>CP136055.1:430816994-431214494 GCA_032464435.1 Aegilops umbellulata | reverse complement strand
GGTAAACTCGGTGGGACCGATTCGCTCATTTCGGTGGGACCGAAATGTTACAAAAGGGAAACAGAGAGTTTACATTGCAATCTCGGTGGGACCGATCGCTCATCTCGGTAGGACCGAAACGTTACGAAGGGAAACAGAGAGATTACAACCCCATCTCGGTGTAACCGAGATCCCTATCGGTGAGACCAATTTGCCTAGGGTTTGTGGCAGTGGCTATGACATCTGAACTCGGTGGCGCCAGATAGAAAGAATCGGTGGGGCCGAATTTGATTTTTGGTTTAGGTCATATGTGGATGTGGGAAGGTAGTTGAGGGTTTTGGAGCATATCACTAAGCACTATGAAGCAAGAACCTCATCAAGCAACACCTCATCCCTCCTTGATAGTATTGGCTTTTCCTATAGACTCAATGTGATCTTGGATCACTAAAATATAAAATGTAGAGTCTTGAGCTTTGAGCTTGAGCCAATCTTTTTATCCTTAGTATTTTGAGGGGTCCACTTTCCTCATCCATGCCATGGCATCCATTAAGCTTTTCCTGAAATATTATTCTTGGAATAATGTTAGCTCAATGAGCTATATGTTGTTAGGAATTTCCAAAACCACCCAGGGATAGTTGCACTTTCAATATCCCCCTTTTTGGTAATTGATGACAACATATAGATCAAAGCTTCGACGAATGATAATAAGAGCGAAAAACATTGTCACTTTGAGAAGTGTGTGAAAAGCAAGAGCTCCCCCTAAATTTGTGCATAGTTTAAGATTTGCTTTGGACTGCAAATGCACAATTAGTTAGGCTCATGGGTTACTCTTCCATGTCACACACATCTTGGTGGAGCGCTCAGAATGATAATAATTAAATACATGCACTCATCACCAAGCAAAGTGAATGATCATATAGGGATAAAATGATAATGTCATCCAACAAGCATTAATGTAGCATATGATCAAACACACATGATCATCCAAGTATCACACAGACTGAAAGTATCTCAATCAAGCAAATAAAGTTCAAGCACCAAAGCAAGAGAGAATAAAAAAGCAACGCTCTCTCTCGAAGCCTATGATCTATACATTTTTCTCCCCCTTTGGCAACAAGTTACCAAAAAGTTCATAAAAAATGCATAGCAGTAAATTGTCTCTCAGGCTTGGTCTTCAGGTGGTGGTGTCCGGAGAACTCCATGAACAAAGGCTTCAGTCGATGTAGATGGAGCTGTTGGAGTAGGTGCTGGAGCTGGTGGCACTGAAGCTATAGTTGGTGCAGATGAAGTTGCTCTGGTGTCTGTAACAGCCATAGCAGCAAATCTCTGACCTTTGGGCACTCTAGCAAACGCATCAGTGGTTGTCTTGCCCTTCCTCTCCTGCATATCATCCTGAAGTTGCTCCACAACAGACTCGATCTCAGTGACCTTCACATCTAAGTCGTAGAACTTCTGCTCCATGATCCTCTCCAAGCTCTCCTGGTTTCGAGTCAGGGTGGCCAGTCCCTTCTCAATCCTTAGAGTGGAGGCAATCAAGTAGCCAAACTGATTTTGCTTGCTCTTCAGAAGATACTGAGATGCCTCATCCATGGTTGGCATCTTTGCAGCTTTCTCAGCCTTTGCCTTCTCCCTTTTTGCTTGAGCGTGCACAGAAGATGGTTCATCCTCATTCATAACCACTTGGTTGTCCTCAAAATCTGGATAGATAGGCATGTGCTCCCTGTCCAACAAGTATGTGCTAGTGCCCATCTTGGAGTTAATCAACTCCTGGATCTGTGGTGCATACCCACAGCTTCTCTTTTGGTTAGCAGTTGTCCTCTTGATAGTTTCAACTATAAGACTCATGACCTTGAACTTTTGTGGCACATCAAATATATGTAGCAGATTGATGGAGTGGCCTCTGATCATTCTGTGATCACCAGACTTGGGCAGAAGAGTGTGCCTGAGGATCCAATTGATAATAGGCAGTCCTGACAGCAGGTGTTTCACTAATCCAAATTGGTGAGTCTCAAGATCTGCATCAGGAATCTCCTTGTACATGCTAGCCATGGAGTTGTGATCCTTCTTGTTCTTGGCATAGACATCCAAGTCATCTTCATTCTCCTCAGGAGCATTGATCAATTGAGCCCATTCTGCTACTGTCGACTGGTATCTAGTGCCTTCAGACATCCAGACTATCTTGCCATCCGGGTAGAAGTGAGCTGTGGAGTAGAACTGCATGATAAGCTCATCATTCCACTTTGTGAGCTTCTGAGCCACAAACTCATCAACTCCACAAGCCTTGAAACTGTCATATACTCCTGGATAGTGTTCTTCATTCTCCTTGATGTACTCCCAGTTGACCCATCTCATGTCACATACTATTGGTTTTCTTGTCAAGCAGCACTATCTCATAGAAATCCTGTTGTTCTTTGGTATAGAACCTGTAGTCCACAACAGTTCTCCTCCTAGTGGCATATGGATCTGACTCTCTCCATAGCCTCAATCCTGAGTCCTTCCTGATCTTCATGTTTTCTGCTACAGGATGAGCATCATTATGATCTGGAATTTGTGGCTTTAACTTCCTCAAGACATGTGACTCATCATCTTCTTCTTCCATTGCAACTTCAGGCACTGGGGCCTTGTTCTTCTCTGCTACTGGGATGTTCCTGGTGCTCCTCTTGGGTGCAGTTTTGGGCTTGGGGGCAGCCTTGGGTGCTTCTTTGGGCTTTGATGAAGCAGCCCCTGACCTGATAGCATCACTCATAAGCTTCTGAGCTTTGGGTGCTGGTGCAGCAACCACTTCTTCTTCTTCCTCTTCAGAGTCTCTCCTCATAGAGGGATTGCCAAGAACTCTGGCAGTGGTCTTCTTGACCATCTCTTTCCTCTTCTTCCCATCTCCAGCTTCCTTGGGTTCAAGAGTGAGCACCATTGTCTCACCTATGGAAACTTTCCTAGGTTTGGAAGTGGGAATCCTTCTTGCAGGTGCCTTCTTCTACATTCCTGGTTTAGTGGCTGCAGCTGAGTCATACTCCTTTTTAAGCACTTTCTGAAGTGGCCTCATCCTCAACTGCCACATAGTCTTCATCCTCATATTCAGAAGTTTTCTTCTTTCTGGCCCTGGTGGCAGCTTTGGGTAGGTTGCTTGGGGTGCTCCTGCTTCCATCATCTGAGCTGCTAGAGGAACTAGTGCCCTCACTCATGTGAGCCTGCTCCTTAGACTTGTTCTGACTGTCACTTTGACCAGACATGGTGCAATCTCTGACAACTGACCCTGTGAATAGATTGTAGATGAGGTAGAGTGGATGAGCATCACAAAATACAGAGGTTTTTGCAAACGAATGAATCAAAAACTTAGTTTCAGTTTTCCTCAAAAAGCATTTTGCATCAACCAATTTGTAAACTCGGTGATACCGACGCAGTTGTTGGAACCTAAACTAGTGAACTCGGTCAGACCGAGTCACAGTTCGGTGGCACTGAGACTGCTAGGGTTTCACAAAGTCCTGAACTCAGTCACACTGATTTTCAATTCTCGGTCAGACCAAGAATCACATGTGCAATGGCCTGAGCCGAATCGGTGGTACCGAGTTCCACAACTAGGTTGGTCCGAGATGGTTTCGGTGGAAACCTAACCCTAAATTTTCAAGTCATCTCTAATCTACGGAGTGTTTTTGACTGGATAAGATAGTTTCAATCGTGGCAAGATTCATGGCGAACACAATGTGCTAGGAATCAGATAAGGATAGCATAGTGATCAAGTTCATACCCTAGTTCGGTGATGAACTCGCTACGGAGGCAACGGAGGGGATGATTCCCGTTGACGGTGGCGGAGACCAGCGGCAGGAGGCAACTGGTGAAGAGGAGGATGATCCGGAGACCCTGGACGCAGAGCGGGCTAAGCGCGGGCGAAAGAGTTCGGAGAAAATTTCCAAAAATTTTGCCCGTGGGTGTATATAGCCCGACCCTGTCGGTGTGACCAAGTGGAACAACTCGGTGGCACCGAGATGCATAACTACAAGCAGTTTCTGCAACTCGATGTGACCGAAAAGTTCAAATCGGTTGCACCGAGATTGAAAACCTAGATCGACTTAGTGATCTCGGTATGACCGAAATGGGTGAATCGGTCAGACCGAAACACACAAAGAAGTTTTGGAAGTTTAAGTCTATGACGAATCGGGGACTCCGAGTGCTCCTCACACAGAGTGGATCGAATCTGACTTGATCAAATTTTGTGATGTAGCATGAATAGAGTTTGAGACGAGAAAAACATAGATAGCTAGAGAAGGTTCTTAGGCATTCTTGTCCATCCACTTGGCAAGATAGAAAGAAACCAATCAATCAAAACAACAAGTGGATGTCCTTGAATGAGTAAATTATGCAACCAACATGCTCACACAATAAAATGGCAATTGAAATATGTGGCAAAGCATGCACAGCCAATTCTAGCATCTATCAAGCAATTTGCGATGACTAGGTCATCTATATATGAGTAGATTGACTTAGGAGTCAAATGAGAACATTTGATCATAGGTCATACTCATTGTTTAAGCATAAGTGGGGTTACCACTTTTACATAAAGCGTTGTTGTTTTCACACCATTAGAGTTGCTTTAGCTCAATTCTTAGAGTAAAGCTCCCCCTAGATGTGAGATCCCCCCTAAGAGGGATGAACTAACCTTGGGTTTTGTCGATGATGACTTCATGTAGATGTTGAAGATGTGGATGCTCAATGTTGATGTAGATCATTTGGAGCTATCCTTTGGAGTGAGTTGCACTTTCCATACCTACACGGGTTAGTCCCACAAGGAACAAACAAGGATATCCATAGACATAGAGTGAAGCACACACAAGATGATGTCTATGAAAGATTTAGGTTACCTTGTCCCTTGTATTACCAACAAGAGGGTTTGTGACTCCTTGAACTAGTGCAAGATGTGGAAGTTGATTGCACTCGTTCTTGCAAAAATGATAAGAGTGAAGTATGTTTGCGGAGTCACCCTCAAGAACTCTCTAGTTCTTCTTCTTCGGGATCCACACCATCTTGATGGGAATCCTCGGAGTTGTAGTTGTACTTGATGAAGTGGAACTTGATGTAGTCTTGGAACCCACTTGACCAAGGCGTTAGGAGCTTCTTCAAATGCATAAATTTCCTCTTGAAGCTTGTCCTTGCCTTTTTGCTTGTGGTCTTGTGGTGGAAGATCATCTTGTGCTTGTGTCCCTTTGAAAGAAGTAGGATCATACTTCTCTTGTTGAGGAACAAACTTCGTCTTGGGGTATTGATCTTCTTCCCACTCAACTCCATTTGCATTGAACTTTCGTTCAAAACCAACACCTTGGTTCTTCTGATGCCTTCCTTGCTTGCATACAATTTCCTCGAATTGCTTACTCCCGGCAAGGCTCTTGTAAACACCTTTCTCTATAATTCCCTTCAATAAGCTATTTTCTTGCTCAAGTGTAACTTGGCCAAGAGAATAATTAGTGGAATCAAGAGAACTACTAGAAGCAACAACATTGGATTTAGCATAATTATTGTTACTACTAGAGGAAGAATCTTTCTTGTTCTTGTTACTAGACTTGACTTGAGGCAAGTAGATAAGAGTAAACGCTTGGCAATGTAAGAAGAGCTTTTCTTGTGAAGATCTTCATTGATTGCCTTTAAGAACTCATGCTCTCGCTCAAGGTTGTGCTTTTCAAAACGTAGTTTCTCATGAGTCCTTAAAAGTTCTCGATGATCTCCTAAGATAGTTTCATGAGCTAACTTAAGAGTGTTTAGCTCCTTAGTTAGAGACTCAATCTTCTCCTTATCATTGTCATTCGTTTCATCTTGATTAGCATGATTAATTGATGTTTCATCATAGTATTCATCACTACAGTTGTCAACAAGTAAATCATCATCACCTAACAAGTCATCTTCATCACTATTGAAATCAACATACTCGGTGTGTGATACCTTTGGACCTTTGGCCATGAAGCATCTTCCAATTCCTTCATTTGGTGAATCAAATATGTCGTAGGAGTTGGTTGACACAAGTGCTAGACCGGCAACACCTTCATCTTGAGTATATTTGGAGTCGAAGTGATAGCTTCTCTCGGAGTGATTGTAGGAGTCGGAGCCGGATACCCATTCACCAACATGAGCTTGATGTCTTCGTTTTGTGTAGCTCCGTGATGACTTGTCCTTTCTTTCCGAATCCTTGCTTTTCCGTGAGGGTCTTCGTTCATAACGATCATATCTACTCCTTCTTTCTCTAGGTGGTGATTCTTCTCTTCTACTTCTCCTTTTTGGAGAATCTTCTCTTCTTTTATGGGGTGCCGTACACTCATTGGAATAGTGTCCGGGCCTTCCACAATTGTAGTAGTTTCGCTCTCGACTAGAAGATCTTTTGTCATTGTAGGACCTTGACTTGGAGCTTCTCTCTTTGCTTCTACTCTTGTAAAATTTGTTGAAGTTCATCATCATTAAGCTCAATTCTTCATTGAAGGTTTGTTTCTCACTTGATGATGTGGGGGCTTCACATGAGGCTTTGTAAGCACCACTTGATTTGTTGTGAAGTTCCTCTTTATCCTTGAGTGACATCTCATGAGCAACAATTCTTCCAATGACTTCCATTGGCTTGAGATCTTTGTAATTGGGCATCATTTGAATCAATGTGCACACGGTATCATATTTTCCATCCAAGGCTCTTAGGATCTTCTTGATGATGAATCTGTCGGTCATCACTTCACTTCCTAAGCCGCCAATCTCATTTGTGATAAGAGCAAGCCTAGAGTACATTTCAGCGACACCTTCACCATCCTTCATTTTGAACTTGTCAAGTTGACTTTGAAGCACATCCAACTTGGATTCCTTGACGGAGTCGGTACCTTCATGCATGTCAATCAAAGTATCCCAAATTTCCTTTGCATTCTCAAGACGGCTGATTTTGTTGAATTCTTCGGGGCACAATCCATTGAAGAGGATATCACAAGCTTGAGCGTTGTATTGCAGCATTTTCACCTCTTCCGCGGTGGCTTCACAATTCAGTTCTCTCCCGTCAAAGAATTCACCTTGCAAGCCAATACACACAATAGCCCAAACGGCGGGGATATGTCAAGGAATATGCATTTTCATCTTATGCTTCCAACTAGCAAAATTAGTACCATCAAAGTAAGGACCTCTACGGTGATAATTTCCCTCGCTAGACGCCATACTCTCCTATGTTGTAGGATCAAAGGCTATGACCACCAAAAGCTATGGAAATCAAAGCAAATGGAGACCAAAGCTCTGATACCACTTGTAGGATTGGAAGTATGTCTAGAGGGGGGTGATTAGACTACTTGACCAATTAAAAATATATCCCTTTCCCAATTTTAGTCTTTGGTAGATTTTACCTATATTAGCACAAGTCAAGCAATCTTAACACAATTCAAGCAAGCATGCGAAGAGTCTATGAGCAGCGGAAAGTAAAGCATGCAACTTGCAAGAATATAAAGGGAAGGGTTTGGAGAATTCAAACGCAATTGGAGACACGGATGCTTTAGTCGTGGTTCCGATAGGTGGTGCTATCGTACATCCATGTTGATGGAGACTTCAACCCATGAAGGGTAACGGTTGCGCGAGTCCACGGAGGGCTCCACCCATGAAGGATCCACAAAGAAGCAACCTTGTCTATCCCATCCTGGCCATCGCCCACGAAGGACTTGCCTCACTAGCGGTAGATCTTCACGAAGTAGGCGATCTCCTTGCCCTTAAAAACTCCTTGGTTCAACTCCACAATCTTGTCGGAGGCTCCCAAGTGACACCTAGCCTATCTAGGAGACACCACTCTCCAACAAGTAACAAACGGTGTGTTGATGGTGAACTCCTTGCTCTTGTGCTTCAAATGATAGTCTCCCCAACACTCAACTCTCCCTCACAGGATATGGATTTGGTGGAAAGAAGATTTGTGTGGAGAGCAACTTGGGGAAGGCTAGAGATCAAGATTCATATGGTGGGAATGGAATATCTTGGCCTCAACACATGAGTAGGTGGTTCTCTCTCAGAAAATGTGTATTGGAAGTGTAGGTATGCTCTGATGGCTCTCTCCACGAATGAAGAGTGGGTGGAGGGGTATATATAGCCTCCACACAAAAACTAACTGTTACACACAATTTACCAATCTCGGTGAGACCGAATTGAGAAACTCGGTCGGACCGATTTAGCAAACCTAGTGACCGTTAGGATTTTCGGTGGGACTGAGATGCAACTCGGTAGGACCGATATGGTTAGGTTTAGGGCATAACGTAATCTCGGTGTGACCGATTACACAAACTCGGTGGGACCGATTTTGGTAATAAGCTAACCAGAGAGTTGGTCAGGTAAACTCGGTGGGACCGATTCGCTCATTTCGGTGGGACCAAAATGTTACAAAAGGGAAATAGAGAGTTTACATTGCAATCTTGGTGGGACCGATCGCTCATCTCGGTAGGACCAAAACGTTACGAAGGGAAACAGAGAGATTACAACCCCATCTCGGTGTAACCGAGATCCCTATCGGTGAGACTGATTTGCCTAGGGTTTGTGGCAGTGGCTATGAGATCTGAACTCGGTGGCGCCGGATAGAAAGAATCGGTGGGGCTGAGTTTGACTTTTGGTTTAGGTCATATGTGGATGTGGGAAGGTAGTTCAGGGTTTTGGAGCATATCACTAAGCACTATGAAGCAAGAACCTCATCAAGCAACACCTCATCCCTCCTTGATAGTATTGGCTTTTCCTGTAGACTCAATGTGATCTTGGATCACTAAAATATAAAATGTAGAGTCTTGAGCTTTGAGCTTGAGCGAATCTTTTTATCCTTAGTATTTTGAGGGGTCCACTTTCCTCATCCATGCCATGCCATCCATTAAGCTTTTCCTGAAATATTAATCTTGGAATAATGTTAGCTCAATGAGCTATATGTTGTTAGGAATTACCAAAACCACCCAGGGATAGTTGCACTTTCAATTTCACACCACTCAATTCAAACAAGATCATACAATCGATCTAAACTATCATTACAAACTACTCGGACCATTACTATATACATGTGCGAGTACTAATGATAATATGGTGGTCGACTAGAAATTTTGATCGGTGGACGACTCCATGATACCTGCTCCAGCTTTGTCTTCATAATCCTCATCATTATCGGGGCTGGAGTCGGTGTCGTCGATTAGGATATAGTCTTCAGGATGGTTGTACTCCTCAAGTTCGGGATCTCCCATGAATATTCCTAGCTTCTTCTTCAGGTCTTCATTCTTCTCCAGTAGTACAGCAATTTCCTCTTCATATCCATCGCGTGTAGACTTGAGTTCCTCTTCTAGCTCCATGTTCCTGGTCATCTCCATCTTCATGTCTATCATGTTGGCGCACATCTGGTTCTCCTGATGACGAATGTGCTGATTTAACTCCCGAATGTAGGCTGCAATGGACCTATCCTTCCTGGCGCAGATCATCTCCCATTGCTCATCTCGGCGTCCACATATCTGGTAGATGGTGTCCTTAAGATCCTTGTTGTATACCTCGCCGATGTGTCCCATGGCGATGTGGGCAGCAATGCTCTTTCCTAGACTCCAGGTTGGTGCATCAAAGGAAAACTCGATGGGCTCGGTAACTGGCGTGAACGTCCTTCCTGGAACATGTACTCAAATCGTCCAATGCTCTTCTTCAGGTAGCTGGCGGTGTAGGTCCCAATGAAGCTTGGTATTCCAATGCTTAGGTACCTAGTGACTTCCTTCAAGTCTCGTCCAATAGGTGTGTCCTCATCTGGTTGAGTGAACTTGTTCCTTGGGTCCGCCATCCATGGAGTAGAAAATGGAGAAGAGTCAGAAATGAGTAGAGAAGAGTATCATGTGGCTTATCCTAGTGGTTGTGTCCTACAGTCAGCGTGTGCTCTGATACCATCTTGTAGCGACCTGACCTTAGACGGTCAAGTCTCTGTGCATAAGTGGCATCCCTGGATTGGTATTGCTGACACACATAGTACTCGAGGTTATATAACAGAGTTCAGTCACACACTTATTACATTGAGAGTCTCAAAAAGAGAACTTATTACAATAATATGGCTGAAGGCCATCTAAATAAGATAACAGCGGAAGCTTCGAAGGGTGAAAGAGTCCATCCAACTCCACGGTAAAACTGAGTGCATGACAACGACCTAGCGCACCTTACTCTTCATCAAAAAATTCTGCAACATGATACATTGCAGCCTGTGTAGGTCAGCACATGGAATATGCTGGCAAGATAACACTATAGAGCAATGAACAGAATAACAGCTATCACTACATGCATATATGGATGGTGGAGGCTCTATGGTTATCATTTGCATAAAGCTAGTTTTTCCCTAAAACAAAGGCGTATTTTTATTTAACTACAAAGTTGGTTCAAAACATTGAGAAGGTAACCCCAACTCAATCCCAAATTAAAAGTTAATAACCGACAAATTAATTAAATAGAGTGACGAGATCAACATAATAATTAAAGTACCATATACTCAAGATGTCCATAACCGGGGACACGGCTAACCATGATTAGTTCATACACTCTACAGAGGTTTGTGCACTTTTGTAACACCCCAGTGTCTTGCTACAGTAACCCTCTGTGATTAAACTAATCATTTTTCCAAACAGTGCTTAATCACCTTTGTTCGATATCCCATTTGAAATTCCAGTCAATTCAAATTCAAGTGAAGTTTGAAGTAGCTCAAAAGTTGCTGGAAAAATGTTCATCATTTGTCAAAAAAATCCATAACAATTTGATGTTAAGAAAAAGAACATCACTATGTTGCTAAAATGAGCAGTAGCAATTAATCCAGTGCAATTCTAGCATTTTAAAATGCTACTCCATTTATGAAAATTCCAAATGGATTCAAATAAATCCCAAGCTTATGGTGGCAGTGCAACACTGCCCCTAGTATTTGTTTTCACCAGTGGCACATTTTTGCAAAAGATAATTAGTGCAAAAGGCTACTGTTAAATGAAAACATAAAAGTTTTAAGGGAAAAGGAAAAGGGGAAAGAAAGCCTCTTGCCCTGTAGGCCTCGGCCCACTCGAGCCGGCCTAGTGGCCCACTCCCCCCGGTCAACTCTCTCGTCCCCCTGTTCCCCTGACCCGAGCCAGGCGCCCGTTCCCGCCAGACCACCTCGCCGGCTCGTCGCTACAGCGCGCGCCGCGGAGGGGATAAGGCCGCCACGAGCGTGCCTCGGGACGCCTCCCCACCCCCACTTGTGCCTCTCCTCCCCCAGATCCACCTCTCTCCTCTCCCTCTCCTTCGTTCTGGAGAGGAGACCGACGTGGTCGCCGCCGTTCTGCGTCGTCCACGTGGCCACAGCCACCGCATCGCCTTGTCGTCCTATCCATCGGCTCCGCCGGTCTCTACTACATCGTCCTCAACCACGAGCGCGAGCAGGAGAGCTCTGCTACGCCACGGATCGAGCCGTTCCCTTTGCTTCGGTCGCCGGCGATCCTCCTCCGTCTCCGGTGACTCTACTGCTACTAATCTTCCACGGGCCACCTTGAGCCGCTCGGTGAGCTTCGTCACCTCTTCCTTTTCCTCCTTTAACTTGTTGCGCCCGTAGCTCGCCGCTTTTACTGTGTCCGAACACAGCGCCGCCGTCGAGCTCCTCGTTGTGGCCACGCTCGCCGATGCGCTCGTCCGAGCTCGTAGTCGTGCTCAGCACGCGCGTAGGGCCCCGTAGCGCCCTTAGCTGCTCCCGCCGCTCTTGCCTGTGCGCGCCCTGGCTGCTCTGCCCGCGCGCCGCCTCTGCCGCTCGCGCGCTGCGCCCCCTGGCCAGCGCCGTAACCGCCGGCTCCCCCATGTGCGTGCGTGCGTGCTGTGTGTGTGTGTGGTGAGTGCGTGCGTGTAGTGTGTGTGTGCATTGAGTGGGTGGTCGAGCCCGCCTCTGCCCAGCCACGCCCACCTCCAGCATTGTCGCGCCACTGCACTGCTGCTGCTTCTCTGCCCGCTGCTGCTCCTATGCTACAGTAACGTTCAGTTACTGTAGCAGTAGCCAGCTTTGCATCTATTACGCTGACTGGCCCTCTAAACGACCTCATAACAGCAACTAGATCAAGCCTAACATAGCTAAAATAAATATGTGCGGGTAGTACACTTGACAGGGTTCAATTCTTTCCATTGGACCAAATCCAAAAGTTGGCTGGATTAATTCCTATGAAAATCACAAAATGCTAAGTTTTGTTAAGTGAAGAACCGAAAAACAGCTTTATTTCTATAGCTACTTTAGAGCTGTTGATGATAAGCTAATGAACTCTAATTTGGATAAAAGTGATACTAACATGTAGATTGTAGGAAAATGCTCATAATTGATGTAAGGCACGAGATCATAGGTTATACAGATCAACAGCTGTAGCCTCCGAAAAACAGCTAAGTGATGTTTTAAAAAACTGATGCAATCCTCAGACTTAGCCAATTTTCAGGAATTCTAGAATATGTCTAAAATCTTTAAAAATTATTATAAAATAATCCGTAACTCGGATTAAAATATTTTCAACATGAAAGTTGCTCAGAACGACGAGACGGTTCCAGATACGCAACCCGTTCGTCCGCCACACCCCTCTAACCTATCGAACTCACAACTTTCCCCCTCCGGCTCCTCTGCTCGAAAACACGAAACCCCGGGAAAACTTTCTCGGATGTTTCCCCCCTTCACCGGTATCATCCCATACCGCGTTAGGGCACCTCTAACGCCGTTACTTGTCATGTCATGCATCACTATGCATCTGCTTGCTTAAATATTTATTGTTTCTCCCCCCTCTTCTCTCGATAGACACCGAGACCAATGCTGCTGCTGCCCCGTTCGACTACGGAGTTGACGACCCCTCTCTCTTGCCAGAGCAACCAGGCAAGCCCCCCCTTGATCACCAGATATCGCCTACTCTCCTCTATACTGCTTGCATTAGAGTAGTGTAGTATGTTACTGCTTTCGTTATTCCTATCCTGATGCATAGCCTGTCTTTGATACTGCGTTGATACCTTTACCTGCAATCCTACTTGCTTAGTATAGGATGCTAGTGTTCCATCAGTGGCCCTACACTCTTGTCTGTCTGCCATGCTATACTACTGGGTTGTGATCACCTCGGGAGGTGATCATGGATATATACTATACTTTAAACATGATACATGTGGTGACCAAAGTCGGGTTGGCTCAAGGAGTACCCGCGAGTGATTCACGGATTGGGGGCTGAAAGGACCTTTGTCCCGAAGGCCCTCTGTGTGGATCTTTGTGGAGGAGCGGCAGGGCATATCGGGGCTACCTGGGTGAGAGGTGAGCCTGGCCCTGTTGGCGTTCGCGGATACTTAACACGCTTAACGAGATCTGGGTATTTGATCTGAGTCCATTTGGTCTATACGCACTAACCAACTACGCGGGAAAGATATGGGCAGTCGGCGTCGTGGTATCAGCCGAAGCACTTCTTGACGTCAGCGACTGAGCGGCGCGTGCCAGATTGGGCCGTGTAACGTGACTTCCGTTGTACTGGAGGTTGCTAGGTCTGCTTCCGGCCATGTTCGCAACGTGCAGGTGTGCTCAGGGCGATGGGCCCAGACCCCTGCGCGCTTAGGTTTAGACCGGCATGCTGACCGCTCTATTATGCCTAGGTGGGGCTGCGACGTGTTGATCTTCCGAGGCCGGGCATGACCCAGAAAAGTGTGTCCGGCCAAATGGGATCAAGCGTGTTGGGTTATGTGGTGCACCCCTGCAGGGAAGTTTATCTATTCGAATAGCCGTGTCCCTCGGTAAAAGGACGACCCAGAGTTGTACCTCGACCTTATGACAACTAGAACCGGATACTTAATAAAACACACCCTTCCAAGTGCCAGATACAACCCGGTGATCGCTCTCTAAGAGGGCATCGAGGAGGGGATCGCCGGGTAGGATTATGCTATGCGATGCTACTTGGAGGACTTCAGTCTACTCTCTTCTATATGCTGCAAGACGGAGGCGACCAGAAGCGTAGTCTTCGATAAGAGTAGCTATCCCCCTCTTATTCTGGCATTCTGCAGTTCAGTCCACTGATATGGCCCTTTCCACATATACCCATGCATATGTAGTGTAGCTCCTTGCTTGCGAGTACTTTGGATGAGTACTCACGGTTGCTTTTCTCCCCCTTTTCCCCTTTTCCCTTCTACCCGGTTGCCGCAACCAGTTGCTGGAGCCCAGGATCCAGACGCCACCGTCGACGACGAGTCCTTCTACACTGGAGGTGTCTACTACTACGTGCAGCCCACTGACGATGACCAGGAGTAGTTAGGAGGATCCCAGGCAGGAGGCCTGCGCCTCATTCGATCTGTATCCCTGTTTGTGCTAGCCATCTTATGGCAAACTTGTTTATCTTATGTCTGTACTCAGATATTGTTGCTTCCGCTGACTCGTCTATGATCGAGCACTTGTATTCGAGCCCTTGAGGCCCCTGGCTTGTATTATGATGCTTGTATGACTGATTTTATTTGTAGAGTTGTGTTGTGATATCTTCCCCTGAGTCCCTGATCTTGATCGTACACATTTGCGTGCATGATTAGTGTACGATTGGATCGGGGGCGTCACAAATTTTCCCCACAAGACTCGATCTCCTTCGTTAAATTTCTTGCACTACACGATGTTTGAGAAACGGTTGACCGAGTCACAGTCTTTCAGAAGCATTAACTCTTTATGATGGGTAGACCGTACCACCTACATCCCCTACATCTGCTAGTCTACCACTGAAAGAGGTCACACAACATACTCAACTATGCCAGAGCCCATAATGTCTTATGGCTACACACGGAAGTTTCCAGCATGAATAACATTATGATCCCTTTGAGCTTGGGTGGCAAACCATAGGATGATCACACGTGTTCCCCGGGATCTCCTTGGACAACACTGGTATATCCACAGGTGCCCGCAACCAATCCACCCCGATGTGTATTAAAGTATCCACCTTAAGTTAAGCCTTATTTAACAATAACTCTCACATCTTTCATGAATTCTCTCAAACCAATCCACGTCTACGAGCATAGCATAGCAGTATAGCATAACGTAGTAACATCCAAGGTTTGAACATAAGACAATAGGTTCCTACCTCATCAACTACTTCCCAATACCCACATGTTATAAAGTCCTACTCATGCAATGTTTGAGGGTTGAATCTAATGCATAAAAACTGGGTAATAAAGGGATATGATCAAAGTGTTACTTGCCTTGCTGACGATCGGAAAACCCTAGTGATTCATAGTAGCAAGCCTTGCACTCCGGAAACTCTATCGTGAACAAACAATAGCATACATAAGCACTCAAGCATAAGATGCAAAGGTAAAACCCAAAAGAAAAGATCTAAACTGAAAGTTCCAGTGAAGAGCTTCGATTGCAAAAACAATCAATCGAATCGGAGTTACGAAACTCAAACTACGATCAAAGAAATTCAAATTCAAATATGCTTGAAACCAAATTTTTAAATCGTCAAAACCATGTTCAAGTTAGCGGCGGCGGCGGTGCCGATTGTGAGGAGGTCGAGGGGGTCAGGTCCCGGCCTTATAAAGGCGGCAGGAGGGGGGCGAGGCGACGGCCCAGTCCGACTTGGAGGACGGGTCGGGCGGCGCGGGGCGGGGCATGCCCGGACTCCTTCGGAGTCTGACGGCGACACGGCAGTGCGCCGCGAGGAAGGCGGTGGCGGCCTGCTGGGCCGGCCCGGTTGGGTCGTGTGCAGTTTTTTTTAAATAATTTGCCGAAACGGAAAAAAATTCAAAAGAAAATAAATAAAAATCCTAAAATTCCAAAAGCAGTTTTCGCGGTCCTCTACTAATATTTAGGACAACATGAACATTTTTCTCGGCTAAAATTCAATTTTTAAAAATGCAATTTTCCCTAATTTACTTGAATAAAACCTCGGATAAAATTTGAATAAAACAAATATTTTTATTTAAAATTAGATTTCCGTTATTTCCTCTGTTTTGAAGAAGTCATATTATCTCCTCTCATTATTTTATTTATTTTTGAAATAATCGAAAAAATAATTTCAAATGAAAATCACTTGGATCCAATTTACCAAATTTGAAAAATTCAAAAATGGATTTTATGAAAACCTCCAACTCTTCAAATGGTCCTTGAGTTGCTTAAGGCCTCTAGGATCAAATTGTCCAAATAAAAAATATGTTGACCTAATGATTAACATCCAAATTGAAAGTTGGGATGTTACAGGCCTCTATGCATCCCTATGAATAGTTGCTATAAATCTTATAAAGTTTTGTTGACAAATTTTTGTCACCCCAAAAATTTTATTTTCAGAAAATTGTATGCGGACATGATGAACCTATTTGGTAGGAGTTCTTCGAGGAGACGATCCTCAGGGGCATCTTCTAGTGACAGCCATGCTCGCCGGTCTTACGTTGAACCAAGTGAAAGTTCCACGCGAGATGCCACCACCAAAACATGCCTATGGCCTTGCGATGAATATATGGTGCAGGTGGGCATCAAGGAGGAATTTGAGCAATATGTTCACAATGCCGGTATCGGTCCCTACCTCTCAGATAAGTGTGAACAGTGCCATCTTCTCACTGAATCATTTGTCAAAGGATTTAAGTAGTTTGCACGTGAGTCTAGGGTGTCGTTTATGCTTTATGATGAACCATTTACTATTCCACTAGAGAATTTTTCTTACCATTGCAAACTTTCATTTTGGGGATCGCTTGACCAGCCAGCAAAGGCTGAGTATGAGACCTTCTTGACTAGCCTTTGTTACGGTGAAAATAGAGGAGTGAGACAAGGAAGAATAAAAAGTGTTCACTTTCCTGCAATCCAGTATATTGCATTATTTAACGGGAAATGTATAATAGGGAAGCAAGACCGTAGCATACTTTGTGCGCCAGACTTGAGCCTTATTCACACTGCTCACACTGGTGAAAGGAATCATAACCTTGGAGCGATTGTTGCACGTAGACTTCAGCATAACGCCAAAAGTGGCTGGTTCTATGGTGGAATTTATGCCACACGTTTAGCACGAGGGCTGGGTGTTTCACCTTTGCCCTTTGACCCTATCCTACCCACTCGATATTTAGATTTTGATGCTTTAAAGGAGCATAAGATTTTCAAGGGAAGGGCTGATAACTTCACTTATAATTTGTTGTTTAACCAATCACATGTTGTGGACACATATTTGCCTGCGCCTGCTCTCTTTTATTGTCACATCAAGGGGAGATATTTTATTCTTGAGAGTGAGGCCCGATCTCACAACTCAGCAGTGCTGGCAGCCCGACTGGTCGAGGCATCCGCACCGAGAGCCTCCGTGAGCTACCACGCCGACTACTACCCTCCAGGCTACTGAACGATTACCACCTTAGGCCAAAATCCTAAGCTTGGGGGAGTACGTGTTCTCAACGACATTACATTCATGTTCATGTCATTCTACTTGTCGGTGCTCACACTTTTTCATTGTATCATCCATGCTTAGATTTATTTTCTTGCTTTCTTCTTGTGTGTTTGAAAAACTTTAGAAAAACCAAAAAAAATAGTTGTAGTAATTTACTTTCTATGCATGCTTAGTAGTAGCACTAAAAAGAAAATCCAAAAAGATTTGCTTGTTCTTCTTTTGCTTGTTGGGAGCTTTCCCGTGTAAATAGTTTTTCTCGTTTTTGCTTTTTATTTTGCTTGTTGAAGAAAACCAAAAACTCCAAAAATATTTCAGTGTGTTTCTCTGAATTTATTTTCTTTTTATTTGAGTCTTACCGAGGAGAAGACCACGATAAAAATGTTGAGTGGCTCTCATATGAATAATTGTTGAACTAATAAAGAGCCCATTTTACCTTGTCTTCTCATGTTGAATACAATGTTTGCAGATTCCAGCTTAGTCCATGGCACTCTTGCACTATTATTATTTTTACATCATTCGGTCGTGCAAGTGAAAGGCAGTAATGACGACATTTAATGAGCTGGTTGTGGCAAAGAGAAACTGTTATGAACTCGACTTGTTCTGTCTGTGTAAATATGTTTAACCTAGTATCCAGGCTTCAGCCCATTATGATTAAACATGTTTGCAATGACAATTAGAGATTATAGTTTCTCATGCCATGCATAAGTAGCTGGGAGTTGATAATGATTTATCTAGGATATCAACATTGTGTTAAAATGATTGTGATGTAGTATGATGATATGGTATCCTCCTCCGAGTGTTTGAGTGGCTTGACTTGGTACATGTTCATGCATGTAGTTGAATTAAAACCAACATAGCCTCTATAATATTTATGTTCATGGTGTTCATATCCTACTCATGCTAGTGTCCAATGTTACTTACGGATAATGCATGGTTATGATCGTTGTTGCTCTCTAGCTGGCCGCTTCCCAATCATAATTGCTAGCCTTTGCCAGTACTAAGTGGGAATTCTGCTTGTACATCAGAACCTTGAACCCAAAGATATTCTAGATGAGTCCACCATACTTACCTATATACGGTATTACCCTGCCGTCCTAAGTAAATTTGCATGTGCCACCTCTAAAAACTTCTAATAAATTATCCGTTTTGTGTGCCTGGATAGTTCATGGAATGACAGGAGGTGGTCGATATCTTCTGTGCTAAGCAAGTTATCCTCAGGTCGAGTGTTTATTCACTCGCCATCGCACGAGGAAATGGGCCCAGTCCCAAACTGCAAACATGAAAAAGAGTTCATCTCTGAATTAGTCAAACAAAAACTCCCAATGGAGTCAAAACCTTTACTTTCCGCTTGGGAACCGCCACTAGAATGCTTAGCATGGAAGATGTTGATAATTGATAGTCGTGAAGTGAATGAGAAGGGGGCATGTCTCAAAATTATCATCTATCTCTATTTTAAAAATTGAGCTCTAGCACCTCTGCAAATCATTGCTTCCCTCTGCGAAGGGACTATCCATTTACTTTTATGTTGTGTCACCACCTTCTAAACACAAGAGCAAGAAACTGAGTAGAGCACAACCGTCATGATTTATGCATTGTGTGTAGCTAATGTTGGGTGCATTGTGACTGTATCTTTTCTACCATGAATTACAATGTTTAGTCGCTGCCTGAACTTTGTAGGTGCTCTGCATTTATGTTTCGCGGTCTCAGAAAGGGCTAGCGAGATACCACTATTGTCATATTATATCATGGTTGTTTTGACAACATGTTGTTGTTTGAGATCTCTTATTATCGCTCGCTAGCTGATTATGTCATTGATATGAGTCATTATAATCTTTAAGAGTTATTGTTAACATGGGTAGTTAT
The DNA here is from genome assembly GCA_032464435.1 of Aegilops umbellulata. Lineage (NCBI taxonomy): Eukaryota > Viridiplantae > Streptophyta > Magnoliopsida > Poales > Poaceae > Aegilops > Aegilops umbellulata. The sequence goes on along the minus strand of CP136055.1, from coordinate 431,195,319 downwards.
AATGTTGGCTGAGACTTGGGTGCTGTTTAAGCTTATTTATGCAAACAAGAGCAAAAGAGTTCGTAAAAGTTTTTCTTTCTCACTTTCAGTTTATCAACTGAATTGCTTGAGGACAAGCAAAGGTTTAAGCTTGGGGAAGTTGATACGTCTCCAACGTATCTACATTTTCTCACGCTTTTCCTCTTGTTTTGGACTCTAATTTGCAATGATTTGAATGAAACTAACCCCGGACTAACGCTGTTTTCAGCAGAACTACCATGGTGTTGTTTTTGTGCAGAAATAAAAGTTCTCGGAATGGAACGAAACTTTGCGAGCATTTTTATATCAATAATAAGAATTTCTAGAGCCAAGACCCACCAGAGAGGGGCCCCTGGTTGGGCACAACCCACCAGGGCGCGCCCCCTCTCCTGGCGCGCCCAGGTGGGTTGTACCCACCTAGTGGCCCTGCTGATGACCACCCTAATACTATAAAATCACATTATTCCAGAAAAAAAATTAGGGAGAAAGAATTATCGCCATCCACGAGACGGAGCCGCCGCCAAACCCTATTCTTCCTCGGGAGGGTCGATCTGGAGTCTGTTTGGGGCTCCGGAGAGGGGGATCTTCGTTCTTAGTCATCACCAACCCTTCTCCATCGCCAATTCCATGATGCTCACCACTGGGAGTGAGTAATTCCTTCGTAGGCTCACTGGTCGGTGAGGAGTTGGATGAGATTCATCATGTAATCGAGTTAGATTTGTTAGGCCTCGATCCCTAGTATCCACTATGTTCTTAGATTGATGTTGCTATGACTTTGCTATGCTTAATGCTTGCCACTTTGGGCGCGGGTGCCATGAACTCAGATCTGAACCGTTTATGAATCATCATCATATCCATGTTTTAGATCCGATCATGCAAGTTATAGTTACCTATTACGGTTATGATCCGACAACCCCGGAGTGATGACTGTAGTTTGAGGAGTTTATGTATTCACTATGTGTTAATGCTTTGTTCCAGTTCTCTATTAAAAGAAGGCCTTAATATCCCTTAGTTTCCAATATGGACCCCGCTGCCATGGGAGGGTAGGACAAAATATGTCATGCAAGTTCTTTTAATAAAGCATGTATGACTATTTATGGAATACATGACTACATTATATCGATGAACTAAAGCTAGTGCCGTATCCCCCTAGGTTATAATAGTCACATGATGAATATCATCTAGAAGTCACCAATCCAATGCCTACGAATTTATCCTTGTTGATATTCCTGTGTTACTATTGCTATCATCAATGTTACACTTGCTACAAATTACTGCTATCGCTATTACTGTTACCGTTGCTGCTGTCACTACTATCAGAACTATCATATTACTGTGCTACTGATTACTTGCTGCAGATAATTAATCTCCAGGTGTGGTTGAATTGACAACTCAACTGCTAATCTCCAGGTGTGGTTGAATTGACAACTCAGCTACTAATACCTTCAATCGCTTGTCATTTCCTTCTGCTCCTCGTTGGGTTCAACACTCTTACTTATCAAAAGGACTACGATATATAGATCCCTATACTTGTGGGTCATCAATGCCCACATTGCTCCTAACCTTTGGTGTGCTAAGCGTTGTCGTGGCCATCGTGTCAGTGTCTCAACCGTTCTAGGTACCGTTATGCTGCGCAGGTCGACCGCGCGCAACACCTTCTGTCATGACCTATCTCTTCGGCGTTGATGCCCACCATGACGCAGCTCAGCGGCACGACGACGCAACTCAACTTTATTCTGTTCTCGGATCGTCCACATACGCCCTCTCTCCTCTTCCCTCCCCTCTGTCCCCCCCCCCCCCCATGCGGGCGGCCGAGGGGCTCCAACCCTAGCCGCCGGGTCACCGCTCCATCCTCTCCCTCCCCTATGTCGCCACAGGTGGTCGGCGCCAACCATAGCATGTGTGTGCGATGGTGGTAGCGGAGGCACACCTCCCTCTCGCGGGTCATAGGGTGACGCAGGGCGCCCTGGCTCGAGGGTGTGACCCCGATCTGGACTATTGCGGCGCCGATCTAGTTCATGACGACCCAGATTTGGACTAGATGGTGTGGCGGCCGGCCGACATCCTAATGGCGGCAGTGTTGGCGATGGCAATGGCTGTGGCGCGGCGGCGTCGGAGGTGGAGTAGTGGCGACGGTGCACCATCTACCTTCGGATCGGCGGCGGCGGCATGGAGGGCCTGGTGGTCACGTTGGCGGCACCTTCGGTTAGATCTGTTCTGGCCGGTCCAGACGACGGTGGTGGTCATCCAGTCCCAGCTACGAGTCGGGGAGACATAGTTGCCGGTGAAAACCGACCCATTGGCGGGCGATGGCGGTGTTTTGCGCCGTTACCTTGATGAAGGCATCGTCGTGCAACTGTTGTCGACCCACTCGTGCTGCTTCGGGGGAAATCCTAGGATCTGTACTTCCTGATCGGACGACGGTGGTACTACGGTGCCGTTTCTCTCTTAGGAGTACCGTTTGTGGAGCAGCGCTGGAAGACAGAGGCAGGAGGTGGAGCGGCTTCGTCTTGCACAGAGCTTCGATGGAGCCGTCCAGTCATGCCCGGCTGACAGGTGCTATGCTGAGTATGCCTGGTTGGCAGGTGCTACGCACGACGGATCTTCCAGAGTCTTCGTATCTGGATGGACGAGCGCTGGGCGGTGGCGCTGTTAGGCGCCGTGGTGGCGTCGACGGATGTCTGGACTGGCAAGGAAGATGCGGATATCTCTCCTGAAGATGGGTCAGTGGTCCGATGATGATGGTGGCTTCTAAAACGTATGCATGTGTTGTGCACTTTAGGTAGGCTGCACCGACTGTTGGTCCCGATACGTTATGTGGATGAATCAGCGATGACACTGATTTTAGATATGAGTACTGAGAGCACTCCATGTTATCAAGTTTGTAGGTATGAGTGATGACTTTGGGTGGATTGATGTATATTCTTGTCAGACCTTTATAGAATAATTAATAAAGATGACTGCATGCATCAAATGATGCAGAGGCCGGAGGTTTAACCTACTTTTCTATATAAAAAATTTGGGTACATGAGTTTAACATGCACACTGTGGTGCCCGATCTGCCTGTTGGCTGCACACACACACTCAAAGTTGCCGGACATGACAAGGTCGAGCACACGCCCAGGTCCGTGTCTGTGACGGGCCCAACAGGAGCAGCACGAACTCTGCCATTGTAGGCGTCTTAGGCGTGGTCGTGCCTCCCTTCCTCGATCTCTTAGTCCTCACCTCTCGTGTGAACCACTTATTTGCCTATTGAACATATAAAGGATGAGGGAGTCTGGCTATCCAGCGGCCGTGGCCACGTCTCCTTTTTTCGCATGAAGAGTGCGCGCGTTACTGTAGCGACGAGGGAAGCGAAAGTGAGCAGGCAGCACAGCGAAGCAAACAGCGAGAGAAAAGGGAAGCGAGCGGGCAGCGCGCCCCCGCAGCCGCCTCCTCTCCTGCCGCCGCCGCCTCGTCCTCGTTTCCTTTCTTGCCCTCAGCGCCGCCTCCTCTCCTTCCTCTCTCTCCCTCTGCGCCACCTCCTCTCCTCTTCATGCGTGGCGGCGTCTCGTCATCCCCAGCCCCCACCCTAGCCTCCCCAATCCCGTCCTCCAGCACGAACCCTAGCAGAGAGAGAAGATGAGAGGGAGAGAGAGAAGGAAGGAGAGGAGAGGAGGGAGAAAGAGAGAGGAAAGAGGAGAGGGAGGTGTGGCGGCTGACGGCAGAGGGTCATCGGCAGGGGTCGGCCTGCGCCGACGAGGTCGGGCGCGACCTGGCGGTTGGCGACGGCTCGATCCGTTCCAAGATCGGGAGCTGCAAGGAGGCTGGGGCTCGGGCGCGATGCACGGGAGGCTGCACCCCGCCTCCATCTTCACGCATGCAGCGCGACCCCAGGAGGAGCTCGAGCCACAGCGGTGGTCCACAGAGCCGACGTCGGCAGGAGGAGCGTCGGCCGCAGAGACGGCCAGCTCTGTTTGGCTTTCGCGCAGGAGAGTATTGCAGGGTGGTGTTGCTTAGCAAGCTTGCCTGCAGTATGCAGTTTTATACCAATTTTTGTGTTCGCTAATAGATTTGGTTTGATTGATTCAAGTTTTTGATTTATGCACATACATATTGTAGAGTGTATTGTCCCCTAGCAGACTTGATTTTAATATGCTATATGCAGCTTTGAGACAAGTGACTATTCTCTGGTAGTCAACTAACTCATGGGTTGATTACAATATCTTGTCATAGAATTTTATAATTGTTTTGTACTTTTGTCATAGAACTGGTTTTGCCATATCATCTATGAATCCTTTTTGTTAATTACAATATCCTGTGATAGAATTTTGTAATGGTTTGTTCAAATGCCTAGGATGGGATGCCAGATCATGTTAACTATAAAAGTTTTTCTCTCCAATCAGTTTTTGTAAGATGATGTGGAGATATTCATATGTGGAGCTCCTAATCTAGCTAATTTAACTATGGAAAATATATTGTTTACTCTCCCTTGTGGGCTGAACTTCCTAAAAATAGGGGACATTGTGATATATACCAATGACTGTTCAAAATATCATCCAAGAGAGAGGCAGTAGCAAGAGAGAGGCGGTAGCAGCAAACCAAAGCAAAGGAAGATTAACTCCTTTTTGCTATTAGCTTTTAACCTCTTGTTTTGTGTGATTGTGCTCAGGTCTTTGAAGGATTAGGGCTTAGGGCACTTGATGCCAGCGAGTTGGAGTTTTCTTGGTTACATATGCAGGTCTTTGGAATCTGAAACTTCTATGTGGTGATGAGCTTCTACTCATCTTGGTTGATTCATCTCCAGTGAAGGTACCCACACCCTTCACCCCCACCTAATTTGACTCCTCTCCTCTCTTTTCCACTCATTTTTTTAGTTTAAGCCAGAATGTCTCATCTCTGTATGTAGATCCATTTTTGTATCTACCTAGAAGGTGTTCGATGAAAATCCTAGCTGCAACAGATGCTTGATGAAAGCTACAGATTTACTTCTTCCGAATCTCTATAGGTACTAAGAACTTCCCTGCAGGTTAGACATGGATCCTTGGGAAACGGAGGTATGGCTATTCTCTTACAGATTCCTTTTCCGCACCTGCACATCTATTATTTGCCGAATTAAAACAAATGAAACAGTCTTAAAGGCCTGGAGCTAAAGTATGAGTTACTCTCAAGACATATGCATGCGTTTGACACCCTAAAGATATGTGTTTACTTAACCACAAAAAATATGTTTACTTCTACACAGAAGTTATAGTTCAATGAACTTAAATGTGTGATTGTGTAATGTAGACTTCAGTGAGTATGGCTTCTCCAATCTACATTGTTATTATGGGAGGCATTTTGACACAAAAAGTGCAGACAAGTGGTGAATATCTTGAGCTCAATTGATAATTGCCCGTCAAAATAGATTGCATAATGTTCCTTGCTCTGAAACATTTAGATTGATGTCCATACTTTTTTTGGACACACAATTATTTCTAAAGTAAAAGCATAACAATTATTTACTGGTTGTAGGTCACAAAGTGGCTGATAGTAAATCTCTCGCGTCGGCGCTTGCTTTCTTTCCTCTCTCTCTCTCTCTCTCTCTCTCTCTCTCTCTCTCTCTCTCTCTCTCTCTCTTTCTGTCTCTCTCTGATTATGTACGTGCGCCTCCCTTGCTGGAACACAGAGTTGTGCAGCCGGTAGTGTCTTGACCAAGGGTTGTTGTGATGAACATCCATCGATGGTACTATCTTCTCCGTATCATGCCCAGGTAGAGCTGTCACTGTCGTGGTTCTAAGTCTGACAGTAGAATGGGGGGGTAGGAATGGAGAGGCAAGATCCTAGCTCTGGAGTAGTTGTGCACGCAAGGAGTTAACGAGTTCAGGCCCTTCTCGGAGGAAGTAATAGCCCTACGTCTCGGAGCCCGGAGGCGGTCGACTGGATTATATGCGTAAGTGTTATAAAGATGCGAACCCCTGTCCTAGTGGAGGGGGGTGGCTTATATAGAGTTCGCCAGGACCCCAGCCAGCCCACGTTACAAGGGGTTTAATGTACATAAAGAGAGGGGGTTACTGGTAACGCCTGTAATAAAGGACCATGAAGGCCATAAAAGCTACTTATGAGGTGACCGTTTGTAGGCAGCGCCTTTAGATCTTCTTACGGTCGAGTGGTGTCTTCATGGTCGACTGCTTGCGCTTCTTGGTCGAGTACGCTTGTGTCCGTCGACTGGGCTGACCAGGTCGACTGACCTGTCGGTACTTCTCAGAACGTCTTTCATTGTAGGAGCCGTGTCCTTGATTGGGTACCTCAGGTACGATAAGTTACCCTACCCTAGGTACGTATCCTCGTCATTAGCCCCCGAATGGGTCAGGGGTTAAGTGAGAATGGGGTCGAGCCTGCGCTTCCGACTCAACCTCCATGCTTCAGTTGCATCTGTCTTCGGATAAATGGAAGTCACGGTGGGGTCTCATTCTTCAGTTTGCCTTGATCCATTCAGATGCTCGTCGAGTGGTTTCGGATTACCGTCAAGTGCGCTTACGTGACGAGTCCCTTGGGAGACTTAAGGTAATGGATCTTTTGTCTGACAACCCGTCCTGTCGATCGCGGATTTTGCAGGATTTGAAAATTGAGAAGCGCACCGGACGGAGGAAACCGCGCGAATCGGCTGGATAAGGCAAGGGCGCCTCGATCTCTGCGCCACCTTTTTCGCCACGTACTGCGCGCGCGCCTGTTGCGGGATCTGACTGGGAGGGGCAGGCCCACTGATCAGCCACTCGGGTGTGGCCTTATATAAAGCAATGACTCTGACTTTTTACTGTGCGCCCTCGTTCTTCTTCCTCCTTCCTCCGTAAGCCTCCGCCTCGCTCTCCGCCGCAACCTCGACACCGCCGCTCGGCCAAGACTTCGTTCGAGACGATGGGGATGGATAAGACGGCGGTGGCGGAACGGGCGAAGAAGGCCGCGGCGAAGGGCAAAGGGAAGAAATCCGGGCGAGGCGGGTCGTCCTCGCGGGCCGCTCTGCCGTCCGGCTGGCTGCAAGGGGATTGGATGCCCTCCATCCTTACTCAGGCAGATATCGACGACATGGTGGAGGGAGGACTCATTCCCCACAAGGCCGCTCGCCTTCCTGGGAAGGAGACGGAGCCAAGACCTCGCGATGGTGAGCGCGTCCTGATAGCCACCCATGTCGACCGGGGGTTTTCTCTGCCCCCGAGTCCTTTCTTTAGGGCTTTCTTGAACTTCTTCGGAGCGCAGCTCCACCATTTTACGCCCAATTCCATAGTCTATCTCGCGGCTTTTGTGTCTCTGTGTGAGTGTTTCTTAGGTTGTCGACCCCACTGGGGCCTCTTCAAGCATATCTTCACCTGCCGATCCCAGTCGGTCAAAAAGCTTAACCCGGACGGGGAGAGGACGCAGGTGATCCAGATGTGCGGGGGCCTCGGGATCCAGACGAGGGGTAAGAGTTGTTTTCCTCCCATGACACTTCCTGATTCTGTGCGCGGGTGGCAGTCGACTTGGTTCTACTGCAAGGACCAGCCGACTCCTGGACACTCGACCGGCCTACCTCCTTTCACCTTGGACCGAGTGCAGAAACCCGCTTCTTTGAAAGTGGTTCCGGAGGAGAAGGCTCAGGTGAAGGAACTAGTCAGTCGAGTGGTTGAGTTGGTTCGTGAAGGCGTGACCGGCATGGACTTGCTCGAAGTCTTTCTCCAGCGACGAATCCAACCTCTCCAGGCTCGGGATCACCCGATGTGGTTGTATTCCGGGCCCGACGACTCCACGCGGATCCACCCGGAGGGGGTCGAGGCTTCTGTGCTGGAGAGCTGGCTGACCAGCATAACCGGGAATAAGGACAACCCCAGGGGTTCCAGGAGGATTGCTCCGCTCGACGGGATGATGCAGACAGATAAGGTATATTTTGCTTCTTCCGACTGAAATTTTCACTCCGTCTAGTAACTGGCTCGCGAAAAGTCGACTGATCCTCGTTCTGCCTGTTGTTTCGCAGGAGATCAACGATATGTACTCGATGCCGAATGGGAACCAGGAGCACGTATCTGAAGGAGGAGGGAGTGGAGGCGAAGGGAGTGAGAATGAAGTTGAAGCCGAGGGCGAAGTCGAGGAGTGGGAATCTGACGATGACGTAGAGGGGGAGGTCGGCGATGACTCGGATGACGAAGATGAAGAGGTGGAGGTCGACCCTCCTCGACGCGAGATACGCTCCAAGAACGCTCAGGATCCCGCCGTGGGGCGCGGTCAGTCGAGTGCTCCGGCGGGCCAGTCATCCAAGCGCCCTCGGACCGCGTCGCCGGCCCCAACTGAGAAAGCGCCCAAGCAGCCTAGAGCCATCCCGACTAAGCCACCCAAGGCCTTGCCCAAGATCAGGGTCGCCATCCCGGTCATCTCTGGGTAAGTGACTGTCTTCACCTTTCTTGAGTCGACTAGAACGGATTCTTAGTCGATTCATTTTCAAATTATTTGCTTGGAATCGTGCAGCGCCGCTACTTCCGAAACTTCCATCCAGAATGCTGATGAGACGATGGAGGACGCCGTCACTTCCAACTTAGGTATAATCCTTGACATGATCCGACTGTTTAACTGCCGAGTCGATTGGGCATTCATTTCTGAACTTTTGTAGCTCCGACCAACATCATTGACCTTCCGGATGATGAGGAGGAGGCGGAAGCGCCGCTCAGGCCCTTTGGGAGGAGAGGCCGGAGGGCTCCGGTCGACAAGGTTCCTCAGACCGCGTCGACTGCCGAGGCGGTGGTCCAAGGGGGTGACAGTACCGCCCGGACTACTGTGACTTTTGCTGAGCCACTGACGACTGCCCGGCCTTCGTCGTCGACTGTCCCTCCACTGGTCGACCCACCCTCGTTCTTCGCCGCCTACCAGACCCCGGAGGATCAAGTGAGTGCTGCCAAGGAGGCTATACGTCAGGCGGGGCTCGTGATGGAGCAGACCAAAGCGGCTCGGGATGCCAGTCAAGCGGCCTATGACATCAGCTCGGCGTTGCAGCAGAACGTCCAGGTTAGTTGATCTTCACTTGCGTTGTACACCCACTGGGTGCCGTTGGTCCGAAATTTCTCATTGGTGGGGGCACGCTGAGTGCACCCACTGGGTGTAGTCCCCGAGGCCACGGTCGACTGCTGGCAGTCGACTGTGGTCTTTATACTGTCTTTCTGTAGTTGTACCTCGTCGGATGATACTGTATCCGGTCGACTGCTGGCAGTCGCCCCCCTTTATACTGTCTTTATACTGTCTTTTTTTTTTTGAAAACCAGTGGGGGCACGCTGAGTGCACCCACTGGGTGTAGTCCCCGAGGCTACTGTCGAATGTTTTGATTTGGCTGTAGTCTTAGAAGTGTTGTGCTCTTTCTTTCAGTCACTCGGGAGTAACTTATCTTTGATACCCTTTGTCGATTGACTCTTTGCAGAAGTCTTGTGAGCTTGTTGCTCAGCTCGCCGATCTGAAGAATAAGCAAATCCAGCTCAATCTTGATTTACAGTTTGCTCAGGAAAACATGCAGAAGGCGAAGGATGAAGCAAAAGGTATGGCTGGTGAGGACTCGACGGCTGTCTCTGTTCTCCTGCCTGTTCTCAACTCTGTTCTCATTGTTGTTTCAGAGGCGAACTGGAAAAGGCCCTGAAGAAGAAAGATCTTGACCTTGCGGAGGCACAAAAGGCGGCTGCGGAGAAGCTGAAGTTTGCTGAAGAGAAACTTGCTTCGGTCGACCAACTGGAGAGCGAGAACGCTAGGCTGAAGTATGCTCTTGACTCGGCCAACAAGGAAGCGAGCCGACTGAAGACTGACAAGAGTACTCTGAACGACAAGCTCGGCCAGCTGGCGGGGAAGCACAAGGACTTGGGGGATTATCTTGGGAGTCTTGCCAAGAAGCTATACCTCATGCTTGAAGGTAACCCTCTTTGCGCGGTTAATCTCGTTGTTGTCGACTCACCATTTGGCTACAGTTTTGACCTGTCGAAACTTCTTTCAGAATTCTGCCGAAACTTTGAGGAAGAGACCAGTCGAGTGGAGACCCGCTTGGACCCTATCAACTCTCCCGTGAAGGACGAAGTGGCCATGAATGTCTTCCGGTTGGAATCCCGTGTCGCTAGTGCGGTGGACTATCTGGCTCGACTGAAAGCTGCAGCGTCACGGATCGACTCCGCACTCTGGCCCAAGGAGACGCTTCAGAACGATCTTGAATCCCTGATCACTCGACTAGGTGAGGTTCCAGGTCGAGTGCAAGAATGGAAGAAGTCTTCTGCTAGGTGTGGCGCTGACGTGGCTTTGTCACTGGTTCGCGTCCACTGCAAGGAGGCGCGCGAGGAGAAGCTGGCCGCTCTCCAGGTCGCCAATACCAGGAAGCATAACTTTCAGGACTTCATGGAGACCTTCATTGCTGCTGCCACTCGGATCTCTGACGGGATCGACTTGGACGAATTTGTTGCACCATCCAATCCTCCGCCGGAGGAGTAAAAAACTGATGTTCCTTGCCTTAAATTTGCCTCGGAATGCCGAGTGGTTTATGTAACCGATAAACTCCGTCGAGCTTATAGCTCGAGTACTTTATTTGCGATCTAGGATTTTTTGGTTTTGTCCGAACTTGGCTCGACGTTGAATGCCTTCGTGACCTGATCCGTCGATCTAATATTCGTTGTTCCCTCAGAGGCTGCCTGGTTTGCACGATGCTTATCGCCGCGATGGTGTCTTGTCAACCTGGCTTGGGCGAGTATCGGGCTATAGCTAAGTCCCCGAGTGGGAGGTCTGCTCTTCACTCGGTAGGAGTCCAATTACTTAGCCGAGTGCTTGGACTGCAGCTAAGTCTCCGAGTGGGAGGTTCGCTCTCCACTCGGTAGAATTTTGATTCCTTAGGCGAGTACTTGGACTGCAGCTAAGCCCCCGAGTGGGAGGCTGGCCCTCCACTCGGTAGGATTTCAATTACTTAGGCGAGTACTTGGACTGCAGCTAAGCCCCCGAGTGGAGGTTTGCTCTCACTCGGTAGGATTTCAATTACTTAGGCGAGTACTTGGACTGCAGCTAAGCCCCCGAGTGGAGGTTTGCTCTCACTCGGTAGGATTTTGATTACTTAGGCGAGTACTTGGACTGCAGCTAAGCCCCCGAGTGGGAGGTTTGCTCTCACTCGGCAGGATTTTGATTACTTAGGCGAGTACTTGGACTGCAGCTAAGCCCCCGAGTGGGAGGTTTGCTCTCACTCGGTAGGATTTTGATTTACTTAGGCGAAACGGATTCGCAGCTAAGCCCCCGAGTGGGAGGTTTCCTCTCACTCGGTAGGATTTTGATTACTTAGGCGAAACGGATTCGCAGCTAAGCCCCCGAGTGGGAGGTTTGCTCTCACTCGGTAGGATTTTGATTACTTATGCGAGTACTTGGACTGCAGCTAAGCCCCCGAGTGGAGGTTTGCTCTCACTCGGTAGGATTTCAATTACTTAGGCGAGTACTTGGACTGCAGCTAAGCCCCCGAGTGGAGGTTTGCTCTCACTCGGTAGGATTTTGATTACTTAGGCGAGTACTTGGACTGCAGCTAAGCCCCCGAGTGGGAGGTTTGCTCTCACTCGGCAGGATTTTGATTACTTAGGCGAGTACTTGGACTGCAGCTAAGCCCCCGAGTGGGAGGTTTGCTCTCACTCGGTAGGATTTTGATTTACTTAGGCGAAACGGATTCGCAGCTAAGCCCCCGAGTGGGAGGTTTGCTCTCACTCGGTAGGATTTTGATTACTTAGGCGAAACGGATTCGCAGCTAAGCCCCCGAGTGGGAGGTTTGCTCTCACTCGGTAGGATTTTGATTACTTATGCGAGTACTTGGACTGCAGCTAAGCCCCCGAGTGGAGGTTTGCTCTCACTCGGTAGGATTTCAATTACTTAGGCGAGTACTTGGACTGCAGCTAAGCCCCCGAGTGGAGGTTTGCTCTCACTCGGTAGGATTTTGATTACTTAGGCGAGTACTTGGACTGCAGCTAAGCCCCCGAGTGGGAGGTTTGCTCTCACTCGGCAGGATTTTGATTACTTAGGCGAGTACTTGGACTGCAGCTAAGCCCCCGAGTGGGAGGTTTGCTCTCACTCGGTAGGATTTTGATTTACTTAGGCGAAACGGATTCGCAGCTAAGCCCCCGAGTGGGAGGTTTGCTCTCACTCGGTAGGATTTTGATTTACTTAGGCGAGTACTTGGACTGCAGCTAAGCCCCCGAGTGGGAGGCTGGCTCTCCACTCGGTAGGATTTTGATTTACTTAGGCGAGTACTTGGACTGCAGCTAAGCCCCCGAGTGGGAGGTTTGCTCTCACTCGGCAGGATTTTGATTACTTAGGCGAGTACTTGGACTGCAGCTAAGCCCCCGAGTGGGAGGTTTGCTCTCACTCGGTAGGATTTTGATTTACTTAGGCGAGTACTTGGACTGCAGCTAAGCCCCCGAGTGGGAGGTTTGCTCTCACTCGGTAGGATTTTGATTACTTAGGCGAAACGGATTCGCAGCTAAGCCCCCGAGTGGGAGGTTTGCTCTCACTCGGTAGGATTTTGATTACTTAGGCGAGTACTTGGACTGCAGCTAAGCCCCCGAGTGGGAGGTTTGCTCTCACTCGGTAGGATTTTGATTACTTAGGCGAAACGGATTCGCAGCTAAGCCCCCGAGTGGGAGGTTTGCTCCCACTCGGTAGGATTTTTCAAACTTAGGCGAAGCGGATTCGCAACTAAGTCACCCACTGGGGGAAATTTAGACAGACAGAAAAAAGAAATAGCAGTCTTTTTCTTGAAACAAAGGATTTACAGAGGTACTTTTATTACATCTCAGTCGAGTGAGTTTTTAAGTGTAAAAAGGACGGAGCAGGTCCGCATTCCATGCTCGAGGCTCGTCGATCCGTCGATCGATGTTGTAAAGGTGATACGCTCCGTTGTGCAAGACTTTGGTGGTGATGAAAGGGCCTTCCCAGGTCGGGGCAAGTTTGTGAGGTTTTTGCTGATCCACGCGGAGGACCAAATCTCCTTCCTGAAAGGCTCGACCCTTCACATTTCTGGCGTAAAACCGACGCAACTCTTGCTGGTAGATGGTCGAGCGGATTAGAGCCATCTCTCTTTCCTCCTCTTAGAGGTCGACTGCATCTTGCCGGGCCTGTTCTGCTTCTGCTTCGGAATATAACTCGACTCGAGGCGCGTTGTGGAGCAAGTCGCTTGGCAAAACCGCCTCGGCTCCATAGACCAGAAAGAATGGCGTTCTTCCAGTCGACCGGTTAGGGTGGTCCTCAACCCCCATAGAACTGACGGAAGTTCGTCGACCCAGGCGCCTGCTGCGTGTTTGAGATCACGCATTAGTCAGGGTTTTAGTCCTTTTAGGATGAGGCCATTCGCGCGTTCGGCCTGTCCATTCGTCTGAGGGTGAGCAACTGAAGCGTAGTCGACTCGAGTGCCCTGAGAGGCGCAGAAGGCTTTGAATCTGTCATTATCAAAGTTTGATCCGTTATCTGTGATGATGTTGTGCGGAACTCCATATCTGAATATCAATCCTCTGATAAAACTGATGGCAGTGCTTGCGTCGAGGTCCTTTATGGGTTTTGCTTCTATCCACTTCGTGAACTTGTCGACTGCGACCAACAAGTGGGTGAAACCACTCCTACCAGTTCTCAGTGGTCCGATCATATCCAGACCCCAAACAGCGAAAGGCCAGACGAGTGGAATGGTCTTCAAGGCGGAGGCGGGCTTGTGAGACATGTTGGAATAAAACTGGCACCCCTCGCACTTGTCGACTATATCCTTTGCCATTTCATTCGCCTTTGGCCAGTAGAAACCCGCTCGGTATGCTTTAGCCACGATGGTCCGAGAGGACGCGTGATGGCCGCAGGTCCCCGAGTGGATGTCTTCGAGAATTATCTGTCCTTCTTCAGGCGTGAGGCACTTCTGACCGACTCCAGTCGCGCTTTCTCTGTATAGCTGCCCTTTGATTACTGTAAAGGCTTTGGATCGACGGACGATCTGCCGAGCCTCTTCTTCATCTTCTGGGAGCTCTTTTCTTATGATATACGCAATGTACGGCACTGTCCAATCGGGAGTGGTGGCCATAACTTCCATAATCAGGTCGACCACAGCTGGTATCTCTACTTCGGTCGAGTCAGAGGCGCTTTTTGGTTGTGGAGGCTCTTCTGTGAAAGGATCTTCTTGCACTGATGGTGTGTGAATGTGCTCCAAACATACATCCTTAGGGATGGCCTCCCTTTTGGACCCTATCTTCGCCAAATCATCTGCAGCTTGATTTTTCAGTCGGGGTATATGATGGAGCTCCAACCCCTCGAATCGTTTCTCCAGCTTTCTCACTGCGCTGCAATATCCCGTCATGGATGGGCTTCTGACGTCCCACTCCTTCATCACTTGATTAACAACCAGATCTGAGTCGCCGTAGACCATGAGGCGACGGACGCCGAGTGAAATGGCCATACGTAATCCGTATAGAAGCGCTTCGTACTCTGCCTCATTATTGGAGGAATCAAAGTGAATCTGGAGGACATACTTGAGCTTGTCTCCTCGGGGGGAAACCAGTACAACCCCCGCACCGGATCCGTTCAGCATCTTGGAGCCATCGAAAAACATAGTCCAGTGCTCCGAGTGAACTTGAGTCGGAAGCTCCTGCTCGGTCCACTCGGCGAGGAAATCAGCTATTGCCTGGGACTTAATAGCTTTCTTTGCTTCGAACTTGATATCAAGAGGAAGAAGTTCAATTGCCCATTTCGCCACTCGACCGGTCACATCTCTGTTATGAAGAATCTCTGATAATGGAGCGTCGCTGACGACTGTGATAGAGTGATCGGAGAAATAATGAGCAACCTTCTTCGTGGTCATGTAAATCCCGTAAACGAGCTTCTGATAGTGGGGATATCTTTGCTTCGACGGGGTCAGAACTTCAGAGAGATAATACACTGGGCGTTGAACTTTGAAGGTCTTTCCTTCCTCTTCCCGCTCGACCGTAAGAACGGTACTAACGACTTGTCCCGTGGCTGCTATGTAAAGCAACAATGGCTCTTTGCTGACAGGAGCAGCAAGCACCGGCTGGGTGGAGAGCAGAGCTTTTAGCTCTGCGAATGCTGCATCAGCTTCTGGAGTCCATTCGAACGTGTCTGACTTCTTCATCAGTCGGTAAAGAGGCAACGCCTTTTCACCGAGCCTGGAGATGAATCGACTTAGGGCGGCCAAGCATCCAGTAAGTTTCTGGACGTCGTGCACACGCACGGGGCGTTTCATCCGGAGTATGGTGCCAACTTTTTCAGGGTTAGCGTCGATTCCTCATTCGGAAACAAGAAAACCGAGTAACTTTCCTCCAGGGACTCCAAATGTGCACTTCGACGGATTGAGCTTGATATCATAACTCCTGAGATTGGCAAAAGTTTCAGCTAGGTCAGTCAGCAGGTCGGAACCTTTCCGTGACTTGACCACTATGTCATCCATGTACGCTTCTACATTCCGACTGATTTGAGTGATTAGGCACTTCTGAATCATTCTCATGAATGTAGCTCCGGCGTTCTTGAGACCGAAAGGCATGGTAACATAGCAGAAACACACAAATGGGGTGATGAAGGCTGTTTTTATTTCATCGGGTCCATACAGACGGATCTGATGGTATCCAGAGTAAGCATCTAAAAAGGATAGCCTCTCGCATCCTGCAGTCGAGTCGACTATTTGATCGATGCGAGGGAGAGGAAAATGATCTTTCGGGCAGGCCCGATTGATATGCTTAAAATCGATGCACATGCGCAACGACCTGTCTTTCTTAGGGACCATCACAACATTAGCGAGCCACTCGGAGTGGAAGATCTCGCGAATGAATTCTGCTGCTAGGAGTCGGGCCACTTCTTCGCCAATGGCCTTTCTCTTCTGAACGGCGGACCGTCGGAGATGCTCCTTGACTGGTTTGGCCTTTGGGTCGACTCGGAGGCGGTGCTCGGCCAGTCCCCTGGGCACACCTGGCATGTCAGCAGGCTTCCATGCGAAGATGTCCCAGTTCTCACGGAGGAACTGGACGAGCGCTTCTTCCTATTTGGGGTCGAGTGTAGTGGAGATGTTGGTTGGAGCCGCATTTGGATCGGTCGGGTGGATGTGGACTTGCTTGGTCTCACCAGTCGACCGAAATGCTGATTCCGTGGCGGGCTTCTTGGCTCGTAACAATTCACTCGGGTCTGCAATCTTCTGATACTCTTGTATCTCTATCTTGGCCATTTGAGCGTCAGCAATTTTGGCGCCTTTCTGAAAGCACTCCTCTGCCTTCTTCCGATTGCCGACGATGGTGATTACACCTTTGGGGCCAGGCATCTTCATCTTGAGGTATACGTAGCATGGCCGAGCCATGAAGCGAGCATAGGCTGGCCTCCC
This sequence comes from Aegilops umbellulata, assembly GCA_032464435.1. Taxonomy (NCBI): domain Eukaryota; kingdom Viridiplantae; phylum Streptophyta; class Magnoliopsida; order Poales; family Poaceae; genus Aegilops; species Aegilops umbellulata. Next base: position 431,178,974 of record CP136055.1, on the reverse strand, counting down.
AAGAATGGCGTGGTACGCACTCTGAAAATCCACGACCTCAAAGGTTAATTTTTCTTTCCGGAAATTCTTCGAGTCACCAAAGACGACGTCGAGAGCGATTTGGCCGAGTGACTCAGCTTTCTTCCCAGGGATGACTCCGTGGAAGCTCATGTTGCTGGGGCTGATCCGGGACATCGGAATGCCCATCCCCTTCAACGTCTCTGCATACAACAAGTTTAGCCCACTGCCGCCGTCCATCAGAACATTGGTCAGTCGAGTGCCTTCAACAATTGGGTCGACCACCAACGCTTGCCTCCCTGGGGTGGCAATATGAGTCGGATGATCGGACTGGTCGAAGGTGATGGCGGTTTGGGACCACTTCAGGTAATGGGGCGTCACTGGAGCGACCGTGTTTACTTCGCGATTGATGACCTTCAGTCGACTCCTACTTTCGACATCAGCGAAAATCATCAGAGTGGAATTGATTTGAGGGTATTCTTCGCCGCTTTCTTCTCTGTCTTCAACTTTGTCCGACTCTTTCCCTTTGTCCTTGGCTTGCTTCCCTTGGAACTGTTGCATCAGGAGTCGACATTGTCGAGTGGTATGCTTAGGGTAAATGAGATTTCCCTCTTCATCTTTCTTCGTGTGAATGTGGCATGGTAAGTCCATCACATCGTTCCCGTCCTGGTCTTTCACTTTCTTGGGGTTCCAAGGGCCCTTGGGTTTCCCCTTAGATTTCCCTGGGGTCACAGCTAAGGCTTCCCGGGGGGCGACTGGCTCGGCCTTGCGCTTCTGCTTCCGACTGGAGTGTCCTCCGCCGGTCTCATTAGCGGCTGCCTTATACTTGCCACTCCGGAGTCTATCTTCTTCTTCTCCGTTCGCGTACTTGGTGGCGATTTCCATCATTCGACTCAGGGTCATATCTCCGGTTCGACCAAACTTCAAAGTTAACTCCCTGTTTCTGACACCTTCCTTGAAGGCGCAAACTGCTTGATGATCGGATACATTCTCGACCGTGTGATTCAGAGTGATCCATCTCTGGATATAATCCCTCAGGGTTTCACTCGACTTCTGAACACATGACTGCAATTCTGTCAACCCCGCCGGTCGCTTGCAAGTTCCTTCGAACGTCCTGACAAACACCTGGGCTAGATCTTCCCAAGTATAAATACTGCTGGGAGCCAACTGATTCAACCACGCTCTGGCTGATCCTTCCAACATGAGGGGCAAATGCTTCATGGCCACCTCGTCATTGCCGCCTCCGATCTGAACAGCCACTCGGTAATCCTTGAGCCATGTGTCCGGCTTGGACTCTCCGGTGAACTTGCTGACTCCAGCCGCCAACCTGAAGTTGGGAGGAATCACTGCAGCTCTGATTGCTCTGCTAAAACACTCGGGACCTGAGACGCGAACTCTGCTGCTGGACGGGGCGCCTCCATCACGGTCTTCTCGGTGAGCTCTATTTCGGTCGACCAGGCCTTGAACGATGATGGATCTCGCATCAAAGCCTGGTTCTATGGGGTCGACTGGGACCTTTCGCCCAGTACTGAACTGGCGTCTGTCTTCTTGCCGTCGAGGAATGTACGACCCGGCTCTTGGGGGAGGAGAAGGCACTCGATGTTGATCGTTGCGATCGAATCGGTGCTCATATCGCTCGTGCCCTTGGTACTGATTCTCGTGCCAGCCTCTGTGTCCTTCACGCCCCGGGGGCGACCTCGGACTATGAGCCGACTGAAAGGAATTCGCAGTGACGGATCGACTGTGAATCCTGTTGCGCGACTGTGACACGGCTGAATTCTGGTCACCCGCTGCACGAAGCAAATCTCTGATCTGCAACAGACCTCTCCCTGCCTCTGACTGTGAAGGCTGGATCGATTCCGCTATGCGAGCCGCCGCTGCCAAATTCTGAATCGGAGTACGGTATACCTGGGTCGGCGGCTGGAAGACGCGGCGACGGCTGGACTCGGGAGCGAGCGGTCGTGCGCGCTCGTCGAGTGCTCTCTGGAGATTCTCCAATCGAGCACGTTCAGCCAAATTGGCCAAGCGCGCCTCCTCCAGGGCTCGCGCCTCAGGGGTTTCTCCAACGATAGGAGTGTGAAGGGCGTCCACGTTCCGGCGACGGAGTTCCTCCCTCTGCACTGAGGTAAGGGGCTCGGGCCTGTACTCTTCGTGACCCCGCGCCGGAATCCCCCCTGCGGCAACCTCTTCGGTTTGGGGGAATCCGGGGGGGCTACGTGGTCCGTCGACCATTAGTACTTCCGCCGCTGGGTCACTGCTGTCGCACTCGGACGCAGTCTCTACGGAGCCAGTCGACAGGTCGAACAGGCCGTAGAGTGACTCGTCGGGCTCGATTGCCGCGACTTGGGGGATGGCCGACTGGCGGGCCAGTGCGTGCTTCACCCACCGCTGGAGTCTCGACCGACCGGTGCGCTTGCGCCGGTGGGAAGCTGATGACGATGATGATGATGATGACGGCGCAACGAATGCCGACCCGTACTGGGTCGACGGTTGCCGCAGGAGGACGCCGCAGACGCATGCGCGAAAATGCGTGGCTCCGCGGGCGGGAAGCGCGTCCACGTCGAGTGGAGCCTCCTGCAGCCAAGCAGAGTCGTCAACGATGAAGGAGAGAGCGCCGAGACGGATCTCGCGGCTCTCGACCATGACTCCGCTCGAAAACATGATGTGGGTTGAAAGAATCCCAACTCCTCCAACAAATCGCTAGAACACCTGCCCCACGGTGGGCGCCAACTGTCGTGGTTCTAAGTCTGACAGTAGAATGGGGGGGTAGGAATGGAGAGGCAAGATCCTAGCTCTGGAGTAGTTGTGCACGCAAGGAGTTAACGAGTTCAGGCCCTTCTCGGAGGAAGTAATAGCCCTACGTCTCGGAGCCCGGAGGCGGTCGACTGGATTATATGCGTAAGTGTTACAAAGATGCGAACCCCTGTCCTAGTGGAGGGGGGTGGCTTATATAGAGTTCGCCAGGACCCCAGCCAGCCCACGTTACAAGGGGTTTAATGTACATAAAGAGAGGGGGTTACTGGTAACGCCTGTAATAAAGGACCATGAAGGCCATAAAAGCTACTTATGAGGTGACCGTTTGTAGGCAGCGCCTTTAGATCTTCTTACGGTCGAGTGGTGTCTTCATGGTCGACTGCTTGCGCTTCTTGGTCGAGTACGCTTGTGTCCGTCGACTGGGCTGACCAGGTCGACTGACCTGTCGGTACTTCTCAGAACGTCTTTCATTGTAGGAGCCGTGTCCTTGATTGGGTACCTCAGGTACGATAAGTTACCCTACCCTAGGTACGTATCCTCGTCGGTCACTTCCTCCCACATATTCTCGATAACATATTCGACAAATTCCTGTGAACTGAGATGGTTCCATTTTCTTATTTCATTGCATATCCAGGTTCTCTGCTCGTCGAACATATAAAGGCGCAACCATTGTGATGTTTGCTTCCTGCCATTAGAGCAAAGTTGCTTGAATAAAAACATCAGTAGTTTCCCTCTTTTAGCTTTGACGCGGTGTTATGGTTGTACAAGTGTATAGCAACAGTAAGTTGTAGATTTTTTGGGAAACGTGAGTGTGCAACTAATCCGAGCAGAGCCTTGCGCCACTACAAAATTTTGAGGTATTTTCGTGCCCACTGAAATAGCAAACTTTAGGATCGACCGGGCGCATTAGTGACTTGAAGGGGATAGCAAAACACATAGGAGAAATATAAAGCATCAAGGTAGCAATTCGTTGGTGATTTTTGGCTTATTTGCGACTAATTTCATAATTAATGACATTTGGTTATGTAGTGGGAAAGGTAAAAATTAACGCAGCCAGTTTTTTTACCGGAAAGTCTGTCAGCTTATGTTCTCTTCTTGATGGTAGCTAATCCATCATACTTCTTGGATTTAGAGTTTCCCCCATGTTTGAACGCGGTGGAAATATCGCCTATGATTGATGGTAGCTAATCACATTCAAGCCTTCTAAGTTTGCTTACTTAGTAAAGAACCATTTATTTTGTCTTTTCTTGGATAAGATTATATTCTTTAGCTCATGAGCTGGCCTATTTGTCATTTTGTACCTCAGTTGACGGGATATCTCATAACTGAAACCATGAATAACAAGTGCTTTAGTTCTGGTGGTGGCGATCCATTGCTTGAGCCGACATCGTGTGCAAGATTATCCTTGTGGAGGCCGCTGGTACGGTGGCACCCTCCTCGGCATGCTTATCTCATTACCCTGGTTAGCTTATTCCCCTTCCCTCATGCTCGATTCCTATTTTTATGTTGCTCTGTTTGATTTAGAGTTTCCCCCATGTTCCATGAGATGCCTCACCTTGCCGATGGCTGAGGCCTCCATGTTAGAATGTGATTTATGTGGTGTTCATAGTGAGATAAAGTTCGACGTCGATTTGATCCGTAGTTATTCTTCCAAGATATTTTGTGGCTCTCAAGAATTTGGATGACACCCCGAATTGGAACTGGGCGAGGTATGTCATGAACGACATTATATCAGTAGCACAGGCATTGGGCAACAAATTCACTGATGAGATAAAAGCCATATTTTTTACTATAAGCTGTGTGATCAAAGCAATCTACATGATGCATATGTGTCGATGTAGCTTTACTTAGCATAAACTGATCTTAATGACTTTGTTTAAACCTATGAGCCTGCCACCAATGTAGTATATAACATATGTATGAATTGTTTCCCTTAGCAGGAGGAGGAGAGGAGCAGCAGCGCCAAGAGAAGAGAGGAGCGAGGCCTCGAACCAGACTCGGGAGGAGGAGACGAGGAGCAGCGCCAAGAGAAGAAAAAAATGGGGCGTGGTCTTCTGGAGATGCATCTGGTCCATGCCAAGGGCCTCTCCGGCAGCGATTTCCTTGGCGAGTATTCCACTGCACGCCTTCCGTGGGGAAGAACATTTATCGCCACCACCACGCATGTTCTTGGCTTGGCTTGGGTTCGTCTGCTGATGGAGATTGATCTGATTTTACCTATACTTGTAGGGAAGATAGACCCATGTGGTCGTTAGGTGCCGGAGCCAGGAGCACAAGGGCAGCACCGCATTGAGGTCAGTGCCTCCACAGCTCTCTGGTTTTTAGCTTCGTTACTCATCTATGTTCAAAGTGATTGTAATGTATGCCTTGGTCTGCTCGGTTCAGTTCCACGGAGTTGCCATTGGCACGACCAGTATTTACTATGCAAGCGGACAATTGCTGTTACATTCCTGCCAACTATATGAATCTCACAGCTTCTCACATGTACCATCCTCTTAGACTTTTAGATTTCCAAAGAAACTAAATAAAGATATGGTGGCCTGGTCTCAATAGTACAACTTAAAGCATTCCATGCCTTATATTTTCTCTGAAATTTGCTCTTGAAGAATCATGTATCTATGTTAGATCCAGTGAGAAAAGGCGGCTTCCAAGCAGAGGATGCGACAGTGTTGGCCACATTTGGTTTTCGACTTGGGTGTCTAAATATTCTCACAATACTTGGCTCTCTCTCGCCCTTTGCGCCATTGGCGCAACGAGTCATCTAGTTTCTCAAATGTTGAGGATGACGCAAAGTAGCGGCGGCATGAAAGCCTCGGTTGTGTGATATTGCAGCATGATCAATCACATACAAAGGTGAACATGGTGCACGCGCAACCACATGAATAGTAAATTTATTAAAAAAATAGAAAAAATAAAAAAAAAACTAAAATTTCAGGGTATGAACGTTAGTCCATCATTTTACTCACATGTGAGTTTCATGATGTATTAACACCCATGGTATTCTTAATGAGGAAAATACAAATGCGACCGTACTAGTCATTAAACAATGTTTTTTAATATAGCTTTGATTAGCTTCGATTTTGTTATTTTTGTCCAGATTGCCACGGATATGATTTCGCGTGAAACTTCATATGCGAGTATACCGATTGACCATGTATATTAAAAAAATAAATTTAGATTTTTTCGACTTTTTCTAGCATTTTTTGTAATTTACTATTTATAAAGGATGCACGCGCACCTATATTCACCAAATCCGCGTCTGATCAATCACGTCCAAACAGAATGTTCTATAAGCTAGTTTTACCAAAACAACAATTTAAAACTGGTTTTCCTAAAACTACTCTCAAATACTAGCTATCCAAACATGATTTTTCTAAAACTACTCTCAAGTACTAGCTATCCTAACGTGGTTTTATTTTCCGCTTTGTCCATAAGACTTTCTATTTTGCGTTTGCTTTGTCCATAAGACTTATCTGTTACTCCCTCCGTCCCAAAATATAAGAACGTTTTTAACACTATCACAATGTCAAAAACGTTCTTATATTCTGGGACAGAGGGAGTATTAAATAGCGCAAAAAAATGGCGCATCACATATGTGCTCCACAAGGTGTGTTGTATGATGCTGCAGAAGTGTGTTGCGCTCACGTCAAAGGTGTGCGTGGGGGCGTCTTGCACACGCACAGAATAACGACGCGCTGGGAGCACGACTACATCACTTTTGAACACAGTACAGACGCAAGCGTTCGTACATATATGTATAAACTCATCCCTATGAACGCACATATGCACACCCTATTTATCCCTATGAGCAACTTCGAGAGATTGAACCATCATATCATCTTGAATTTACGAAGTCACCGTAGGCACCTCTCACTGAAAGTGCATCGCCGGAAATCTTGAAATAAATCCAGGAATAATGCGAGTATCAGGACTTGAACTCTGATAGACTGGGGATACCACTGTCCCTCTAACAATCCAAGCAATGATTTGTTCGCCACAACTACACTACTGTGGAGACTACAAGCATGCTACGTGGGGGAGTACAAATATACTACATTGGAGAGTATAAGCTGGATAGAAAAATCTCAAAACATCTCAACACGTAATCTAGTTTTGAAGGTTTCGACAGAAGAAACACAATGGTGAAGACGATTTTTAATTTGGGGCACAGGTTCATGAGATATTTTGATTTGAGAAAATTGATCTCATGAAAAAAGCAGTGTACATCCGTCTCCCAACGTCCGGAACAGGTGGAAAAATCACCAAACTACTCTTGTGGTGACAAGTGATGCATATATATTCCCCAAAAAGACAAGAACCTTTATTTTGCAATTCAAAAACAATCTATTCGTGTAAAAAATAAGACATCTTTTGTTTTTTGCTACATAATTAGTTTCTTCAGATTCTGGGTAAATCATTGTAAGAGATACCCATTAAGTAACGATTCCGCATAAAAGGGCTTTGCTAGATCCACGTAAAGTTACGTAAACGTTTTACGTAATGACTGACATGGAACAATATTAGTGGATCGATGCTGGAGCATGAGGCCCACCACCGTTAAAATAGGGGGCCGATAGGTTTAGATTGGAAATTTATATAGCCCTTCGTAGCTTGTTTACGTAGGTGTAGGATTATTGAGCATAAAATAACGTATGAAATTGTGCCATATCGATAGGCTCCATGTAACCTATATTTTCATACTGTTTTCTCCTTTTCTTTTTCCTTGGTCAGTGTGCATTTCTTCGGTGCTCTTCAAGTTTTTTCCTTCTCGGATTTACTTTTCATTTTTATAAAATTCATTTTTATTTCTATTTTTTGTTCTTTTTGTTTATGATTTTCCATTTTCATCATTTCCTTTTTCAATTTCATTTTTTGTTACTCTTATTATCATTTTTTTTTGTAAAACATGATTTAAAAATGTACATCAACAATGTTTAAAATACAGGGTGCACATTTATAAATATACAATGTGGATTTTGTAAATACTTTAGAAACATCTGTAAATACATTGTGAATATTTTATAATACAAATGAAATTTTTCTGAAATACATAATAAAATTAGAAAATACACAGTGAAAATTTTTCAATATAAGATGATTCTTTCTTAAATGCGCGATGAACATTTTTAAATGCATTGGAATAAGTTTTCAATACATGATAATTTTTTTAAATGTTCATGTAATTAAAAAAGTCTCTACCTCTAAAAATTTGTTCCTATCTTCTATAAAAAATAAAGTAAAATTGACAAACCAACCAAAACTATAAAAGTGGAACAAATATAAAAATCACTTGAAAAAGGGACTTGATAAGAGCTTAGTAACGCCAACCGGGCCGGGCCATAACGCCAATGCCTTGTATGTTTACCCGCATATCCATTGTAGTGAGCGGCTAATAGGAGCTCTCGCATAGTAGATGATAAATCTCAAAAGAATTCTTTTTGGGTACACTAGATCCAGTTGGTGCCCTGGTGGATTTGTTCCGTCTGCTTCTCGTTGGTCGTCATCCCTGATGCTGGTGTCTGCCATTTTGCTCAATCTGGTTTGTCCGTGTCCACTCTATGGCCCTCCTTCTACAGCCTGGGTGACAACCACTCCGGTGGCATTGGGGGACTTTTTTACTGTTTTGACCCGTTTGCTTAAGTTTAGCACGATTTGACCCTATATCTAAAATATTTTTGGATCTGACCCATTCCGAAACGCCATCAACTATGGCGTTTTGGTTACATCGAAGACGCCACGGTCTATGGCGTTTGGCTTTGGCCCACACACACCAGCTGAAGCCGACGTGGCAAAGCGAGACGCCCCAAAACGCCACTGCTCTTGGCGTTTGGCCTAGCCCAGTCTATAGCACAAATAGAAACTAAACAAATGATCACTGGACATGAGATGTGCTTGCTAGCGTGTGCAACTGTGTACTAGAATCAAAGGTTTTGAGTGTTGGAAGAAGCGTTTTAATTATATGTTTTTTTACTTGTGAACTGACTCATTATTTAATGTAATTAGTAGTAATGTTCAGTTCTAGCTAATTCCATATTGTTAGTCAACGGATTTTTTATTTTTATTTTGACCTGTGAGCTAACTATTATTCATCGTAATTAGTAGTAATGTTTGGACTCTAACTAATTCAATATTGTTAGTTGGCTCGTAATTAACCAGACAATATTACATAAGTTCAATTAAAATGAAAAAACAACAATGAAACTACGCGAGGTACCGGACGGTGAGCTCATATACATGGCCGCCCTGGCCGGTTGCACCTTTGTCGTCCTCTGATTCGCTGTCGTTGTCGGCGGTGCCATCGTATGAGCCGCGAAAGGGCACGACGGCCCTGACTGGCTGCTGCCTGGTGGTCGCGATGCAGCCGATTGGCTTCCTCCGCTGCCTGGACTAGTCCTCGCCCCATGCCAATGCAAAGTAGAGGTCTGCCCGAACGCACTATAGGGTGACATTTGACGTCGCGAACGCGGCCATGAGTTGTGCATTGCACCACTCCCGTCGCGTTGCCTCCTTGTCTGACGCTGTCACAGTGCTCTGCTGCAATGTTCGATGCCTCCGCGGCTGAGGTAATAGAGGAGGCACCTGCATGTGTCCGCGGTCGCCAGGGAGGGCTCCTTCTTATTCATGGCAACCGGGCATGGACTGCGGTGCCCTCACCTTGCCGCACTAGAGGCAGCTCAGCGGTGACGCTGGCCGGAGGAGGTCCCGCTTTGGTGCCGGTTTGCAGAAATATACCCGACAACGATGACAACGGCAGCGGACCGGATAACGACGGAGGTTCCGCCAGCCCGGGCAGCCATGCGTACGAGCTCATCGTCCAGTCCATGCGTAGTTTTGTTTATGTTTTTTGTTTTAATTAAACTTATGAAATAATGTCTGGTTAATTGCAGGCCAACTAACAATGCTGAATTAGGTAGGGGACAAACATTCCTACTAATTACAGTGAACAATCAGTCAGCTCACATGTCAAAACAAAAATAAAAATAAAAAACCACGGACGAACAGTATGGAATTAGTTAGAGCGAAACATTATTACTACTAATTACACTAAATAATCAATCAGTTCACAAAATAGAAGTATAATTAAAATGCTTGTTAGATTGCTCGAAACCTTTGATTCTAGTACGCAGTTGCACACGCTAGCAAACATATCTCAAGTTCATTTGATCATTTGTTTAGTGCTAATTATGGGGTTGGGCCAAACGCCAGAGAGTGGTGTCTTGAGCAAACACCAGCTCCTATGGCGTCTAGCTTTCCGTAACCAAGCATAAAACCTTCATGTGCTTTCGGTGCAAATTTAGAGTTGTGATGAGGATCTCTAATCCAGCATTTAGCACCGAAGACTTTGAAATAACTCACATTGGGTTTCTTGTCAGTGAGGAGTTCATATGCAGTCTTCTTGAAGAATTTGTGAAGATATACTCTGTTGATGATATGGCACGCAGTATCAATTGCATCTGAAGGAAATATGCCCTAGAGGCAATAATAAAGTTATTATTTATTTCCTTATATCATGATAAATGTTTATTATTCATGCTAGAATTGTATTAACTGGAAACATAATACATGTGTGAATACATAGACAAACAGAGTGTCACTAGTATGCCTCTACTTGACTAGCTCATTAATCAAAGATGGTTATGTTTCCTAGCCATGAACAAAGAGTTGTTGTTTGATTAACGAGATCACATCATTAGTTGAATGATCTGATTGACATGACCCATTGCATTAGCATAGCACCCGATCGTTTAGTATATTGCTATTTGCTTTTATCCATGACTTATACATGTTCCTTTAACTATGAGAATATGCAACTCCCATTTACCGTAGGAACACTTTGTGTGCTACCAAACGTCACAACGTAACTGGGTGATTATAAAGGTGCTCTACAAGTGTCTCCGAAGGTACATGTTGAGTTGGCATACTTCGAGATTAGGATTTGTCACTCCGATTGTCGGAGAGGTATCTCAGGGCCTTCTCGGTAATGCACATCACATAAAGCCTTGCAAGCATTGCAACAAATGAGTTAGTTGCAAGATGATGTATTACGGAACGAGAAAAGAGACTTGCCAGTAACGAGATTGAACTAGGTATTGGATACCGACGATCGAATCTCGGGCAAGTAACATACCGATGACAAAGGGAACAACGTATGTTGTTATGCGGTCTGACCGATAAAGATCTTCGTAGAATATGTAGGAGCCAATATGGGCATCCAGGTCCCGCTATTGGTTATTGACCGGAAACGTGTCTCGGTCATGTCTACATTGTTCTCGAACCGTAGGGTCCGCACGCTTAACGTTACGATGACAGTTATTATGAGTTTATGCATTTTTGATGTACCGAAGGAGTTCGGAGTCCCGGATGTGATCACGGACGTGACGAGGAGTCTCGAAATGGTCGAGACATAAAGAATTATATATTGGAAGCCTATGTTTGGACATCGGATGCATTCCAGGTGAAATCAGGATTTTACCGGAATACCGGGAGGGTTACCGGAACCCCCCGGGAGCATAATGGGCCAACATGGGCCTTGGAGGAAAGGTGAGAGGGCAGCCCTAGGGGCTGCGCGCCTCCCCCCTTCCCTAGTCCTATTAGGACTAGGAGAAGTGGGGCGCCCCCTCTCTCTCTCCCCCCCTTGGAGCAATCCTAGTCCAACTAGGATTGGGGGGGGGGGGGAATCCTACTCCCAGAGGGAGTAGGACTCTCCTGGCGCACCAAACCTGGCCGGCCAGCCCCTCCCCCTTGGATCCTTTATATACGGGGGCAGGGGCACCCCAAAGACACACAAGTTGATCTACGGATCGTTCCTTAGCCGTGTGCGGTGCCCCCTTCCACCAAATTCCACCTCGATTATATCGTTGCAGTGCTTAGGCGAAGCCCTGCGCCGGTAACACATCAAGATCGTCACCACGCCGTCGTGCTGACGGAACTCTTCCCCGACGCTTTGCTGGATCGGAGCCCGGGGATCGTCATCGAGCTGAACGTGTGCCAAGAACTCGGAGGTGCCGGAGTAACGGTGCTGTGATCGGTTGGATCACGAGGAGAACGTACGACTACTTCCTCTACGTACGACTACTTCCTCTACGTTGTGTCAACGCTTCCGCTTCGGTCTACGAGGGTACGTAGATAAACACTCTCCCCTCTCGTTGCTATGCATCACCATGATCTTGCGTGTGCGTAGGAAAATTTTTGAAATTACTGCGTTCCCCAACAGTGGCATCCGAGCCTAGGTTTTATGGTTGATGTTATTTGCACGAGTAGAACACAAGTGAGTTGTGGACGATACAAGTCATACTGCCTACCAGCATGTCATACTTTGGTTCTGCGGTATTGTTGGATGAGACGATCCGGACCAACCTTACGCGTACGCTTACGCGAGACCGGTTCCCTCGACGTGCTTTGCACAGAGATGGCTTGCGGAAGACTGTCTCTCCAACTTTAGTTGAACCGAGTGTGGCTACGCCCGGTCCTTGAGAAGGTTAAAACGGAGTCTATTTGACAAACTATCGTTGTGGTTTTGATGCGTAGGTAAGATGAGTTCTTGCTTAAAGCCCGTAGCAGCCACGTAAAACTTGCAACAACAAAGTAGAGAACGTCTAACTTGTTTTTGCAGGGCATATTGTGATGTGATATGGTCAAGACGTGATGCTAAATTTTATTGTATGAGATGATCATGTTTTGTAACCAAGTTATCGGCAACTGGCAGGAGCCATATGGTTGTCGCTTTATTGTATGCAATGCAATCGCGATGTAATGCTTTACTTTATTGCTAAACGGTAGTGATAGTCGCAGAAGCATAAGATTGGCGAGACGACAACGATGCTGCGATGAAGATCAAGGTGTCGCGCCGGTGACGATGGTAATCATGACGGTGCTTCGAAGATGGAGATCACAAGCACAAGATGATGATGGCCATATCATATCACTTATATTGATTGCATGTGATGTTTATCCTTTTATGCATCTTATCTTGCTTTGGTTGACGGTAGCATTATAAGATGATCTCTCACTAAATTATCAAGAAGTGTTCTCCCTGAGTATGCACCGTTGCGAAAGTTCTTCGTGCTGAGACACCACGTGATGATCGGGTGTGATAGGCTCTACGTTCAAATACAACGGGTGCAAAACAGTTGCACACGCGGAATACTCAGGTTTAACTTGACGAGCCTAGCATATACAGATATGGCCTCGGAACACAGAGACCGAAAGGTCGAGCGTGAATCATATAGTAGATATGATCAACATAATGATGTTCACCATTGAAACTACTCCATCTCACGTGATGATCGGACATGGTTTAGTTGATTTGGATCACGTGATCACTTAGAGGATTAGAGAGATGTCTATCTAAGTGGGAGTTCTTAAGTAATATGATTAATTGAACTTTAATTTATCATGAACTTAGTACCTGATAGTATCTTGCTTGTCTATGTTGTGTAGATAGATGGCTCGTGCTGTTGTTCCGTTGAATTTTAATGCGTTCCTTGAGAAAGCAAAGTTGAAAGATGATGGTAGCAATTACACGGACTGGGTCCGTAACTTGAGGATTATCCTCATTGCTGCACAGAAGAATTACGTCCTGGAAGCACCGCTAGGTGCCAGGCCTGGTGCAAGAGCTACGCCAGATGTTATGAACGTCTGGCAAAGCAAAGCTGATGACTACTCTATAGTTCAGTGTGCCATGCTTTACGGCTTAGAACCGGGACTTCAACGACGTTTTGAACACCATGGAGCATATGAGATGTTCCAGGAGTTGAAGTTAATATTTCAAGCAAATGCCCGGATTGAGAGATATGAAGTCTCCAATAAGTTCTATAGCTGTAAAATGGAGGAGAATGGTTCTGTCAGTGAGCATATACTCAGAATGTCTGGGTATAACAATCACTTGATTCAACTGGGAGTTAATCTTCCGGATGATTGCGTCATTGACAGAATTCTCCAATCACTGCCACCAAGCTACAAGAGCTTCGTGATGAACTATAATATGCAAGGGATGACCAAAACTATGCCCGAGCTCTTCGCGATGCTAAAAGCCGCGGAGGTAGAAATCAAAAAGGAGCATCAAGTGTTGATGGTTAACAAAACCACTAGTTTCAAGAAAAAGGGCAAAGGGAAGAAAAAGGGGAACTTCAAAAAGAACAGCAAGCAAGTTGCTACTCAAGAGAAGAAACCCAAGTCTGGACCTAAGCCTGAAACTGAGTGCTTCTATTGCAAGCAGACTGGTCACTGGAAGCGGAACTGCCCCAAGTATTTGGCAGATAAGAAGGATGGCAAGGTTAACAAAGGTATATGTGATATACATGTTATTGATGTGTACCTTACTAATTCTCGCAGTAGCACCTGGGTATTTGATACTGGTTCTGTTGCTAATATTTGCAACTCAAAACAGGGGCTACGGATTAAGCGAAGATTGGCTAAGGACGAGGTGACGATGCGCGTGGGAAATGGTTCCAAAGTCGATGTGATCGCGGTCGGCACGCTACCTCTACATCTACCTTCGGGATTAATATTAGATCTAAATAATTGTTATTTAGTACCAGCGTTGAGCATGAACATTATATCTGGATCTTGTTTGATGCGAGACGGTTATTCATTTAAATCAGAGAATAATGGTTGTTCTATTTATATGAGTAATATCTTTTATGGTCATGCGCCATTAAAGAGTGGTTTGTTCTTACTTAATCTCGATAGTAGTAACACACATATTCATAATGTTGAAGCCAAAAGATGCAGAGTTAATAATGATAGTGCAACTTATTTGTGGCACTGCCGTTTAGGTCATATCGGCGTAAAGCGCATGAAGAAACTCCATACTGATGGACTTTTGGAGTCACTTGATTATGAATCACTTGGCACTTGCGAGCCGTGCCTTATGGGCAAGATGACTAAAACACCGTTCTCCGGTACTGTGGAGAGAGCAACAGATTTATTGGAAATCATACATACTGATGTATGTGGTCCAATGAATGTTGAGGCTCGTGGCGGATATCGTTATTTTCTCACCTTCACTGATGATTTAAGCAGATATGGGTATATCTACTTAATGAAACACAAGTCTGAAACATTTGAAAAGTTCAAAGAATTTCAGAATGAAGTGGAAAATCATCGTAACAAGAAAATAAAGTTTCTACGATCTGATCGTGGAGGAGAATATTTGAGTTACGAGTTTGGTCTACATTTGAAACAATGCGGAATAGTTTCGCAACTCACGCCACCCGGAACACCACAACGTAATGGTGTGTCCGAACGTCGTAATCGTACTTTACTGGATATGGTGCGATCTATGATGTCTCTTACCGATTTACCGCTATCTTTTTGGGGTTACGCTCTAGAGACGGTCGCATTCACGTTAAATAGGGCACCATCAAAATCCGTTGAGACGACGCCTTATGAACTGTGGTTTGGCAAGAAACCAAAGTTGTCGTTTCTTAAAGTTTGGGGCTGCGATGCTTATGTGAAAAAACTTCAACCTGATAAACTCGAACCCAAATCGGAAAAATGTGTCTTCATAGGATACCCAAAGGAGACTATTGGGTATACCTTCTATCACAGATCCGAAGGCAAAATTTTTGTTGCCAAAGTCGGAAACTTTCTAGAGAAGGAGTTTCTCTCGAAAGAAGTGAGTGGGAGGAAAGTAGAACTTGATGAGATAACAGTATCTGCTCCTTTATTGAGAAGTAGTACATCACAGAAATCTGTTTCTGTGACACCTACATCAAATAGGGAGGAAGCTAATGATAATGATCATGAAACTTCAGATCAAGTTTCTACTGAACTTCGTAGATCAACCAGAGTAAGATCCGCACCAGAGTGGTACGGTAATCCTATTTTGGAAGTCATGTTACTAGACCATGATGAACCTACGAACTATGAAGAAGCGATGGTGAGCCCAGATTCCGCAAAATGGCTTGAGGCCATGAAATCTGAGATGGGATCCATGTATGATAACAAAGTGTGGACTTTGGTTGACTTGCCCGATGATCGGCAAGCAATAGAAAATAAATGGATTTTCAAAAAGAAGACTGACGCTGATGGTAATGTTACTGTCTATAAAGCTCGACTTGTTGCAAAAGGTTTTCGACAAGTTCAAGGGATTGACTACGATGAGACTTTCTCACCCGTGGCGATGCTTAAGTCTGTCCGAATCATGTTAGCAGTTGCCGCATTTTATGATTATGAAATTTGGCAAATGGATGTCAAAACTGCATTCCTGAATGGATTTCTGGAAGAAGAGTTGTATATGATGCAACCAGAAGGTTTTGTCGATCCAAAGGGAGCTAACAAAGTGTGCAAGCTCCAGCGATCCATTTATGGACTGGTGCAAGCCTCTCGGAGTTGGAATAAACGCTTTGATAGTGTGATCAAAGCTTTTGGTTTTATACAGACTTTCGGAGAAGCTTGTATTTACAAGAAAGTGAGTGGGAGCTCTGTAGCATTTCTGATATTATATGTAGATGACATATTACTGATCGGAAATAATATAGAATTTCTGGATAGCATAAAGGGATACTTGAATAAAAGTTTTTCAATGAAAGACCTCGGGGAAGCTGCTTACATATTGGGCATTAAGATCTATAGAGATAGATCAAGACGCTTAATAGGACTTTCACAAAGCACATACCTTGACAAAGTTTTGAAAAAGTTCAGAATGGATCAGGCAAAGAAAGGGTTCTTGCCTGTGGCACAAGGTGTGAAATTGAGTAAGACTCAATGCCCGACCACCGCAGAAGATAGAGAGAAGATGAAAAATGTTCCCTATGCTTCAGCCATAGGCTCTATCATGTATGCAATGCTGTGTACCAGACCTGATGTGTGCCTTGCTGTAAGTTTAGCAGGCAGGTACCAAAGTAATCCAGGAGTGGATCACTGGACAGCGGTCAAGAACATCCTTAAGTACTTGAGAAGGACTAAGGATATGTTTCTCATTTTTGGAGGTGACAAAGAGCTCGTCGTAAACGGTTACGTCGATGCAAGCTTTGACACTGATCCGGACGATTCCAAATCGCAAACCGGATACGTATTTACATTAAACGGTGGAGCTGTCAGTTGGTGCAGTTCTAAACAAAGCGTCGTGGCGGGATCTACATGTGAAGCTGAGTACATAGCCGCTTCAGAAGCAGCCAATGAAGGAGTCTGGATGAAGGAGTTCATATCCGATCTAGGTGTTGTACCTAGCGTATCGGGTCCAATGAAAATCTTTTGTGACAATACTGGTGCAATTGCCTTGGCAAAGGAATCCAGATTTCACAAAAGAACCAAACACATCAAGAGACGCTTCAACTCCATCCGGGATTTGGTCCAGGTGGGAGACATAGAGATATGCAAGATACATACGGATCTGAATGTTGCAGACCCGTTGACTAAGCCTCTTCCACGAGCAAAACATGGTCAGCACCAAAACTCCATGGGTGTTAGAATCATTACTTTGTAATCTAGATTATTGACTCTAGTGCAAGTGGGAGACTGAAGGAAATATGCCCTAGAGGCAATAATAAAGTTATTATTTATTTCCTTATATCATGATAAATGTTTATTATTCATGCTAGAATTGTATTAACTGGAAACATAATACATGTGTGAATACATAGACAAACAGAGTGTCACTAGTATGCCTCTACTTGACTAGCTCATTAATCAAAGATGGTTATGTTTCCTAGCCATGAACAAAGAGTTGTTGTTTGATTAACGAGATCACATCATTAGTTGAATGATCTGATTGACATGACCCATTGCATTAGCATAGCACCCGATCGTTTAGTATATTGCTATTTGCTTTTATCCATGACTTATACATGTTCCTTTAACTATGAGAATATGCAACTCCCATTTACCGTAGGAACACTTTGTGTGCTACCAAACGTCACAACGTAACTGGGTGATTATAAAGGTGCTCTACAAGTGTCTCCGAAGGTACATGTTGAGTTGGCATACTTCGAGATTAGGATTTGTCACTCCGATTGTCGGAGAGGTATCTCAGGGCCTTCTCGGTAATGCACATCACATAAAGCCTTGCAAGCATTGCAACAAATGAGTTAGTTGCAAGATGATGTATTACGGAACGAGAAAAGAGACTTGCCAGTAACGAGATTGAACTAGGTATTGGATACCGACGATCGAATCTCGGGCAAGTAACATACCGATGACAAAGGGAACAACGTATGTTGTTATGCGGTCTGACCGATAAAGATCTTCGTAGAATATGTAGGAGCCAATATGGGCATCCAGGTCCCGCTATTGGTTATTGACCGGAAACGTGTCTCGGTCATGTCTACATTGTTCTCGAACCGTAGGGTCCGCACGCTTAACGTTACGATGACAGTTATTATGAGTTTATGCATTTTTGATGTACCGAAGGAGTTCGGAGTCCCGGATGTGATCACGGACGTGACGAGGAGTCTCGAAATGGTCGAGACATAAAGAATTATATATTGGAAGCCTATGTTTGGACATCGGATGCATTCCAGGTGAAATCAGGATTTTACCGGAATACCGGGAGGGTTACCGGAACCCCCCGAGAGCATAATGGGCCAACATGGGCCTTGGAGGAAAGGTGAGAGGGCAGCCCTAGGGGCTGCGCGCCTCCCCCCTTCCCTAGTCCTATTAGGACTAGGAGAAGTGGGGCGCCCCCTCTCTCTCTCTCTCCCCCTTGGAGCAATCCTAGTCCAACTAGGATTGGGGGGGGGGGGAATCCTACTCCCAGAGGGAGTAGGACTCTCCTGGCGCACCAAACCTGGCCGGCCAGCCCCTCCCCCTTGGATCCTTTATATACGGGGGCAGGGGGCACCCCAAAGACACACAAGTTGATCTACGGATCGTTCCTTAGCCGTGTGCGGTGCCCCCTTCCACCAAATTCCACCTCGATTATATCGTTGCAGTGCTTAGGCGAAGCCCTGCGCCGGTAACACATCAAGATCGTCACCACGCCGTCGTGCTGACGGAACTCTTCCCCGACGCTTTGCTGGATCGGAGCCCGGGGATCGTCGTCGAGCTGAACGTGTGCCAAGAACTCGGAGGTGCCGGAGTAACGGTGCTGTGATCGGTTGGATCGCGAGGAGAACGTACGACTACTTCCTCTACGTACGACTACTTCCTCTACGTTGTGTCAACGCTTCCGCTTCGGTCTACGAGGGTACGTAGATAAACACTCTCCCCTCTCGTTGCTATGCATCACCATGATCTTGCGTGTGCGTAGGAAAATTTTTGAAATTACTGCGTTCCCCAACAGCATCAACCCAGAAACGACGAGGGGTTTTGTACTCATCAGCAAGAGTCCTGTTCTTGTGCTTCACGACGCCATTCTATTGAGGAGTATAAGGAGCAGATAACTCATGAGTAATACCAAGTTCATCAAGATAGTCATCGAGACCCGAATTCTTGAACTCAGTGCCATTGTCACTTCTGATGTGCTTGATCTTCACACCAAAGTTGGTTGAAGCCCTTGAGGAAAATCGTTTGAAGACTTCCTGCACTTCAGTTTTGTAAGAGACAAGGTGTACCCATGTATGACGAGAGTAATCATCAACAATAACAAATCCATATTGAGATGCTTCATTTGAAACAGAGGAATAATGAGTAGGACCGAAGAGATCCATGTGAAGCAATTCAAATGGACGAGTGGTGGTCATGATAGTCTTCGTTGGATGCTTGGCCTTTGTCATCTTTCCAGCTTCACAGGCACCGCACAAGTGATCCTTGAGGAATTTGACATTCTCAATGCCAATGACATGCTCCTTCTTCGCAAGCGTGTTCAAATTCCTCATGCCTGCATGACCAAGTCGTCGATGCCATAGCCATCCTTCTGAAGCTTTTGCAAGTAGGCACACGACTGGTTGTGAATCTGCAGAGAAATCAACAATATACAAGTCTCCTCTCCTAAAGCCTTCGAAGACTTTGGAATTTTCAGCTTCCATAATCACAACACACCGATACTTGCCAAAGACAACAACCATATCAAGATCACAAAGCATTGAGACAGACATAAGGTTGTATCCTAAGGACTCAACAAGCATGACTTTGTCCATGTGTCGATCCTTTGTGATAGCAACTTTACCTAGACCCAATACCTGACTTTTGCTTTTATCAGCGAAGATGATATGCTTCATATGTGACGATGATAAGGGAGCATCCATCAAAAGATTCTTGTCACCAGTCATGTGATTTGTACACCCACTATCAAGTACCCACTCAGTGGCTTTGGGTTGATCATCCTGCATATGAATTAGTGCAACTTACGACCTCGTATACTTCAGAAGTGAAGAATATGATATCACAATTCATCAGATCAATTTCATCAAGCAGTAGAACAGATAAAACAGAGGGAGGACGTGTGAAATGAAAGTTCATTTCATCATGGTTAGCCTACGTCCTTTCAGGCAATTTGTCAGGTCCCCAGCAAATTCTTCAGACATTACAATGCGTCTGGAGACCTGACCCTGCATAAGAGATTAGTTCTTTTTCTTCACCACCCACATCTGAAGGGGTGGCAAAGAGTTCATCACTCTGCGAGCTCCATATGAGAATGGTGTCAAGGCAGCCAAACCATTTCGTTTCACATAAGAGGGGTTAGGGTAAGCATATGAATAAGCAGAGAAATTCTTTGAGGACTTATGAACATAATAATTTGAAGAATAATGCTCATATTCATAGCCCTTGGCTCTTCCCTGCGAAACGGAGTTGTTAGCACGATGATGTTCATATGAGGACTTTGATCCATGTGAGGAATTTGATCCTCTTGAGGAATTTGGTCCGTATGAGGACTTTGATCTAGGGTTCCTTTTCTTCACAGGTGGTGTCATGAGGACATTCACCTGAAGACTTTCAAGGCACCTTTTGGGAACCCAGATTTTCTTCATATGCTTACACTGAAGACTTTCAAGGCACCTTTTGGGAATTTGGTCCGTATGAGGACTTTGATCTAGGGTTCCTTTTCTTCACAGGTGGTGTCATGAGGACATTCACCTGAAGACTTTCAAGGCACCTTTTGGGAACCCAGATTTTCTTCATAGGAGATCCATTCCTGCAGTTAGTGCCAACATATCTAGCAAATACTTCACCATTCTGATTTTTGAATAGTTTATAGTTCGAGTCAAATGACTCATCAGAAGAGTGAGAAGATTCACATGTATAGCCAGATAAATTAGATGGATCAACTGGAGGTCCCTTTGCAGCAACCCATGAGGTTTTGGGGTACTGCTCGGGCTTCCAATATGTACCATCAGCATTGAGTTTTCTCTCAAAGGCAATACCCTCTTTCCTAGGGTTCCTGTTGAGGATCTGCTTTTTAAGCACATTACAAAGAGTCTGATGCCCCTTGAGGCTTTTGTACATGCCTGTCATGTACAATTCCTTCAGCCATGCATCGTCAGTAATACTAGCAATGTCCTCAGATGAGGAATTAGTGATAGCAGAGACATGTGAAGAATTTGTAACATTAGAAGCATTTGAACATTCAGGTGAAGAATTAGCAGATTCTCGTTCAATGCATTGCAAGCATGGAGGAATAAATTCTTCCTGAGCAGCGCTGATTTCTTGAGCAAGTAATGAATCGCGCTCCTTCTTAAGATCTTCATAATTCACTCTTAGCTTCTCAAGATCTTGCTTATTTTGAAGATATTCATAAGAAAGCTTCTCATGATCAGATAAGAGAGTGTTATGATGACTTTGAAGGTTGTCAAACCTGGTCTGAAGTCTCTGAAGATTTTCAGTTAAGGCCTTAGTGCAATCCAATTCTTCACCCAACATATCATCACTTTTGTCTAGCATGTTTTGAACCTTTTCAAAAGCCTTTTGTTGTTGCACAGCAATCTTAGAAAGTTTAGAGTAGCTAGGCTTAAGATTTTCATCAGATTCATCCTCACTAGATTCAGAGGAGGCGTATTTGAGTACCTTGGCACCCTTTGCCATGAAGCAATAGGTGGGAGCGTAGTCATCACTGCCTTCATCAGCCTTGTTGGTGAGATCACTTTCTTCAGCGTTGAAGATGGATTTGCTGACGAATGCAGTAGCGAGGGCTAGGCTCGCCACACCAGACTCGGAATCATCAGATTCCTCTTCTGCTTCATTTTCTTCAGATTCAGCCTCAGAGTCCATTTCCTTGCCAATGATTGCCCGAGCCTTCTTGGAGCTGCTCTTCTTGTGAGACGAAGACTTTGAGGATTTTGATGATGAAGATTTTGAGGACTTCTTCTTTTTCTTCGCATCATCGAAACTGTAATCCTTATATTTCTTCTTCTTTGATTCCTTTTCCCACTAAGGACAATCTTGAATGTAATGTCCTGGTTTCTTGCACTTGTGACAAAGCCTTTTCTTATAGTCACTGGATGAGGAATCATTGGTCCTTGAGGGTTTTCCAAAGCGACCACATCTTGAGAACTTCTCGAATTTCTTCACAAGCAGTGCTAGATCATGACTCAGTTCTTCAGGATCACTAAGGCTGCTACCAGAGTCTTCATCTTCGGACTCAGATACTACCTTGGCCTTCAGTGCACGTGATCTGCCATAGCTCAAACCGTAGAGATCTCTCTTCTCAGCAAGCTGGAACTCATGAGTATTTAGCCTCTCGAGGATATCAGCGGGGTCAAGTGACTTGTAATCAGCACGTTCTTGTATCATCAGTGCCAGAGTGTCAAATGAGGAATCAAGCGATCTCAACAATTTCTTCACCACCTCATGGTCGGTGATGTCAGTGGCACCAAGTGCTTGCAGCTCATTTGAGATGTCAGTGAGGCGATCGAAGGTTTGTTGAACATTCTCATTGTCGAGTCTTTTGAAGCGGTTGAAGAGATTGCGAAGAACATCAACTCGAGAGTCACGTTGAGTTGAAACTCCTTCATTGACTTTGGACAGCCTATCCCAGATAAGCTTAGCAGTCTCCAAAGCACTCATTCTACCATACTGACCCTTACTTAGATGGCCACATATGATATTCTTCGCTTGGGAATCGAGTTGCTTGAATCTCTTCACATCGGTAGCGTTCAGTGAGGGTGAGACGGAGGGAACACCATTTTCCACAACGTACCAGAGATTGTTATCAATTGCCTCAAGATGCATTCGCATCTTATTCTTCCAGTAGGGGTAGTCCGTCCCATCGAAGGTAGGACACCCAGCAGAGATCTTGATCATACCTGCGGTCGACATAACTAAAACTCCAGGCGGTTAAACCAAAATCACACAGAACAAGGGAGTACCTTGCTATGATACCAATTGAAAGTGCGTTATATCAATTAGAGGGGGGTGAATAGGCGATTTTTATGAAATTCTTCACTGAGGAATTTGCTCGTGAGGAAATTCCTTAGCGAAGAACTACTAGCAGTGGAATAAGTACTCAGAGGTAAACATAGCAGAATACATGCATGGTCATCATGATGAAATGAAGACAAACTCAGAGTACAGAAAGCGTAAACACAGGATAGCACAAGATGAAGACAAACAGACTGAAGAAATTGAACTGAGGAAATTGAGAAAGTCTTCAGTCAAAGTCTTCAAACACAGATATGAACAAACACACAACACAGTAATGAGGAAAATGAAAGTGTTGAGGAAATAGAACCAGTAAGCTTGGTGAAGACAATGATTTGGTAGACCAGTTCCAACTGCTGTCTCAGTTATACATCTGGTTGGAGCGGCTGAGTATTTAAACTCGAGGACACCTAGTCCCGGACACACAGTCCTCACCGTGTTCTCCTTGAGCTAAGGACACGCAGTCCTCGCCCAATCACTCGTGGTAAGTCTTCAGGTGACTTCCAAACCTTCACAGACTTGGTCACTCGGCGATCCACAATTCCTCTTGGATGCTCTAGACCTTGACGCCTAACCGTCTGGAAGAAGCACAGTCTTCAAACGTAACAAGCGTCGGATCCACGCAGGATCAATCTCTTCAGTGATGCTCAATCACTTTGGGTTTGTAGGTGTTTTGGGTTTGGGTTTGCATTTCCCTCACTTGATGATTTTCACTCAAAGTCCTCGGAGGATGGGTTGCTCTCAAATGACAAGTGTCAAGTTCTCGCGGAGCAGCCAACCAGCTAGTGGTTGTAGGGGGCGGCTATTTATAGCCTAGGGAGCAGCCCGACATGATAAGACATAAATGCCCTTCAATGATATGACCGTTAGGTGGATAAGATATTTTGGGACAGCTGGCGCGTAGCACAGCAACGGTCGGAAATTCGAGGTACAAATTCCTCAGGGCTATCATGTTCCTCACTGTGTAGGCAATTCGCACTGGTGAATTCCTAACTCCTCAGTCAGAACAAAGTCCTAAGTGATCAGAAGAACCGCGTCTCTGTCACTGAAGAAATTGACTGAACTGTATGAGATTTCCAATGGCTTCACTCGAAGGGATTGGTAGGTGTAGGATTTGAGTTGAGCATCACATGGAAATTTTCTCCTTAGTATTTCCTCGACCCCCTTTAACAGTACGGTGTTTCCTATGACTCAAGAAAGAGAAAATGAAACTACGAAAACAAAATTCTTCACGCTTCATGTTCCTCGAATGAATACCAAGTCTTCAAGGTCACACCAATTTCTTCACTTTCAAAGTCTTCAGAAAGTCTTCAGTATATCAAAGTCTTCAGTCGAAGAACTTCATTTTTAGGGGTCAACTTTCTCTGTAAATATCAAACTCCTCATAGACTTATAGACCTGTGTACACTCATAAACGCATTAGATACTTAACCTATAAGTCTTCAATACAGCAAAATCACTAAGGGGAACTAGATGCACTTACATAGGGTCAAATCATGCTAAACTTAAGCAGACGGGTCAAAACAGTGAAAATGTCCGCATTGGGATGGTGGCCAGTTTGCTCGGTGACGGTGCATCGATGCTCGTGCAGTAGCTTGGTTCAAGACCGGTGGCAGATTTGTACCTGTTATGCTTGTGCTTCAGTCATGGTCGTTGTAGTTGTTTTAGATAAGCTAGTTTGGGTCGTGTTGTTGTGGTTGTACTATAAGCTCTTGTGGCGGATGGTTCTTACTTCCATATCTTGTGTTTGACTATTGTGCCAGTCTAGGTTGGGTAAGGTCGTTTTGTCGCACATCGCTGAGTGATCCTAAGTTGTTGCTTAGAGCATCTTCAACCACGTCCCCAACAGTCCACAGGAATTTTTTTTGCACCGGCGCTCAAAAATCGGCCCAGTCGCGTCTTCAGGAGCCCGTTTTTCGTCGTTTTTGGCCGAAACTGACGCCGGCGGACCCAGACCGAACCCTGCGCGTTGAGGGGCACCGGGGCGAGCGGTTTTGGCGCGAAAGAGTTGTGGGCCCGCCGAGTCAGCGACACTCGCCTCGTCGTCCTCACAACGCCTCGGTTTTCCACGGGGAATCAATGGCAAAGCTGCCGCCGGTCAGCCTTGCCATTTATTCCTCACAGGCGGTGCGACGACGCCTCCCCTCCCGCCACACGTACACACGACGCGCGGTTATAAAAGCAAGGCCTCCCCTCGCCTCTGGCCACACCCGCCCACAGCCGCCGCCGAGCTCTGCCTCTCTCCCGATGCGCAGCAGCCGCCGAGTTCCTCCCCTTCCCTCTCTCCCCAAGCCCATCCGATGTCCGAGCGGTTCCCCGGCGATGGGGCGGCGGCCAACGGTTTCGGCCGCCGCTCACTCCACGAATGGGAGGCCTACCTCTTCTTCGAGGCGACATCCCGGCGCCATCGGACATGCGCGCCGGGCCGACGGGGTGGAGACTCAGCGCTGGTGGAGCCCCCATTCCCCTGGTGCCCGACGTCGATGCGTGCCCCGACATCTTCGCCGCCGAGGTCGACCGCGTGCTGTCGTCGCTCATGGAGGAGCAGCGCGCCCTCCCGCAGTACACCGCCGACAACCACACGTCATGGGCGGCGTATTCTAGCGCCGGCAGGCGCAGCGGCTGGCGTCCACCAACGGCGCGCCGATGGGGGAGGGGGCGTGAAGAACAGCGAGGGGCGCCGCCTATGGTGGGTCGCCCCTGGCCGCACGCTTCATGAGGTAATGGGGTAACTCGAGGGCGGCAATGACCCGCGGCTGGCATACCCTGCCGCGGCCGCGGCCCCGATCCCCCGCCGGAGCGCCGGGCAATGGATGCCCAGGAGGTTCGGCTCCTCCTTGTCTTCCTCCTCTCGCTCCTCCTCCCGCTCCTCTTCCTACTCCACCGGCTCGCCGGCGGTGTTCGCCGTCAAGGCCGAGCCCGCAGCGGAGACGCCGCTCGGCCGGCGCACCCGCAACGCCGGCATCGTTATCAACCAGGGCGGCGGGCGCCTCCTCCTCGGCTCCTCCCCGCTACGTCAAACCGAAGGCGGAGTCGGGGGTCGCCGTAGTGAAGACGGAGCCCGGGGTCGCCGGCGGCGTCAAGGAGGAGCTCTACGACGCGGCGGTCTTGAAGTGGGCGCGTGACGACTCGGCGCGGACGAAGCTAGAGCACGAGCGCCTCACCTACGAGCGGTTCGCCGGTCGCCGCCGTGGGCGGGATGAGGGAAGCGTCGTCCTCCTCAACGATAGCGACGAAGACGCACCGCCGCCACCGGTCCGCCAGGGCGACGCCGGGCAGGGATCCAGCAGGGGCGGCCGCGTCAAGAAGGACAAGACCGACGAGGACGTCAGCGACTTCGCCGCGCTCAGCAACTTCTTCACCCCGTAGTTATAGTCGCGGCCTTTAAAAAAAACTTTGTTATGTAATGTCGAATATTTGTCCAGTTTGCCGAACTTTAATCCGAGTATTTGTCCAGTTCGCCGAACTTTGCCGAATTCCTGTAAAAAAACGGCTTCTGGGGGCGACCCTGGGGACCGACGACTGGGAACCCGAAAACCCCAACACCGATTTTAGCGCCGGCTCGCCCACAAGTGATGATTTTACGTGCCCCATGAGGGAACAACGGCTGGAGATGCTCTTAGGTTTTATCCGCTAGGTCATGCCGCTATGGCAATGTTTGCATCCTGCCTTCTTTGGCGTTGTATCATCTTCTTTCTTAATTAATTCACATGCAGCTCTCTTGCATGGTTTGGAAAAAGGTTGCGTAAACTACATCCGATAAAAAGACTAGGTAGACTATAGCCCACTTGAACCATCCATTGCCCCACGGGCCTCGTCCAGGAAAAGCAAGGGAGAAAGGATAAGGCTCAGGGAAGCCCCGAGGGACAACCCTCCAATGGAAGCGGCGTTGCGGGGAGCATCGCTCCAATGAGTTTGCGAAGCTGCGATTCAACAACGATGGCCAAAGATGTTACCACACACAACCACCAGTACATTCACTAAAAGAAAAAAAGAAAAAAAAAATCCCACAAGTGCTACGAGGCCAGCGACGGGTATGGCGAGGGCGCCGATGTGTAGTGACCTGGTGCAGGTACGCCGTTCTGCTGCAAGGTGTTGTTGCGAGCTGCGTTGAGGAGACCTATGACGGCAAAATTTCGTATTTTGACCCTTTTGGCATATAAATTCAGGATTTAACCCCGATTTAAAAAAAAATCGAGATTTGACCCTTTCGCTACCGCCAGGGTCTCTGGCGGTAGAGCTAGACAGCCTACCGCCAGGGCCTTTGGCGTTAGGGTGCGATGGAGGGGAACGGCGGCCGTTTGCCCGATCTGACGTGGATAAGTACCCTACCGCCAGGGCCCCTGGCGGTAGGACAGCCTACCGCCAGGGCCCCTGGCGGTAGGGTGTGGCTGGGTTTTACAGTGCAAACCTTCTGTAACGAAATATCAAATGGCCCTGGCGGTAGGTTCACCCTACCGCGACGGGGGTTGGCGGTAGGCTTTGTGACACTACCGTCAGGGTCCGTGGCGGTAGGCTCCTGTGTTTTATAGTTTTAAGTTCAGTTGCTTGCTTCTTTTCAAATTCAATATGACAGCAATATCACAGATTTTAAATAATTAAACTTGAACATTACATACACATTAAAAAAATTAAAGTAAATAAAGCATGTCAAAGGAAGTTCAACTAATTAGTAAACGGAGTTCCACATAGTTTCATAAATAGCAAACACATAGATCCATAAATAGCAAACACATAGTTTCACGTAGTTTCACAACCACTAGACAAGTTCAACCAAATAGCAAACACATAGACAACCCAACTACAAGAGCCAAGTATCCAAGCGCAGAATCAGTTGCTCCTTCCCCTCTTGGAGGTACAGTCCTCGTTAATCTTTGAACGAGTCTCTTCAGTCTTCTTCTTGGGCCGTCGAGTAACCGGTCTCCGGAAAGAGTCCGGACTCAGCAAATCATTTTCTTCGGATTCCTCTTCTGCAGCTGAGGTGGTTGAGATGATTGAGTTGGTGGAGGTTCATAATCTTCATCATACTCCTCCTCCCCGTTGCTCTCCTCCTCATCATCCTCCTCCTCCCCTTCTTCATGTGTGGCCTCCTCCTCCTCCTCCTCCTCATCCTCCTCCTCCTCCTCCTCCTCCTCCTCCTCAACCAACCTAGACGACGAGGGAACATGGCTCGATGAGCCGATGTGACCCTGTGTGGCTACAGGCTGATAAGCTTCAACCGACCCAACTCCAGCACACCCAAGAAGCCCTACTAGTTTGCGACAACGCTTCACGAATTTCTGCACTCACAATGAAACAGGGGCATAATAAGTATCATGTTTATGATTGCAAGTGAACAAGATGCATCTGTTCCGAGGAGGCTAAAATTGTACCTTCATCGCCCCCCTCACTCTGGTCTCAGATTGTACGCTCCCGGGGGCATCACCTAGTGCATCTGAGGCTTCAAAGATGCATCTGTTCAGCTCACCAGACTGCAATGGCATAAGTCAGTCACGATGACGAATACAATAATTTAAATACAACTGTCGGTTAAAACTTAACACTCTATTGATGAGGGGTGCAAACTCCCTAAATCCACTGTGCATGTCTCTGATGCCGGTATGTTAGGCCTCTTCCTCGGGGTCATCCCTCTCCAGCTCCGCGATGTCTTCCGCCGTCCACCGAGGCCTGAGACAAAGACGGTGCTTCTGGCCATCATCGTACCACCTCATGTGTCGATCCAGGTAAGCACCCCAGTCAGTCACTTTGCTCTCCACGTCTTTCCGGTACCTCCGTCGGTTCCACTCTGTCACATGAGTTTTATGCTCCTCTCCCTAGTTGTGATCCACTGATTCTTTTGCCGGCTCATCCTGCAAGGCATAGGACACAAGAAAACTCATAATAAAGTCACCACGCAATGAAATCATGGGCACGGAGAACAAAGCGCTCACAGGTGGAGCGCATGGCCACGGGTATCGATCGGCGGGCCCGGTGGGGTATGCCGATACATCCCAAACTGTGTGGCCACGTGATGTGGCAAGTGCCACTCGACGGCGTACACACAGATCATGGGCATGATTGATACGTCCATTTTGCATCATGCTTTTATATTGATATTTATTGCATTATGGGCTGTTATTACACGTTATGTCACAATACCTATGCCTATTCTCTCTTATTTTACAAGGTTTACATGAAGAGGGAGAACGCCGGCAGCTGGAATTCTGGGCTGGAACAGGAGCAAATATTAGAGACCTATTCTGCACAACTCCAAAAGTCCTGAAACCTCACGGAAGTCATTTTTGGAATTAATAAAAAATACTGGACGAAGAAAATACCAGAGGGGGGCCACACCCTGGCCACGAGGGTGGGAGGCGCGCCCTACCCCCTGGGCGCGCCGCCCTGCCTCGTGGGCCCCCTGGTGGCCCTACGGTGCCCATCTTCTACTATATGAAGTCTTTCGTCTGAGAAAAAAATCATAAGCAAGCTTTCAGGAAGAAACTCCGCCGCCACGAGGCGGAACCTTGGCGGAACCGATCTAGGGCTTCGGCAGAGCTGTTCTGCCGGGGACACTTCCCTCCGGGAGGGGGAAATCATCGCCATCGTCATCACCAACGCTCCTCTCATCGGGAGGGGCCCAATCTCCATCAACATCTTCACCAGCACCATCTCCTCTCAAACCCTAGTTCATCTCTTGTATCCAATCTTTGTCCTAAAGCCTCATATTGGTACCTGTAGGTTGCTAGTAGTGTTGATTACTCCTTGTAGTTGATGCTAGTTGGTTTATTTGGTGGAAGATCATATGTTCAGATCCTATATTCATATTAATACTCCTCTGATTATGAACATGAATATGATTTGTGAGTAGTTACGTTTGTTCCTGAGGACATGGGAGAAGTCTTGCTATTAGTAGTCATGTGAATTTTGTATTCTTCGATATTTCGATTAGATGTATGTTGTTTCTCCTATAGTGGTGTTATGTGAACGTCGACTACATGACACTTCACCATTATTTGGGCCTAGAGGAAGGCATTGGGAAGTAATAAGTAGATGATGTGTTTCTAGAGTGACAGAAGCTTAAACCCTAGTTTATGCGTTGCTTCGTAAGGGGCTGATTTGGATCCATATGTTTCATGCTATGGTTAGGTTTACCTTAATACTTCTTTTGTAGTTGTGGATGCTTGCAATAGGAGTTAATCATAAGTGGGACGCTTGTTCAAGTAAGAACAGCACCCAAGCACCGGTCCACCCACATATCAAATTATCAAAGTACCGAACGCGAATCATATGAGCGTGATGAAAACTAGCTTGACGATAATTCCCATGTGTCCTCGGGAGCGCTTTTCTCTATATAAGAGTTTGTCCAGGCTTGTCCTTTGCTACAAAAAGGATTGGGCCACCTTGCTGCACTTTATTTACTTTTGTTACTTGTTGCTCGTTACAAATTACCTTATCACAAAACTATATGTTACCGATAATTTCAGTGCTTGAAGAGAATACCTTGCTGAAAACCGCTTATCGTTTCCTTCTGCTCCTCGTTGGTTTTGATACTCTTACTTATCGAAAGGAGTATGATAGATCCGCTATACTTGTGGGTCATCAAGGCTCTTTTCTGGCGCCGCTGCCGGGGAGTGAAGCGCCTTTGGTAGGGGGAATTTGGTAAGGAAAAATTTATATAGTGTGGTGAAATTTACCGTCACTTGTTACTATGGAAAGTAATCCTTTGAGGGGCTTGTTCGGGGTATCTTCACCCTGGCCGGTAGAGCAAATAGTTGCTCCTCAACCTACGGAACCTATTGAAAATGTTTACTCTGAAATTCCTTTGGGTATGATAGAGAAACTGCTAGCTAATCCTTTTGCAGGAGATGGAACATTGCATCCCGATTTACACTTAATCTATGTGGATCATTTAAGCTTGCAGGTATGCCCGATGATGTTATCAATAAGAAGGTCTTCTCTTTATCTTTGAAGGGAGATGCAATGACATGGTATAGGCTGTGTGATGATATGGGATCATGGGACTACAAGCGACTGAAATTGGAGTTTCATCAGAAGTTTTATCCAATGCATCTTGTTCATCGTGATCGTAATTATATTTATAATTTTTGGCCTCGCGAAGGAGAAAACATCGCTCAAGCTTGGGGGAGGCTTAAGTCAATGTTATATTCATGCCCCAATCATGAGCTCTCAAGAGAAATGATTATTCAAAAATTTTATGCTCGGCTTTCTGACAACAATCGCTGAATGCTCGATACTTCTTGTACTGGTTCCTTTATGATGAAGACTATTGAATTCAAATGGAATTTACTGGATAGAATTAAACGCAACTCTGAAAATTGGGATCTCAACGAAGGTAAGGAGTCAGGTATAACACCTAAGTTTGACTGTGTTAAATCATTTATGGATACCAATGTTTTCCTTAAAATTAGCACTAAATATGGACTTGACTCTGAGATAATAGCTTCTTTTTGTGAATCTTTTGCTACTCACGTTGATCTCCCTAAGGAGAAGTGGTTTAAATATAATCCTCATGTTGAAGTAAAAGTAGTTGCACCTATTAAAGTTTAAGAAAAGACTATCTCTTATAATGATCCTATTGTTCCTACTGCTTACGTTGAGAAACCACTGTTCCCTGTTAGAATAAAGGATCATGCCAAAGCTTCAACTATGGTTCATAAAAGTAATATTAGAACTCATGCACCCCCGAGCAAGTTAAATTTGAACCTAATATTGATATTGTTAAGGATCTCTTGGCTGATAATATTGATGGGCATGTTATTTATTTTTGTGAGGAAACTGCTAGAATTGCTAAACCTGGTGCTAAAGATAAACATAGACCTGTTGTAGGCATGCATGTTATTTCTGTTAAAATAGGAGATCATTGTTATCATGGCTTGTGTGATATGGGTGCTAGTGCTAGTGCAATACCAATCTCTTTATACACAGACATTATGCATGATATTACACGTGCTGAGTTAGAAGATATTGATATTATCATTAAGCTTGCCAATAGAGATACTAGTTCACCGATTGGGATTGTTAGAGATGTTGAAGTCTGATAACCCACAAGTATAGGGGATCACAATAGCTTTCGAGGGTAGAGTATTCAACCCAAATTTATTGATTCAACACAAGGGGAGCCAAAGAATATTCTCAAGTATTAGCAGCTGAGTTGTCAATTCAACCACACCTGGATAACTTAATATCTGCAACAAAGAATTTAGTAGCAAAGTAATATGATAGTAGTGGTAACGGTAACAAAAGTAAAGAAAGCAAAAGCAATATTTTTGGTGTTTTGTAGTGATTGTAACAGTAGCAACAGAAAAGTAAATAAGCGTAAACCAGTAGATGGAAAGCTCGTAGGCATTGGACCGGTGATGGATAATTATGCCGGATGCGGTTCATCATGTAACAGTCATAACATAAGGTGACACAGAACTAGCTCCAATTCATCAATGTAATTTAGGCATGTATTCCGAATATAGTCATACGTGCTTATGGAAAAGAACTTGCATGACATCTTTTGTCATACCCTCCCGTGGCAGGGGGGTCAAAGCACAAGTGCTCCTCAGGTGGTTTTGGTAATTAATGTCAACATATCTCTTGTTGGACTAACACTTTTATCTAGTATATTTCAGATAAGTTCAACAATGGAGTGGCATGGACTAAAGGTTGTGGGAACTCCTTCAAGATGCTAAGGACAAAGGATTGGCTAAAGCTTCAAGATCAAGACTCTTCATTTTACACTTTTAGTGATCCAAGATCACATTGAGTCTATAGGAAAAGCCAATACTATCAAGAAGGTATGAGGTGTTGCTTAATGAGCTCTTTGCCTTATGTGCTTAATGATATGCTCCAAAATCCTCAACTACTTTCGCATATCCACATATGACCTAAACCCTAAGCCAAACTCGGTCCTACCGATTCTTTCTATCCGGCGCCACCGAGTTTTCATATGTCATAAGCCACTGCCAAAACCCTAGCAAATCGGTTCTACCGATAGGGATCTCGGTCTCACCGAGATGGGATTGCAATCTCACTGTGTATGTCCATTGTCAAAATCGGTCTCACCGAGTTTAGGCAATCGATACTACCGAGATTACAATGCAAACTCTCTGGATAACTCATTACCAAAATCGGTCCAACCGAGTTTAGTAATAGGTCCCATCGAGTTTGCCTGACCAACTCTCTGGTTAGCTAATTACCAAATGGATCTCACCGAGTTTGTGTAATCGGTCTCACCGAGATTACGTTATGCCCAAACCCTAACCATATCGGTTCTACCAAGATGCATGTCAGTCCCACCAAAAAACTCTAACGGTCACTAGGTTTACCTTTTCGGTCCGACCGAGTTTGTTGATTCGGTCCCACCGAGATTGGTAAATTATGTGTAACGGTTGGATTTTAAGTGGAGGCTATATATACCCCTCCATCTCCTCTTCATTCGTGGAGAGAGCCATCAGAACACATCTACACTTCCAACTCATATGTTCTGAGAGAGAACCACCTACTCATGTGTTGAGACCAAGATATTCCATTCCTACCATATGAATCTTGATCTCTAGCCTTCCCCAAGTTGCTTTCCACTCAAATCTTCTCTCCACCAAATCCAAATCCCATGAGAGAGAGTTGAGTGTTGGGGAGACTATCATTTGAAGCACAAGAGCAAGGAGTTCATCATCAACACACCATTTGTTACTTCTTGGAGAGTGGTGTCTCCTAGATTGGCTAGGTGTCACTTGGGAGCCTCCGACAAGATTGTGGAGTTGAACCAAGGTGTTTGTAAGGGCAAGGAGATCGCCTACTTCGTGAAGATCTACCGCTAGTGAGGCAAGTCCTTCGTGGGCGATGGCCATGGTGGGATAGACAAGGTTGCTTCTTCGTGGACCCTTCGTGGGTGGAGCCCTCCGTGGACTCGCGCAACCGTTACCCTTCGTGGGTTGAAGTATCCACTAACGTGGATGTAGGATAGCACCACCTATCCGAACCACGGGAAAAACATACGTGTGTCCAATTGCGTTTGAATTCTCCAAACCCTTCTCTTTACATTCTCGCAAGTTGCATGCTTTACTTTCCGCTACCTATATACTCTTTGCATGCTTGCTTGATATGTATTGTATGTGCTGAAATTGTGCCTAAAACTTCACTCAAACCAAAAAGGCTTAAAGAACTGCAACTTTAGCACTAAGTGTCTAATCACCCCCCCTCTAGACACACCTACTTCTAGATCCTACAAGTGGTATCAAAGCTTTGGTCTTCATTGCCTTGGTTTAATCACCATTGGAGGAAGATGGATGTGTCTACTTTAGGGAGTCTTAGACATAGAGTGCCTATTCTTGATCGAGAGTATTTTCATGAATAGAAAAATGAGATGCTTGTGATTTTCACTCAATATCATTTGAACAAGTATATTGCTAGTCCTTGTGCTCCTCATGTTGATCCCATGCATCCCACTCTAAATGAAGATATTGACATGGTTCGCAATCTTAGAACCGTTGAGCTCATCATTATAGGATTGCCCAAAAACTTGATTGCTAGTTTACCTACTCTTAATTGTGCCTATACTATATGGAAATTTCTTGAGGAACGATTACCCAACTATTCCTTGAAAAATTTGGATGAAATTCTCCATAAATCTATTGCCTTGAGTAAAATGAACTCTAGTGATCCTAGTTTTGGTGATTGTCTATTTGAGCTTACCAATCTCATGCGTGCTAAAGGAAATGTTGGAATCATTGGTGATATCATAACCGAATCCATAAGAATTCATAAAAGTGACCACTTTGATGATCATTTATCTAATGAATTACCCTCTCTAGGATATGATCAATCACAAGATGATGTTGAACATGGATACTATGATGAAGATGATGATAGTGACTCCGATCTTGATGATGCAATGAGACACTTTGGTCTTATGGCTAATCTTCGAGGATATGTGTCAGGAGGAAAGGAATGGGTTCTCGACGGTGGATGTACTGATCATATGACCGGAGACGAAGAGATGTTCCGTGAGCTTGCTGAAAATGACGGCCCTCGAAAGTATGTCACCTTTGGTGATAATTCAAAGGGTAAGGTGGTTGGCCTAGGTAAGGTGGCCATCTCACACGATAGCTCCATTCAAAATGTCATGCTTGTTGAATCTCTTGGCTACAACTTACTTTCAGTATCTAGACTTGCTGATTTCGGATTGAATGTCCTATTTACTGAGGTAGATTGCCAAGTGTTTCGTCGAGATAATCATAAAACGGTCTTTACCGGTATACGTAGAGGTGACCTTTA
Source organism: Aegilops umbellulata (assembly GCA_032464435.1). Lineage (NCBI taxonomy): Eukaryota > Viridiplantae > Streptophyta > Magnoliopsida > Poales > Poaceae > Aegilops > Aegilops umbellulata. The sequence continues at coordinate 431,143,724 of CP136055.1, read as the reverse complement.
TATTGTCGATTTCTCTAAAAAGGCACAACCTAAAACTTGCTTTATTGCTAAATCCTCAAAAGGTTGGTTGTGGCATAGACGACTAGGTCATGTTGGCATGAGAAACCTTGACAAGCTTATTAAAGGAAATCATATCCTTGGAGTTAACGATGTCATATTTGATAAGGATAGACTTTGAAGTGCTTGTCAAGCAGGTAAACAGGTTGGAGGAAGGCATCCCGTGAAGAACATCATGACCACAAGGAGGCCACTCGAGCTACTTCATATGGATCTGTTTGGTCCCAATGCCTACAAGAGTCTCGGTGGAAATTCTTTTGGTCTAGTCATAGTTGATGATTTTTCAAGATTTACGTGGGTGTTCTTTCTTGATGATAAATCGCAGGTCCAAAAGATCTTCAAAAACTTCGCTACAAAGGCCCAAAATCAGTTTGACGTGAAGATCAAGAAGGTTCGGAGCGACAACGGAACGAAGTTCAAGAACGCAAATGCGGATACCTTTCTTGACGAAGAAGGGATTTCACATGAGTTCTCGGCTATGTACACACCTCAACAAAATGGAGTTGTTGAGAGGAAGAACCGGACGCTCATCAAAATGGTGAGAACGATGCTTGATGAGTACAAGACGCCGAAGCACTTCTGGGCAGAAGCGGTTGAGACGGCTTGGCATGCAACAAATCGCTTGTATCTTCACAAGCTACTCGGCAAGACGGCATACGAGCTCCTCACCGGTAACAAACCCCAAGTTGGATACTTTCGAGTATTTGGCTCAAAGTACTACATTCTAGATAAGCATCGTCTTTCAAAGTTTGCTCCTAAATCTCATGAAGGTTTCCTACTTGGTTATGGCTCAAACTCTCACACTTACCGTGTCTACAACAATTTCACCCGAAAGGTTGAAGAAACGGTAGATGTGAAGTTTGATGAATCTAATGGCTCGCAAGTAGAGCAATTGCCGATTGATGTAGGAGACAAAGACCCTTCGGAAGCAATTCAAGACTTGTCTATTGGCAAAATTCGTACAACGGAGGTGAAGGAGAGTACCTCATCCGTCCAAGTGGAAGCTTCTACTTCACGACAAGGTGAACCAAGAATCGACACGGAAGCATCCACAAGTGGGACACACCAAGATGAAGAAAATGAGGAAATGCGTCAAGACGAACATCAACAACCTCCTTCTCCACCACGACAAGTGAACGACAACGCCAACAATGAAGAAGGCCATGAAGAAGAACAAGATGAAGAAGACGTTCAACGAAGACCCAAGCAAAAGCTTTCACGAGTTCGAGAAAGAATTGCCAAAGATCATCCCGTCGAGCAAATCTACAATGATATCCAAACCGGGAGAATCACTCGCTCTAAAACTCGTTTAGCTAACTTTTGTGAAAACTATTCATTCATCTCTAGCATTGAACCTATGAAGGTCAAAGAAGCGTTGGAAGATCCGGATTGGATAAACGCTATGCATGAAGAGCTACACAACTTTGAGAGAAACCAAGTTTGGACATTGGTTGAGAAGCCCGACAACAACAACAACATCATTGGTACCAAATGGGTGTTTTGCAATAAGCAAGATGAAGATGGACAAGTGGTTCGCAACAAAGCACGTCTCGTCACTCAAGGATACACACAAGTCGAAGGTATGGACTATGGTGAGACATATGCTCCCGTTGCTAGACTTGAGTCCATTCGCATCTTACTTGCCTTTGCTAATCATCATAATATCACCTTGTACCAAATGGACATTAAAAGTGCTTTTCTAAATGGTGAAATAGAGGAGGAAGTTTATGTCAAACAACCTCCCGACTTTGTCAATCCTAAGAAACCTAATCATGTTTACAAACTTTACAAAGCACTTTATGGTCTTAAACAAGCTCCTAGAGCATGGTATAAATGCTTGACTAAGTTCCTTATTGCAAGTGGTTTTGAAATTGGAAAAATTGATTCTACACTTTTTACTAAAAGAGTTAATGGAGAACTATTTGTATGCCAAATTTATGTTGATGATATCATATTTGGTTCTACTAACCCTCTTTTTAGTGAAAAGTTTGGAAAGCTTATGTCAAGGAAGTTTGAGATGTCTATGATGAGTGAACTCAAATTCTTTCTCGGTTTGCAAATCAAGCAAACTAAGGAATGTACATTTATCTCTCAAACGAAGTACACCAAAGACCTATTCAAGAAGTTCAATATGCAAGAATGCAAAGGTATGTCTACACCCATGCCTACTAGTGGACATAATGATTTGACCAAAGATGGTGAACCGGTTGATCAAAAGGTTTATCGCTCTATGATTGATTCATTGTTATACCTATGTGCCTCTCTTCCCGACATTATGCTAAGAGTGTGCATGTGTGCATGATATTAAGCTGCTCCTAAAGAATGTCATCTTAAGGCCGTGAAAAGGATAGTGAGATACTTAATCCATACACCAAATGTTGGCATTTGGTATCCTAAAAGGTCCTCTTTCGATCTTGTTGGGTATTCCGACTCGGATTATGCCGGAGACAAGGTTGATAGAAAGTCCACTTCGGGTACATGTCAATTTCTTGGTAGATCTCTTGTGTCTTGGTCCTCCAAGAAACAAAACTCGGTGTCCTTATCCACCGCCGAAGCGGAATACATTGCCGCTGGTTCATGTTGTGCTCAATTACTTTGGATGACCCAAACTCTTAAAGATTATGGGGTCTATGTGAAACATGTTCCATTGCTTTGTGACAATGAAAGTGCTATCAAAATTGGTCATAATCCTATGCAACATTCTCGAACTAAGCATATTGAAGTTCGTCATCATTTCATTCGAGACCATGTTGCAAAGGGTGACATTGATCTTAAACATGTTCGCACCGATAAGCAATTAGCGGATATATTCACTAAACCGCTTGATGAGAAAGTGTTTTACAGGTTGAGAGGAGAATTGAACATCATTGATGCTTCAAACTTGGAGTAGAAACTCCACTGGATACATGCAACACATGAGCTTATGACTAATCCTTGATATATCTCTTATGATGACTATCTAATGTCTTGGATATATTTGCATCTTGCATGTTATCTAATCCATGTAGGTACTTGCATGAATCTATTTCTATGAGATTGCAACGCTCTCACATCTTGAGCAATCTCTACATCACCAAGTCTCTACACGACGGTGGTTGAAGACAAGGAAGCACGAAACCATTCAAACATATCCTTTGACAAATTCTATGTTGAGCTTCATGATTGTCATTTTTTTATATACAAGTGCTTTTCCTTGCAAGAACTAACCCATGTAGGAAGATGAACTCAAATTCCAAGGGGTGCTCCCGACTCATGATGAACTACGTCAACTTCGAGCACCCACACAAGTTCAACTACATGAGCAAGATCCACTCCACCACCCAAGGTATGATATTCCATCTTAGAGAAGCTTTACTTAAATTCATGAGTCAAAGCAACTCGACAAGATGTGAATACATCAAGATGCTTAAACGAAAAATGGTAACCCCATTTTGAGATTAAACGATGAGTATGACCCATGATCAAGTGTTCTCACTTGACTCCTAAGTCAATATACTCTAACATAGGTGACTTTTTCACCGCCCAAATCTAGATGAAGTTCTCTTGAGTCTCCTTTCTTTGAGTGTTGTTGCATTAGTCCCTTGCATATTTGTTTCCCACTTTATCAAAAAAAACTTCATCTAGAACTTCTATTCTTTTCTTTTTGATTCTTTTTTGTCCTGCATACTTCTGCATCAAATTCCTTGCAAATCTTTCAATTAATTCATTGCAAATATTTGTGAGATCTTATTTGACTAGTGAGCTGACATGACAAGTGTTTTCTCTGTAGTAAACTCGGTTTCACCGAATTGAACGTTTCGGATCAACCGAATCCCTTCGGTACCACCGAAACATGACGCTCGGTGCCACCGATTTCGCAACAGGAAAACAGTTTGTCACTTATTTTATATTTCTTCTGATCCAGCTCCACTCAATGAATCTTATCCTCTACAAGCATCACAGTGTTATCCATTGCTTTATGCTGAATCTCAAGGACCAAACCTATTCGACAGATTCCAGAAGAACCTTCTTGGAAATTGATGTCAAAGGGGGAGAGAGAGATCACATCAAAGCTTATCATCAGGGAGAAAAAGAGAGAAAGTATTAAGGGGGAGAAAGAGATCTCCAGGGGGAGAGAATACTCAAGGATCCCAGATGCTTGATGTTTAAGAGGAGAGATGCCACATGTCTTTTTGGGGGAAATACATGCTCATAGAACATAGTGCTTCTATTCATTCATATATTTCAGTATATTTCAGCTCTGATTTTCTGTTCCCTATCTTCTCCCAATATCCCATGTCAAATTCAGGGGGAGCAAGACATCTAAGGGAAAGAAATCACTCAAATTCATTGCAAATCTTTTCTCTTGGGGACATGTCTAATCTAATGTGGTACCTTGTACTCACTCTCTACATGTCATCCCAGTCTTGGTATTCTTGTGGTTTTCCTTGGTTTGCTCTGGCTAGTGGATGCACCTGTGTTATCTAACCTTGTTTATGTAGGTTCATTCCATCCTAAGCCAACTCAAGACTACAAGGTAAGTATATGCATCAGAATCATGAGTATGAGGAATTCTTGCTTTTGTACATACTGTTTGCAAGAAGGACTCATAAGCATGAAGGTATTTCTCTTAATAATCTTTTGCTCTGATGCATATGGCCAAGATACATGTAACACATTACCTTCTCTGTCATTGTTATGCTCTCACATGCCTCTATATCTTATATTTACATGATTGCATACATGTAGGGGGAGCCTATGCTTGTTACATGTTCTTCCAAAGCTTTACTCGCTATTCCTTGTATCTTTATCTAAAGCTTTGATGTATGTTGCCATCAATTACCAAAAAGGTGGAGATTGAAAGCACAAGTGCTCCTCAGGTGGTTTTGGTAATTAATGTCAACATATCTCTTGTTGGACTAACACTTTTATCTAGTATATTTCAGATAAGTTCAACAATGGAGTGGCATGGACTAAAGGTTGTGGGAACTCCTTCAAGATGCTAAGGACAAAGGATTGGCTAAAGCTTCAAGCTCAAGACTCTTCATTTTACACTTTTAGTGATCCAAGATCACATTGAGTCTATAGGAAAAGCCAATACTATCAAGAAGGGATGAGGTGTTGCTTAATGAGCTCTTTGCCTTATGTGCTTAATGATATGCTCCAAAATCCTCAACTACTTTCCCAAAACCCTAAGCCAAACTCGGTGCTACCGATTCTTTCTATCCGGCGCCACCGAGTTTTCATATGTCATAAGCCACTGCCAAAACCCTAGCAAATCGGTTCTACCGATAGGGATCTCGGTCTCACCGAGATGGGATTGCAATCTCACTGTGTATGTCCATTGTCAAAATCGGTCTCACCAAGTTTAGGCAATCGGTACTACCGAGATTACAATGCAAACTCTCTGGATAACTCATTACCAAAATTGGTCCAACCGAATTTAGTAATCGGTCCCACCGAGTTTGCCTGACCAACTCTCTGGTTAGCTAATTACCAAATGGGTCTCACCGAGTTTGTGTAATCGGTCTCACCGAGATTACGTTATGCCCAAACCCTAACCATATCGGTCCTACCGAGATGCATGTCAGTCCCACCGAAAAACTCTAACGGTCAATAGGTTTACCTTTTCGGTCCGACCGAGTTTGTTGATTCGGTCCCACCGAGATTGGTAAATTGTGTGTAACGGTTGGATTTTAAGTGGAGGCTATATATACCCCTCCATCTCCTCTTCATTCGTGGAGAGAGCCATCAGAACACATCTACACTTCCAACTCATATGTTCTGAGAGAGAACCACCTACTCATGTGTTGAGACCAAGATATTCCATTCCTACCATATGAATCTTGATCTCTAGCCTTCCCCAAGTTGCTTTCCACTCAAATCTTCTTTCCACCAAATCCAAATCCCATGAGAGAGAGTTGAGTGTTGGGGAGACTATCATTTGAAGCACAAGAGCAAGGAGTTCATCATCAACACACCATTTGTTACTTCTTGGAGAGTGGTGTCTCCTAGATTGGCTAGGTGTCACTTGGGAGCCTCCGACATTATTGTGGAGTTGAACCAAGGTGTTTGTAAGGGCAAGGAGATCGCCTACTTCGTGAAGATCTACCGCTAGTGAGGCAAGTCCTTCGTGGGCGATGGCCATGGTGGGATAGACAAGGTTGCTTCTTCGTGGACCCTTCGTGGGTGGATCCCTCCGTGGACTCGCGCAACCATTACCCTTCGTGGGTTGAAGTCTCCACTAACGTGGATGTAGGATAGCACCACCTATCCGAACCACGGGAAAAACATCCGTGTCTCTAATTGCGTTTGAGTTCTCCAAACCCTTCTCATTACATTCTCGCAAGTTGCATGCTTTACTTTCCGCTGCCTATATACTCTTTGCATGCTTGCTTGATATGTATTGTATGTGCTGAAATTGTGCCTAAAACTTCACTCAAACCAAAAAGGCTTAAAAACATCAACTTTAGCACTAAGTGTCTAATCACCCCCCTCTAGACACACCTACTTCTAGATCCTACAGGGGGTCCTAATGGAAACTAAGGGATATTAAGGCCTCCTTTTAATAGAGAATCGGAACAAAGCATTAGCACATAGTGAATACATGAACTCCTCAAACTATGGTCATCACCGGGAGTGGTCCCGATTATTTTCACTTCGGGGTTGCCGGATCATAACACATAGTAGGTGACTATAGACTTGCAAGATAGGATCAAGAACTCACATATATTCATGAAAACATAATAGGTTCAGATCTGAAATCATGGCACTCGGGCCCTAGTGATAAGCATTAAGCATAGCAAAGTCATAGAAACATCAATCTCAGAACATAGTGGATACTAGGGATCAAACCCTAACAAAACTAACTCAGTTACATGATAGATCTCATCCAACCCATCACCGTCTAGCAAGCCTACGATGGAATTACTCACACACTGCGGTGAGCATCATGAAATTGGTGATGGAGGATGGTTGATGATGATGACGACGACAAATCCCCCTCTCCAGAGCCTCGAACGGACTCCAGATCAGCCCTCCCGAGAGGTTTTAGGGCTTGGCGGCGGCTCCGTATCATAAAACACGATGATTTCTTATCCTCGATTTTTTTCTCCCCGAAAGCAAATATATAGAGTTGGAGTTGGCGTCGGAGGAGCTCCAGGGGGCCCACGAGGTAGGGGGGCGCGCCCCCACCCTCGTGGACAGGGTGTGGGCCCCCTGGTCTTCATCTTTAGAGAGGATTTTTTATTATTTTTAACTAGAGGTTCCGTTAAGTTTCAGGTCATTCCGAGAACTTTTGTTTTCTGCACATAAAACAACAACATGGCAATTCTGTTGAGAATAGCGTCAGTCCGAGTTAGTTCCATTCAAATCATGCAAGTTAGGCCCCGTTCGGAACTCGTCTGGCTTCTCCAAATCCTCGATTCCAGCTTCTCGTACTCATTGCCAACTTCTCTCACGGAGCTAGGTGTGTTCGGCTGCGAAAAATGCTTCTCAAATCTGCGGAAGTGAACCTGGGCTGCATGTTATGGGCTTAAGGCTCGTTTCTTTGAAAAGGGCAGTAGCCCATGGCGTAGTTTGGCTGGGAGAACGTGGGGCTAGGCATCGTTCGACTTGTCTTTCTAATCGAGCGAACCGTTATTCACTTGGCGGTGGCAATCCCGAGGTCATTTTGTCCAACTTCTGCTTCGCTGTTTTTGGGAGCTGCACTTCTGGTGCTCCGCAATTTTACACTGGAGAGGGCTCGTCTCCACGGAGTTGGATTCCTGGAGCTGCAGCGTTCGGGCTGGCTCCTCACGCGGAGCAGGAGAAGCGCGAAGACGGAGAGGATTAGAACGGGGCCTTAGAGTCCAAAACAAGGGCAAAAGTGTTTGGAAAAGTAGATACGACAGAGATGTATCAACTCCCCCAAGCTTAAACCTTTGCTTTTACTCAAGCAATTCAGTTGACAAACTGAAAGTAATAAAGAAAAACTTCTACAAACTCTGCTTGCTCTTGTTGTTGTAAATATGTAAAGCCAGCATTCAAGTTTTCAGCAAAGATTATAACTAACCACACTTGCAATAATTCTCAGGTCTCATATTTACTTATATCAATAGCATAATCAACTAGCGAGCCATAATAATAAATCTCGGATGACAACACTTTCTCAAAACAATCATAATATGATATAACAAGATGGTATCTCGCTAGCCCTTTCTGAGACCACAAAACATAAATGCAGAGCACCTTTAAACATCAAGGACTATGTAGACATTGTAATTCATTGTAAAAGAGATCCAATCATAGTCATACCCAATATAAATTAATAGTAATGAATGCAAATGACGATTGTGCTCTCCAGCTAGTGCTTTTTAATAAGAGGGTGATGATTCAACATAAAAGTAAATAGATAGGCCCTTCGCAGAGGGAAGCATGGATTTGTAGAGGTGCCAGAGCTCGGTTTTGAAATAGAGATAAATAATATTTGAGCGGCATACTTTCATTGTCAACATAACAACTAAGAGATGGCGATATCTTCCATGCTACACACATTATAGGCAGTTCCCAAACAGAATGGTAAAGTTTATACTCCCCCTCCACCAACAAGCATCAATCCATGGCTTGCTCGAAACAACGAGTGCCTCCAACTAACAAGAGTCCCGGGGGAGTTTTGTTTGCAATTAATTTGATTTAGTTTGCATAAAGCATGGGACTGGGCATCCCGGTGACTAGCCATTTTCTCGTGAGTGAGGAGCGGAGTCCACTCCTCTTGAGAATAACCCGCCTAACATGGAAGATAAGGGCAGCCCTAGTTGATACATGAGCTATTCGAGCATACAAAAAAGAATGTTTATTTGAAGGTTTAGAGTTTGGCACATACAAATTTACTTGGAACGGCAGGTAGATACCGCATATAGGAAGGTATGGTGGACTCATATGGAATAACTTTGGGGTTTAAGGGATTGGATGCACAAGCAGTATTCCCGCTTAGTAAAAGTGAAGGCTAGTAAAAGACTGGGAAGTGACCAACTAGAGAGCGACAACAGCCATGAACATGCATTAAAATTAATAAACATTGGATGCAAGCATGAGTAGGATATAATCAACCCTGAACGTAAATATCATGAAGGCTATGTTGATTTGTTTTCAACTACATGTGTGAACATGTGCCAATTCGAGTCACCTAAATCATTCAAAGGAGGATACCACCCCATCATACCACATCACAACCATTTTAATAGAATGTTGGCACGCAAGGTAAACCATTATAACTCATAGATAATCAACCATGGCACGAGTAACTATGATCTCTAATTGTCATTGCAAACATGTTTATTCATAATAAGCTGAATCAAGAACGATGAACTCATCATATTTACAAAAACATGAGAGGTCGAGTTCATACCAGCTTTTCTCATCTCAGTCAGTCCATCATATATCATCATAATTGCCTTTCACTTGCACGACTGAACGAGGTGAATAATAATAAGCATGCACGTGCATTGGACTAAGCTGGAATCTGCGAGCATTCAATAAACAGGAGAAGACAAGGCAATATGGGCTCTTGGTTAAATCAACAATAATGCATATAAGAGCCACTTCAATAATTTAATTATGGTCTTCTCCTATCGACCCCCAAAGACAAGAAAAGAAATAAAAACTATTTACACGGGAAAGCTCCCAACAAGCAAAAAGAAGAACGGGAAATATTTATGGGTTTTCTTTTTAATTATTACTACTATAGCAGGGAAGTAAACTACTACAAATTTTTTTGTTTTTCTTAAGGTTTATCAAACACACAAGAAGAAAGCATGTAAAAAAATAAACTAGCATGGATATTACAGTGAAAGAGTATGAGCACCGACATCTAGCAGTGAGTGTGTGAACATAAATGTAATGTCGGTGGGAAATACGTACTCCCCCAAGCTTAGGCTTTTGGCATAAATTGGTTTATTGCCAAGGATGGCCTGGCGGATATCCGTAGGTGTTGCTGGGGTCGTACTGAGATGCAGAGGCTATCGCCTCCTGAGCTGCAGCGTGGCGTCGGGCTGCCTACGCTCTCCTCTCGTAATCATTTGCCTCCTCTCTGGTAATAACATATCTTCCTTTTGTCTGAGAATCAAAGAAGGCAGGAGCAGGGAGAGTAATACAGACAACACGCCGTTTGTCAAAAATTAGTCGATATAGGAGAGGTGATTCATTCCTTTCGACAAACTGGTGGGAGGCCATAGAATTAAAATCTAAATAAGCAGGAGGCAACTCCATATCACCCTCACGAACATCCACCTCAAGAAAATTAGCTAAGCGGGTTACATAAATTCTTCCAAAGAAATCTCCATTATATCTATTATGATGCAACCTACGTGCTACAATGGGTCCCATATGATAAGATTGGTCTCCTAACACAGCACTCCTAAGAATGCTAAGGTCAGGGACACACATGTGACATGCTTCATCCTTAGCATTTATGCACCTACCTATGAAGAGAGCAAAATAATGTATAGCAGGAAAGTGAATGCTCCCGATGGTAGCTTGTGTTATATCTCTAGATTTCCCTACAGTTATACTAGCAAGGAAGTTTCTAAACTCAGATTTACGGGGATCACTAGCACTACCCCATTGTGGAAGTTTGCAAGCAAAAGTAAAATCCTCTAAGTCCACGGTATAAGATTTGTCATAAAGATCAAACATGACAGTAGGAGAATTACACGAAGATGAAAATTCAAACCTCCTCACAAATGAGCTAGTAAGTTGATGGTACTGTGGGCATTTGTATGCCTCAAAGTCCATAAGATCGGTGTTACACAAATATGCATTAAATTCCTCTTTGATTCCCGCTCGATCCATAAAATTTTCTGACGGCCATTCACAGGGCCGCACTGGAGCGTCCCTTGGGGGCTCCTCATCGGCATCACGTATTGCAAGCCTGGGTCCTTGCTTCCTTGAAGAACCACCTTGGAACATTTTCCTAAGCATATTGCTTTTCTCTGAAAAATTTCTGAAATTTTTAGTAACTTCAAACAAAAGTGAACCAAGCTCAACAAAATTGATAGTAACTACTCCTACAAGTGCCTAGAGTCTATATCATGCATTAGAACTACTTGGAACCATATAAATTTGACATGCAAGCTCAAGAACATGGTCACCTATGCAACACAAATTTGCAAAGAATAGAGCACTAGAACAAAAACTAATTGGACCAATGGAGGAGTCACATACCAAGGAACAATCTCCCCAAGCAGTTTGAGAGAGGTGCTTTGAGCAAGGAGATCGAAAATCACAGCAAAGTGAGCTAGAACTCGTGCTTGAGCTGGTTATTCGTGTTTGTGGGAGGAAGAAGAAGAGGATAGGTGCAGGAATAAGTGGAGGAGGGCCACCATGGGCCCACGAGGTAGGGGGCGCGCCCTCCACCGTCGTGGCCAGGTGGCAGCTCCCCCCGCGGTGCTTTCAGTACCATAAATCCTCAAATATTCCCGAAAAAATCATATTAAATTGGCATGGCATTTGGAGGACTTTTATTTTCGGGGTATTTTTATATTGCACAGACAAATCAGGAAACAGACAGAAAAATACTATTTTTACTTTATTTCAACTAAAGAACAGAAAGTATAAAGAGGGTACAGAAGGTTGTGCCTTCTAGTTTCATCCATCTCATGCTCATCAAAAGGAATCCACTAACAAGGTTGATCAAGTCTTGTTAACAAACTCATTCCGAATAACATGAAACCGGAGAAATTTCGAATAACACTATGTTACCTCAACGGGGATATGCACATCCCCAATAATAAGAATATCATATTTCTTCTTCAAAGTAGGAAGAGGAAACTCAAAACCTCCAAATATAATCGATGGAATTTTTCCAATAGAGTTGATACTATGAACTTGAGGTTGTTTCCCCGGAAAGTGTACCATATGCTCATTACCATTAACATGAAAAGTGACATTGCCTTTATTGCAATCAATAACAGCCCCTGCAGTATTCAGAAAAGGTCTTCCAAGAATAATAGACATACTATCATCCTTAGGAATATCAAGAATAACAAAGTCCGTTAAAATAGTAACGTTTGCAACTACAATAGGTACATCCTCACAAATACCGACAGGTATAGCAGTTGATTTATCAGCCATTTGCAAAGATATTTCAGTAGGTGTCAACTTATTCAAATCAAGTCTACGATATAAAGAGAGAGCCATAACACTAACACTGGCTCCAAGATCACATAAGCAGTTTTAACATAGTTTCTTTTAATGGAGCATGATATAGTAGGTACCCTTGGATCTCCAAGTTTCTTTGGTATTCCACCCTTAAAAGTGTAATTAGCAAGCATGGTGGCAATTTCAGCTTCTGGTATCTTTCTTTTATTTGTAACAATATCTTTCATATACTTAGCATAAGGATTCATTTTGAGCATGTCAGTTAATCGCATACGCAAAAAGATAGGTCTAATCATTTCAGGAAAGCGCTCAAAATCCTCATCATCCTTTTTCTTGGATGGTTTGGGAGGAAAAGGCATGGTTTTCTGAACCCATGGTTCTCTTTCTTTACCATGTTTCCTAGCAACAAAGTCTCTCTTATCATAATGTTGATTCTTTGATTGTGGGTTATCAAGATCAACAACAGGTTCAATTTCTACATCATTATCATTACTAGGTTGAGCATCATCATGAACATCATCATTAGCATTTTCCTTAGGTTCATGTTCATTACCAGATTGTGTTTCAGCATCAGACATAGATATATCATTTGGATTCTCAGGTGGTTCAACAATAGGTTCACTAGAAGTTTGCAAAGTCCTATCATTGTTCTTTTTCTTCTTTTTAGAAGAACTAGGTATATCAATATTATTTCTCTGAGAATCTTGCTCAATTCTCTTAGGTGGCCTTCAGGATACAAAGGTTCCTGAGTCATTCTACCAGTTCTAGTAGCCACTCTAATGGCATAATCATTTTTCTTACTATTCATTTCATTGAGCAAATCATTTTGAGCCTTAAGTACTTGTTCTACTTGAGTGGTAACCATAGAAGCATGTTTGCTAACAAGTTTAAGTTCACCTCTAATATTAGCCATATAATCACCCAAGTGTTTAATCATATAAGCATTTTGTTTTAATTGTCTACCAAAGTAAGCATTAAAATTTTCTTGTTTGACAATAAAATTATCAAACTCTTCTAAGCATTGTCTAGCAGACTTATAGTGAGGAATATCACCTTCATCAAATCTAGAGAGAGAATTTACCTTTACTACCTGTGTCGGGTTATCAAGATCGGGAGGTTCTTCAATAGGTAATGGATCCAGATCATATGTTTCTTCAACAGGCGGTAAATTAAGACCATGTATTTCTTCAATAGGAGGTAAATTCTTAACATCTTCAGCCTTAATACATTTTTCTTTCATAGATTTCTTTGCCTCTTGCATATCTTCGGGACTGAGAAATAGAACACCTCTCTTCTTCGGAGTTGGTTTAGGAATAGGCTCAGTAATTGGAGCAGGAGCTGGCTCAGGAAGTGCCCAAATATTTTCATTTGTCAACATATTATTCAATAGTATTTCAACTTCATTCAGTGTTCTTTCCCTGAAAAGAGAACCAGCACAACTATCCAGGTAATCTCTGGAAGCATAGCGATCCGACCTCAAACGGTCAAGTCTCTGTGCTTGAGTGTCATCCCTGGATCGGTAGTGCTGACACACACAATACTCGAAGGATTTATAACATAGTAGCAATCACACACTTATTACATCGAATGTCTCAAAAGAGAACTTATTACAATAATGTGGCTTAAGGCCATCTAAAACGATAATAGCGAAAGGCTTGGAGGATAAAGTGAGTCCATCAACTCCAACGGCATAGCTGAGCTGCACATCAATGACCTAATGAACCTTAATCCCCGTCTGAAAAGTCTGCAACATAATACGTTGCAGCCCGAAAACGGGTCAGCACATGGAATATGTTGGCAAAATAACACAGTAGAGCAAGAACAGAATAATGCTATCACTACATGCATATTTGGCTGGTGGAAAGCTGTACGGTTATAGTTTTTGCGAAAAGCCAATTTTTTCCTACAACAAAGGAATAGATTTTATTTTAACTATCATGGTGGTTGAAACATCATTGAGAAGGTACCTCCAACTCAATCCCAATTGAAGTAATTAACAACCCCAACAATATTAATTAAGAATGATGAGATACATGTGATAATCCAAGTACTAGATACTCAGGAATTGTCCATAACCGGGGACACGGCTAAATATGATTAGATTGTACACTCTGCAGAGGTTTTTGCACTTTTCCCCACAAGACTCGATCGCCTCCGTTCGATTTCTCGCACTACATGGTGTTTGTGAAACGGATGACCGAGACACAGTCTTTTAGAAACATTAACTCTCTACTCCGGACAGACCATACCAAACCTACATCCCACTACCTGCTGATCTGCCTCTTCAAGAGCTTCACATAACTTACTCAACTATATATGCTAGAGTCCATAATAGCTTGTGGCTGCACACGGAAGTTTCTAGCATGAATCACCTTAGTTCCCTTTGAGCATGGGTGGCGGTCCATAGGAAAATCACACGGAACCCCGGGATTTCCAAAAATTACAGGCAACACTGGATTCTCCAGGTGCCTCAATCCACCCAGATGTTTGGTTAAGTTGCCACCTTAAGTTGAACCATTAATTAAAACTCACATCTGTCATGGATTCACTCAAACCCAAACCACGTCTACGAGCATAGCATGGCAATATAAGCGTCGCGTAAGAGTAACTCCCAAGGGTTTGAATAACAGGGCAATAGGTTCTACCTCAATAACTACTTCCCATCCCACATGTTAATGACATCCTAATCATGCAATGTTTGAGGATTGGAACTAATGCATAAAAACTGGGTATGGGAAGAGTATGATCAATGTGTTACTTGCCTTGCTGACGATCCGCGAATCCTAGGGACTCGTAGTAACACGCTTCACACTCCGGGAATTCTATCACAAACAAACAATAGCATACATAAGCAACAAGCAAAGATGCACAAACAAAACTCAAATAAAAGAGGTTGACCAGAAAGTTCAACTTAAGAACTCTTGTTGCAAAAAGAATCAAATCAAACGGAGCAACGAAACTCAAACGGCAAAAGAAACAAGATCCGTTTACTAATCTGAACTAAAGTCAAATTTTACAGTACCAAAATCTTGTTCAAGTTAATTAAACAGAAAGAGGGTCTCGAGTCGAAGATCTAGGCACTTGAATCGCCTGATTCCGACTAACGAGCGAAAAGATAAACAGAAACAAAAATCGGATCAGAAATCGCGATCGAGAATAATCGCGGGAAAATCCGATAAAAGAAAACTGACGAACAGACTAACGAACGAGCGTTCGTTATCTGTAACTAACTAGCGAAAACCGTTCGTTTAAACGAACGTACGGACGAACGTCTGCAAAATAGAAGAACCGGGAAAAACCGGCGAACCGATCTAAAAATGAACTAGGATCGGCGCGGTACCTCGGCGAGGTGGCTCCGGCGAGGCGGGATCGGGCGGCGGGAGGCGGCGCGGCTCGGGGCGGCGGGGCTCGGCGCGCGGCTCGGGGCGGGCTGCGGCGGCGGTGGTGGGTGGTGGTGGTGGGGGCTCGTGCGGCGGTATATAAAGGGGCGGGGGCGGCGGCTTGCTTGGGCGAGGGGGCGCCCGGGGAGGAGTCCGACTCGGACTCTCCGCGGCGTCCGTGCTGCGCACGGCGGCGCGCGCGAGGGAGGCGGTGGCGCGGGCGGTTGGGCCGGCGGCCCGGTTGGGTTTCGGCCCAGTCGGCTGGAACTTTTTTTTAGACAATTTCGCCGACAGAAAAAAATCCTAGGAAATGAAAATAAAACTCTAAAAATGCCAAAACAAATCTTCGCCATCTAAATAAAATATTTAGGACGGGATGAACATTTTCTTGGCCCTAAAATGCAATTTTGAAAACATGCAATTTTTGTAATTGCAAATAAAATCCAAATAAAATCAAATAAATGATTTTAATATTTTTCCTACAATATTTCAATTATTTTGGAGAAGTCATATTATCTCCTCTCATATATGTTAATATGAAATATTTCTCGGCGGGAAAAATAATTAAAACCAAAATCCTCGTTTCAGTATTTGATAAAAATCAAATATGAAAACCGGGAAATGCCCAACTCTCTCCGAGGGTCCTTGAGTTGCTTAGGATTTCGAGGATCGCTAAACGAAAATGCAATAGAATATGATATGCATGAATGACCTATGTATAACATTCCAAATTGAAAATTCGGGATGTTACAAACCTACCCCCCTTAAGATGAATCTCGCCCTCGAGATTCGGGTTGGCTAGAAAATAGGTGTGGGTGGTCTTTGCGTAGATCATCCTCTCGTTCCCAGGTGGCTTCATCCTCGGTATTGTGGCTCCACTAAACTTTGCAAAACTTGATAACCTTGCTGCGGGTGACTCGGCTGGCAAACTCAAGAATCTTAACTGGCTTCTCCTCATAAGTCATATCACTTTCCAACTGAATCGCCTCCAAGGGTACTGTATCTCTTAACGGTATATCGGCCATCTCAGCGTGACACTTCTTCAACTGTGAAACGTGGAACACATCATGAACTCCTGACAGTCCTTCAGGTAACTCCAATTTGTAGGCAACTTCTCCCATACGTTCCAAAATACGATACGGTCCTACAAATCTCGGAGCTAACTTTCCCTTAACTCCAAATCGTTTCACTCCTCGCAAGGGAGATACTCGCAGATATGCTCTGTCTCCAATTTCATAGGTTACCTCCTTGCGTTTCGAGTCTGCATAACTCTTCTGCCTGGACTGAGCAATCTTTAGTTTATCACGAGTGAACTTAACCTTCTCTTCAGACTCCTTGATCAAGTCTGGTCCAAACAACTGTCGGTCTCCTACTTCATCCCACATCAACGATGTTCTGCACCTTCGTCCATACAGGGCTTCGAACGGTGCCATCTTCAAACTGGCTTGATAGCTATTGTTGTATGAGAACTCTGCGTAAGGCAAATTGTCATCCCAACTAGATCCATAATCTAGCGCACAGGCCCTCAGCATGTCCTCCACAATATGATTGACTCTCTCGGTCTATCCATCTGTCTGCGGGTGAAATGTTGTACTGAACTCCAATCTCGTTCCCAAAGTCTGGTGTAGCTGATGCCAAAACTTTGAGGTAAACTGTGTTCCTCTATCTTATATGATGGTCCTCGGAACTCCATGCAGACATACGATCATGGACATATATATATCTTGGCCAACTTCGCACTTGTATAAGTGGTTTTCACAGGGATAAAGTGAGCCACTTTGTCAAACGATCAACTACTACCCATATGGAATCATATCCTTCTTTGGTCCTGGGCAATCCGGTGATAAAGTCCATGCCAAGTTTATCCCACTTCCATTCGGGTATCGGCATAGGCTGTAACAATCCTGCTGGCTTCTGATGCTATGCCTTCACTCTCTGACATACATCACATACGGCTACATACTCGGTGATATCCTTCTTCATACCAGTCCACCATAAACGCTCCTTCAAATCCAAATACATCTTGGTGTTTCCGGGGTGTATCAAGTATGGTGAGTCATGAGCCTCCTGAAGTTTTAACTTCCTGATCTCTGGGTCATTGGGCACATAAACTCGGTCCTCAAACCATAAGGTGTCGTGCTCATCCTCACGAAAACCTTTGGCCTTTCCTTTGCTCATTTTCTCCTTTATCTCATCAATCTCTTTGTCATCCTTCTGAGCGTCTCGAATCTTACCCAACAATGTAGACTGAACCTCCATTGTTGCAACAAAACCTCTTGGAACAATCTTCAATCGAAGTTCCAGGATATCCTCTGCTAACTCCTTCGGCAATCCCTTACTTTTAAGGATATTAGCATAACTCTTTCGGCTCAAGGCGTCTGCTACGACATTGGCCTTTCCTGGATGATAGTGAAGCTTCATGTCATAATCCTTTATAAGATCCAACCATCTCCTATGCCTAAGGTTCAGCTCCTTTTGTGTGAAGATGCACTTCAAACTCTTATGATCCGTGTACACATCACAACGGTTTCCAATAAGGTAATGTCTCCAAGTCTTCAATGTGTGTACTATGGCTGCTAGCTCCAAATCATGCGTGGCATAATTCAACTCGTGAGGTTTTAGTTGTCGCGAGTCATACGAAACAACTCTTCTGTCCTGCATAAGCACACATCCAAGTCCCAAGCGAGAGGCGTCGCAATACACTTGGAAATCCTTATGTATATCTGGCAGTGTCAGCACTAGGGTTGTAGTCAAACGTTTCTTCAACTCCTGGAAACTTGCCTCGCAATCTTCTGTCCACTTAAACTTGGTATCCTTCTTCACTAATTTCGTCATTGGTTTCGCAATCTTGGAAAAATTCTCAATGAATCTCCGGTAATATCCTGCGAGTTCAAGAAAACTGCTGATCTCGCTAACTGAAGTGGGTGCCAACCATTCAGTGACTGACAGAACCTTGCGGGGGCTACTGCTATACCTTGTCCTGATATAACATGTCCATGGAATCTGACTTCCTTCAACCAAAACTCGCATTTGCTAAACTTGGCATACAACTGGTGTTCCCTGAGTTTCTCGAGAACTAATCGCAAATGCTCCTTGTGCTCCTCTTCATTCTTCTAGTATACCATAATATCATCAATAAACACCACAACAAAACTTGTCCAAATACTCCATGAACACCTTGTTCATCATGCTCATGAAATAGGCAGGGGCGTTAGTCAGTCCAAACGAAATGACCGTATACTCGTATAATCCATACCGCGTGGTGAATGCTGTCTTTGGTATATCCTTCTCTCGGATCTTCAACTGATGGTATCCCGATCGTAGATCGATCTTCGAAAACACCTTAGCTCCTTGCAACTGATCAAACAAATCGTTGATCATCGGCAGTGGGTACTTGTTCTTAATCGTCACTTCATTCAAGGCTCAATAATCAACAACCATCCTTAGGGATTTATCCTTCTTATCAACCAAAAGTACTAGGGCTCCCCAAGGTGATGAACTTCTTCGAATGTAACCTTTCTCCAATAACTCCTTGATCTATTTCGTAATATCCTCCAGATCATTCGCGGGCATCCGATAGGGTCTCTTGGATATTGCCCCGGTACCTGGCAATAGCTCTATCAAAAACTCGATGTCTCGATCCGGTGGCATGCCTGGTAACTCTTCTGGAAAAACATCCGGGCAATCCTTCACTACAGGCACTTCCTCCTGAACAACTCCTGTGAGGATATTCAGTTGGCTCCTCCTAGGCACATGCCTAGATACATACTTAATCCTTTTTCCCTCCGGGGTGGTGAGATAAATCGACTTACTAGCACAGTCAATGCTTCCACCATACTTAGACATCCAGTCCATACCTAATATCACATCCAATCCTTGTGATTCCAAGATAATTAGGTCGGACGGAAAGACATGGGTGCCAATGGTTAAGGGTATCTGGTCGCACCATCGACTAGCCATATATTCTGCTCCAGGTGAACTCACTAAGAGAGGGGTCCTAAGCGTTTGGGTTGGTAGTTTAAACTTATCCACGAATCCCCTTGATATCTATGAATGCGATGCACCAGTATAAAAAAGAACAAGAGCGGTAAATGACTTAACCAAAAACTTACCTATTACCGCGTCTGGCTGCTCTTCAACCTCCTCCACGTTAACGTGGTTCACTTGTCCTTTGTTGAATGGATTGGGCTTGTTCCCAGCGCTCCCATTTCCGTTTCCATTCTTTCCTTCAGGGCAGTCCGTGGCACAGTGTCCAGTCTTCCCGCACTTAAAGCACGTAATGTGACTTAGGTCCCTTTTGGCGGGTGTGGCTGGATTGGGGTGGTTCTGATTGTTGTTAGCTCCATTCCCATTCCCATTCTTAGAACCATTGTGGTTATGTGATCCTCCTCCGGCGTGGTTATGACCTCCATGGTTATGAACAAGTCCTCCCGAGTTCGGGGTTAGGTGAGGCTTCTGCTGAGCTCCTGAGTTATACCTCCCTTGTCCATACTTCCTCTTACGGCTCTCAATCTGCTGCTGCTTCCCTTCAATCAAAAGAGCCTTATCAACCAACTCCTGGTAGTTGTTGAAGGTTGCTACCATCAACTGCATACTCATCTCATCATTCAGCCCTTCCATAAACTTCTGCTGCTACGCGGCATATGTGGCCACATCATCAGGGGCATAGCGAGATAATTTGCTAAACTCATCCACGTACTGAGCCACAGTATGGTTTCCCTGGCGTAGGTTGCGGAACTCCCGCTTCTTCATATTCATAGCTCCAGCTGAGACATGGGCTGTGCGAAAAGCTTGCTGAAACTGGTCCCAAGTGACATTGGCTATGGGGAAAGTGGCCGTGTAATTCTCCCACCATGAGGTTGCTGGTCCATCCAATTGATGTGCGGCAAAGCGCAACTTCTCAGCATCTGTGCAACCTGCGGTGGTCAACTCCCTTCCAATACGGCATAGCCAATCACTGGCAACTATAGGCTCGGTGCTGCTGGAAAACACCGGCGACTGTAACCTTAGAAAACGGGCTAAGTTGTCCACTGGCGGTGGGTTGTTGTTGTTGTTGTTGTTGTTGTTGTTGTTGCCCTGGTTCTGAACTAGCAATTGCATCAAGGCATTCTATTGCTGGATCAACGGGGTGAGTTCCGGCGGGAAGGCAAAACCGGTGTCACGTCTCGGAGGCATATGATGGGTTTAGGTGGAAGAGATCAGAATAGAAAGGGGTCTAATGAGAAATCACTACCCATATGCACATGAGACAAACACAATCATATCACTCAATCAATCAAGCAAGGGCATACAAGCGGTCTAGAAATATTGCAAAAGTGCTCAGCTAATACTAAATACATGGGGGAATACAACGAATATATGGAGGTCATCTAGAAATTTTGATCGGTGGAAGACTCCATGATGTATGCTCCAGCTTCGTCCTTAAAGTCATCATCACTAGGATCGGAATCAGTGTCGTCGATGATGATGTAGTTTTCCGGGCAAGTCGAATCATTGTCTTCTCCTCCCGGTGCTGGATCTCCCATGAATACTCCGATCTCCTTTACCAGGTCATCATTCTTCTCCAGTAGTGTCTTAATTTCCTCCTCATATCCATCACGTGTAAACTTGAGTTCTTTCTCTAGCTCGATGATCCTAGTCTTCGCATTCTTCAAGTCCATCATGTATGCGCACATCTGGTTCTCCTGACGTCGAATGTGCTGGTTTAACGCCTGGATGAAAGCTGCAATGGATCTATCTTTCTTGGTGCAAATCACTTCCCATTGCTCGTCTCGGCGCCCACATATCTGATAGATAGTGTCCTTAAGTTCCTTGTTGTAGACTTCTCCAATGCGTCTCATGGTAATGTGGGCTGCCATGCTCTTGCCTAGACTCCAGGTGGGTGCTTCAAAAGAAAATTCTATGGGTTTAGAGGTTGGCGAGAACGTCCTTCCTGGGACCTGTACTTGAATCATCCAGCGCTCCTCTTCTGGCAGGATGGCGTTGTACGTCCTGGTGAAGCTTGGTATCCCAATGTTCAAGTACCTAGTGACTTCCTTCAAGTGGCGTCCAAAAGGGGTGTCCTCATCCGGTTGTGAAAACTTGTTCTTCATCTCTGCCGTCCTAAAGAGTAGAAAATGGAGAGGAGTCAGAAATGAGTGGAGAAGAGTGACCTATGGTTTTATATTAGTGGTCGTGTACTATACTCAGCGTGTGCTCTGATACCATCTTGTAGTGACCCGACCTCAAATGGTCAAGTCTCTGTGCTTCAGTGTCATCCCTGGATCGGTAATGCTGACACACATAGTACTCGAAGGATTTATAACATAGTAGCAATCACACACTTATTACATCGAATGTCTCAAAAGAGAACTTATTACAATAATGTGGCTTAAGGCCATCTAAAACGATAACAGTGGAATGCTTGGAAGATAAAGTGAGTCCATCAACTCCAACGGCATAGCTGAGCTGCACGGCAATGACCTAACGAACCTTACTCCTCAGATGAAAAGTCTGCAACATAATACGTTGCAGCCCGAAAATGGGTCAGCCCATAGAATATGCTGGCAAAATAACATAGTATAGCAAGAACAGAATAATGCAATCACTACATGCATATTTGGCTGGTGGAAAGCTGTATGGTTATAGTTTTGGCGAAAAGCCAATTTTTCCCTACAACAAAGGAATAGATTTTATTTTAACTATCATGGTGGTTGAAACATCATTGAGAAGGTACCTCCAACTCAATACCAGTTGAAGTAATTAACAACCCCAACAATATTAATTAAGAATGATGAGATACATGTGATAATCCAAGTATTAGATACTCAGGAATTGTCCATAACCGGGGACACGGCTAACCATGATTAGATTGTACACTCTGCAGAGATTTGCGCACTTTTCCCCACAAGACTCGATCGCCTCCGTTGGATTTCTTGCACTACATGGTGTTTGAGAAACGGATGACCGAGACACAGTCTTTCAAAAACATTAACTCTCTACTCCGGACAGACCATACCAAACCTACATCCCACTACCTGTTGATCTGCCTCTTCAAGAGCTTCACGTAACTTACTCAACTATGCTAGAGTACATGATAGCTTGTGGCTGCACACGGAAGTTTCTAGCATGAATCACCTCAGTTCCCTTTGAGCCTGGGTGGCGGTCCATAGTAAAATCACAAGGAACCCCGGAATTTCCAAAAATACAGGCAACACTGGATTCTCCAGGTGCCTCAATCCACCCAGATGTTTGGTTAAGTTGCCACCTTAAGTTGAACCATTAATTAACACTCACATCTGTCATGGATTCACTCAAACCCAAACCACGTCTACGAGCATAGCATGGCAACATAAGCGTCGCGTAAGAGTAACTCCCAAGGGTTTGAATAACAGGGAAATAGGTTCTACCTCAATAACTACTTCCCATCCCACATGTTAATGACATCCTAATCATGCAATGTTTGAGGATTGGAACTAATGCATAAAAACTGGGTATGGAAAGAGTATGATCAATGTGTTACTTGCCTTGTTGACGATCCACGAATCCTAGGGACTCGTAGTAACACGCGTCGCACTCCGGGAATTCTATCGCAAACAAACAATAGCATACATAAGCAACAAGCAAAGATGCACAAACAAAACTCAAATAAAAGAGGTTGACCAGAAAGTTCAACTTAAGAACTCCGGTTGCAAAAAGAATCAAATCAAACGGAGCAACGAAACTCAAACGGCGAAAGAAACAAGATCCGTTTACTAATCTGAACTAAAGTCAAATTTTACAGTACCAAAATCTTGTTCAAGTTGATTAAACAGAAAGAGGGTCTCGAGACGAAGATCTAGGCGCTTGAATTGCCTGATTCTGACTAACGAGCGAAAAGATAAACAGAAACGAAAATCGGATCAGAAATCGCTATCGAGAATAATCGCGGGAAAATCCGATAAAAGAAAACTGACGAACAGACTAAGTAACAAACGTTCATTATTTGTAACTAACTAGCGAAAACCGTTCATTTAAACGAACGTATGGATGAACGTCCGCAAAATAGAAGAACCGGGAAAAACCGGCGAACCGATCTAAAAAAACAAACTAGGGTTTCTAAAAAATGAACGGTTTAAAAAAAACCGGGGGCAACGGATCGGCGCGGTACCTCGCCGAGGTGGCTCCGGTGAGGCGGGATCGGGCGGCGGGGCGGCGGCTTGCGAGGTGGCGGGGCTCGGCGGTGGCGCGGGGAGGCAAGCGGTGGCGGCGGTGCGGCTGCAGCGGCGACGGCGAGGCGCGGGGCGGCGGGGCTCGGCAGCGCGGCTCGGGGCGGGCTGCGGCAACGGCGGTGGGTGGGGGGGGGGCTCGGGCGGCGGTATATAAAGGGGCGGGGTCGGTGGCTTGCTTGGGCGAGGGGGCGCCCGGGGAGGAGCCCGGCTCGGACTCTCCTCGGCGTCCGTGCTGAGCACGGCGGCGCGCGTCAGGGAGGTGGTGGCGCGGGCGGTTGGGCCAGCGGCCCGGCTGGGTTTCGGCCCAGTCGGCTGGAACTTTTTTTTTAAACAATTTCGCCGACAGAAAAAAAATCCTAGAAAATAAAACTAAAACTCTAAAAATTCCAAAACAAATTTACACCGTCTAAATAAAATATTTAGGATGGGATGAACATTTTCTTGGCCTTTAAATGCAATTTTGAAAACATGCAATTTTTCTAATTGCAAATAAAATCCAAATAAAATAAAATAAATGATTTTAATACTTTTCCACCAATATTTCATTTATTTTGGAGAAGTCATAATATCTCCTCTCATATATGTTAATATGAAATTTTTCTCGGAGAGAAAAATAATTAAAACCAAAATGCTCGTTTCAGTATTTGATAAAAATCAAGTATGAAAACCGGTAAATCCCCAACTCTCTCCGAGGGTCCTTGAGTTGCTTAGGATTTCGAGGATCGCGAAACGAAAATGCAATAGAATATGATATGCATGAATGATCTATGTATAACATTCCAAATTGAAAATTTGGGATGTTACATCAAGTATTTCATTTTTCTTAAGAGGATGATCGGGCAAAGCATTAAGTAACTTGAGAAGCCTCCCCCAAGCTTGTGGAAGACTCTCTTCTTCAATTTGCACAAAGTTGTATATTTCCTTTAAAGCAGCTTGTTTCTTATGAGCAGGGAAATATCTAGCAAAGAAGTAATAAATCATATCCTGGGGACTACGCACACAACCAGGATCAAGGGAATTAAACCATATCTTAGCATCACCCTTTAATGAGAACGGAAATATTTTAAGCATATAAAAGTAACATTATTTCTCATCATTAGTAAACAGGGTGGCTATATCATTTAATTTAGTAAGATGTGCCACAACAGTATCAGATTCATATCCATGAAAGGGATCGAATTCAACCAAAGTAATTATATCAGGATCAACGGAGAATTCATAATCCTTATCGGCAACACAAATAGGTGAAGTAGCAAAAGCAGGGTCAGGTTTCATTCTATCTCTAAGAGATTGCTTATTCCATTCAGCTAATAAACTCTTGAGTTCATATCTATTTTTGCAAGCTAGAATAGCGGCAGAAGATTCCATATCAAAAACATAACCTTCAGGAATAACACGCCTATCTTCATCATTACTTTCATCAACAGTATCAGTTTCAATAATTTCTTTCTCTCTAGCTCTAGCAATTTGTTCATCAAGAAATTCACCAAGTGGCATAGAAGTATCAAGCATAGAAGTAGTTTCATCATAAGTATCATGCATAGCGGAAGTGGCATCATCAATGACATGCGACATATCAGAATGATTAATAGAAGCAGGTTTAGGTATCGCAAGCTTACTCATAACAGAAGGTGAATAAAGTGCAGAGCTAGATGGCAGTTCCTTACCTCCCCTCGTAGAGGCATAAATTGTTGTTTTAGCGTCTTTCAAGTTCTTCATAGTGACCAACAGATATAAATCCCAAGTGACTCAAAGAATAGAGCTATGCTCCCCGGCAACGGCGCCAGAAATTAGTCTTGATAACCCACAAGTATAGGGGATCGCAACAGCTTTCGAGGGTAGAGTATTCAACCCAAATTTATTGATTCGACACAAGGGGAGCCAAAGAATATTCTCAAGTCTTAGCAGCTGAGTTGTCAATTCAACCACACCTAGATAACTTAATGTCCGCAGCAAAGTATTTAGTAGCAAAGTAACATGATAGTAGTGGTAACGGTAACAAAAGTAAAGAAAGCAAAAGCAATATTTTTGGTGTTTTGTAGTGATTGTAACAGTAGCAATGGAAAAGTAAATAAGCGTAAACCAGTAGATGGAAAGCTCGTAGGCATTGGACCGGTGATGGATAATTATGCCGGATGCGGTTCATCATGTAACAGTCATAACATAGGGTGACACAGAACTAGCTCCAATTCATCAATGTAGTTTAGGCATGTATTCCGAATATAGTCATACGTGCTTATGGAAAAGAACTTGCATCACATCTTTTGTCCTACCCTCCCGTGGCAGGGGGGTCCTAATGGAAACTAAGGGATATTAAGGCCTCCTTTTAATAGAGAATCGGAAGAAAGCATTAGCACATAGTGAATACATGAACTCCTCAAACTATGGTCATCACCGGGAGTGGTCCCGACTATTGTCACTTCGGGGTTGCCGGATCATAACACATAGTAGGTGACTATAGAATTGCAAGATAGGATCAAGAACTCACATATATTCATGAAAACATAATAGGTTCAGATCTGAAATCATGGCACTCGGGCCCTAGTGACAAGCATTAAGCATAGCAAAGTCATAGCAACATCAATCTCAGAACATAGTGGATACTAGGGATCAAACCCTAACAAAACTAACTCGATTACATGATAGATCTCATCCAACCCATCACTGCCCAGCAAGCCTACAATGGAATTACTCACGCACGGCAGTGAGCATCATGAAATTGGTGATGGAGGATGGTTGATGATGACGACAGCAACGAATCCCCCTCTCTGGAGCCCCGAACAGACTCTAGATCAGCCCTCCCGAGAGGTTTTAGGGCTTGGCGGCGGCTCCGTATCGTAAAACGCGATTATTTCTTCTCCTCGATTTTTTCTCCCCGAAAGCAAATATATAGAGTTGGAGTTGGCGTCGGAGGAGCTCCAGGGGGCCCACGAGGTAGGGGGCACGCCCTAGGGGGGCGCCCCCCACCCTCGTCCACAGGGTGTGGGCCCCCTGGTCTTGATCTTTGGCGAGGATTTTTTATTAGTTTTAACTAGAGGTTCCATGAAGTTTCGGGTCATTCTGAGAACTTTTGTTTTCTGCATATAAAACAACATCATGACAATTCTGCTGAAAACATTGTCAGTCTGGGTTAGTTCCATTCAAATCATGCAAGTTAGAGTCCAAAACAAGGGCAAAAGTGTTTGGAAAAGTAGATACGACGGATACGTATCAAAGTCTTGTGTGGGAAAACTAAATATCCTGCTGATTTTCTTGTTCTTGGTTCCCCACAAGGTAGCTTATGTCCCATTATATTTGGTGGACCCTTCTTGAACACTGTTAATGCTAAGATAGACTGCGAAAAGGATGTTATTACCATTGGTTTGGGTGATATGTCTCATGAGTTTATTTTTTCTAAATTTCCTAGACAACACCGTGAAGAGGAATTGCCTAGTAAGGATGAAATTATTGGTCTTGCTTCTATTGCTGTGCCTCCTAATGATCCTTTAGAAAAATATTTGCTAGACCATGAAAATGATATGTTTATGAATGAAAGAGGGGAAATAGATGAAGTATTCTTTAAACAAAGACCCATTATGAAACACAATTTGCCTGTTGAAATCTTAGGCGATCCTCCTCCACCCAAGGGTGATACCATGTTTGAGCTTAAACCATTGCCTGATACTCTTAAATATTCTTATCTTGATGAAAAGAAGATATATCCTGTTATTATTAGTGCTAACCTTTCAAAGCATGAAGAAGAGATATTATTTAAAACTCTGAAGAAGCACCGTGCTGCTATTGGATATACTCTTGATGATCTTAAG
Source organism: Aegilops umbellulata (assembly GCA_032464435.1). Taxonomy (NCBI): domain Eukaryota; kingdom Viridiplantae; phylum Streptophyta; class Magnoliopsida; order Poales; family Poaceae; genus Aegilops; species Aegilops umbellulata. The sequence goes on along the minus strand of CP136055.1, from coordinate 431,116,175 downwards.
GGCATTAGTCCCACTTTATGTCAACACAAAATAAATTTGGAGAAAGACACCAAACCAGTTATTGACCACCAATGACGGTTGAATTCTAAGATGAAAGAAGTGGTAAGAAAGGAAATACTAAAGCTCCTTGAGACAGGTATAATTTATCCCGTTGCAGATAGTCAGTGGGTGAGTCCTGTCCATTGTGTCCCTAAGAAGGGAGGTATTACCGTCGTTCCTAATGATAAAGATGAATTGATTCTGCAAATAATTATTACAGGTTATAGGATGGCAATTGATTTCCGCAAATTAAATAAAGCTACTAAAAAGATCATTACCCCTTGCCATTCATTGATCAAATGCTAGAAAGATTATCCAAACATACACATTTTTGCTTTCTAGATGGTTATTCTGGTTTCTCTCAAATACCTGTGTCAGCTGATGATCAAGCAAAGACCACTTTTACTTGCCCTTTCGGTAATTTTTCTTATAGACGTATGCCTTTTGGTTTATGTAATGCACCTGCTACCTTTCAAAGATGCATGATAGCTATATTCTCTGATTTGTGTGAAAAGATTTGTGAGGTTTTCATGGACGATTTCTCCGTTTATGGATCCTCTTTTGATGATTGCTTGAGCAACCTTAATCGACTTTTGCAGAGATGTGAAGAAACTAACCTTGTCTTGAATTGGGAGAAGTGCCACTTTATGGTTAATGAAGGTATTGTCTTGGGGCATTTCTAAAAGAGGTATTGAAGTTCATAAAGCCAAAGTTGATGCTATTGAAAAGATGCCATGTCCCAAGGACATCAAAGGTATACGTAGTTTCCTTGGTCATGCCGGTTTTTATAGGAGGTTCCTTAAGGACTTCTCAAAAATTTATCAGCCTCTAACTAATCTATTACAAAAAGATATACCATTTGTCTTTGATGATGATTGTGTAGAAGCATTGGAAATACTTAAGAAAGCATTGATTTCTGCACCTATTGTTCAGCCACCTGATTGAAATTTACCCTTTGAAACTATGTGCGATGCTAGTGATTATGTTGTAGGGGTTGTTCTTGGGCAAAGAGTTGATAAGAAATTAAATGTTATTCAATATACTAGTAAACTCTAGACAGTGCTCAGAGAAATTATGCTACTACTGAAAAGGAATTCTTAGCAGTTGTATTTGCTTGTGATAAGTTCAGACCATATATTGTTGATTCTAAAGTAACTACTCACACTGATCATGTTGCGATTAAGTATCTTATGAAAAAGAAAGATGCTAAACCTAGACTTATTAGATGGGTTCTCTTATTACAAGAATTTGATTTGCATATTATTGATAGAAAGGGAACTGAGAACCACGTTGCAGACAACTTGTCTAGGTTAGAGAATGTTCTTGATGACCCACTACCTATTGATGATAGCTTTCCTGATGAACAATTAAATGGCATAAATGTTTCTCGTACTGCTCCATGGTATGCTGATTATGCTAATTACATTGTTGCTAAATTTATACCACCTAGTTTCACATACCAGCAAAATAAAAAGTTTTTCTATGATTTGAGACATTACTTTTAGGATGACCCACATCTTTATAAGGAAGGAGTAGATGGTGTTATTAGACGTTGTGTACATGAGCATGAACAGGAACAGATCCTACGCAAGTGTCACTCCGAAGCTTATGGAGGACACCACGCTGGAGATAGAACTGCACATAAGGTATTACAATCCGGTTTTTATTGGCCTACTCTCTTCAATGATGCTCGTAAGTTTGTCTTATCGTGTGATGAATGTCAAAGAATTGGTAATATTAGTAGACATCAAGAAATGCCTATGAATTATTCACTCGTTATTGAACCATTTGATGTTTGGGGCTTTGATTATATGGGACCTTTTCCTTCCTCTAATGGGTATACGCATATTTTAGTCGCTGTTGATTACGTTACTAAGTGGGTAGAAGCTATTCCAACTAGTAGTGCTGATCATAACACTTCTATTAAGATGCTTAAAGAAGTTATTTTTTCGAGGTTTGGAGTCCCTAGATATTTAATGACTGATGGTGGTTCACATTTTATCCATGGTGCCTTTCGTAAAATGCTTTCTAAGTATGATGTTAATCATAGAATTGCATCTCCTTATCACCCACAGTCTAGTGGTCAAGTAGAATTGAGTAACAGAGAGCTCAAATTAATTTTGCAAAAGATTGTTAATAGATCTAGAAAGAATTGGTCCGAGAAACTTGATGATGCATTATGGGCCTATAGAACTGCATATAAAAATCCTATGGGTATGTCTCCGTATAAAATGGTTTATGGAAAAGCATGTCACTTACCTCTTGAATTAGAATATAAGGCATATTGGGCTATTAAAGAGCTCAATTATGATTTCAAACTTGCCAGTGAGAAGAGGTTATTTGACATTAGATCACTTGATGAATGGAGAACCCAAGTCTATGAGAATGCCAAGTTGTTTAAAGAAAAAGTTAAAAGATGGCATGACAAAAGGATACAAAAGCGTGAGTTTAATGTAGGTGATTATGTGTTGCTATACAACTCTCGTTTAAGATTTTTTACAGGAAAGCTTCTCTCCAAATGGGAAGGTCCTTACGTTATCGAGGAGGGCTATCATTTCGGTGCCATAAAAATCAACAACTTTAAAGCCACAAATCCGAAGGTGGTGAACGGTCAAAGAATCAAACATTAGATCTCAGGTAATCCTATAAATGTTGAAACTAATGTTATTGAAACCGTAACACCGGAGGAATACATAAGAGACACTTTCCAGAATGTTTTAGACTCCGAAAAGGAATAGGTACGTGGCATGGTAAGTAAACCGACTCCAAAACAGTTGTAATGGCAATTTTTCTCCGTTTTGGAATATCTAGAAAAATAGGAAAATAAGAAGCAGTCAAGTGAAAGTGCTAATGGCACTTATGCTATATTTTGGTGTGATGACAATGTGGTTAGTTGAACTAATATGGGTTGCTAAAGTTATCTCAGGTTATTGGTTCTAAGTGCCCGCGATGGAGATGTGCGACCCCCACATTTCAAAAAGGTCAAAGGCGTGGTCTTTCGATGCTTCGAAGGTTTAGTTTTGGTTTGCTTCGGGTCGTAGGAAAGACCACACAATTAAGAGGGGTTTGTGTGGATAAATGTCGTGTGGGAATGCCATCGCCGAGCCTTACTCTCTTACCCTTCCCACTCCGACCACCTAAAAATAACCTAGTGTGTGTGCTTTGGTACTCAGAAAGTTGCAACAGAAAGTTACTGGGTACCCCGTGCGCACGGGGTCTTTCCCGTGCGCATGGGGTACTGCGTAACTCTCTGGGTACCTCGTGCGCACGGGGTCCTGTGTAAACTCTCTGAGTAACCCATGCGCACGGGGTCTTTTGACCCCCGTGCGCATGGGGTGGCGTGATTGTCTCTGAGTACCCCGTGCGCACGGGGCTGACTTAGCCCGTGCGCATGGGGTCCAACGAGCAGAAATCCCCACTAGTCCATGAACACTATATAAAGTCCCTTCTTACACCTCCAACCTCTAACCCTAATGTCTTGTTGAGCTCCACCATTGCTACACCCATTTTGCTCAATACTCTCAATCCCTCCACCCAAACTTGTTGAAACTTTGGGGATTGGGAGAGCAAGACCCGATCTACAACTTGACCAAACCAAATCACGTTCCCCGCAACATTTCTTCCCCATTGACTTGTTACTCTTGGAGCTTGGGCTCCTAGGCGGTTAGAGGTTCCTCCGGAAGCTTCCTTGCTTGTGGTGTGCTCCGGAGAAGTTTGTAAAGGTGTGGTGGTCGCCTTCAAGACCAACCCCGAGTGTTTCGAGGCTCATCCGTTGGGGGTGACTCGAAGGAGAATACGGTGAGCCTTTGGTGGCGTTCCGCAAGATTTAGCTCCGGCACCGCTCCAAACGGAGATTAGCTCTTCCCCAAGGAAGAGTGAACTTCGGGTTAAAATCCGCGTCCTCGTCTCACTTGTGGTTAATCCTTTCCCGCTTCTTTCTTTGTTGTTGTATGCTTGTTGGCTTGCTAAGTAGTTTGTTGCCTAGCATATTTATCTTGGATCTTGCTTGTCATATAGGTTGCATTCACCTAGTTGCATATCTAGTGAACTCTTTTATCCGCTAAGCCTTAAAATATACAAGAAAGATTAAAATTTCTAGTCTCCTATTCACCCCCTCTAGTCGATCGTATCGATCCTTTCAATTTGTATCAGAGCCTCGTGCTCTAATATAAGGTTTTACAACCTTAGAGGATATGGTCGATCTAGGGAATGAGGGAGGTGGCCTACCCGTTGCGGGGGATGGTCAAAACCAACCCCCCGCCGCGACCGAGACACTTGGTGCTCCTGTCATTGCTCCCGCCGCTCCTACTAACCCGAATGTCCCCTTGACCGCGGCCGATCTTCTTTCTATGTTTGCGGACCTCAAAGTCTCTATGTTGAAAGAGGTTCGGGCCTCGGTCAAGGAGGAAATTGATGCTCGCTTAAAGCCATCAACGTCCGCATCAAACTCGTTTAATCCAAATGAGGTTCATGATGCGGATGACTCGAGGGAACCTCTTGCTTCTCCGGCTCGTACTCAAGTTCCCCAGTACAATGTCGTGGAACCCTTTTACTCTCCTCAACCCTTGCAACATCCCCGCATTAATCCTGTTGGGACTCCGCCCCCTTTGAAAGACAATGCATTTGCTAAGTGGAAGCTAGATATGGAGTCTCACATGCGCGGTGCTTCAACTCAATTGTGGTGGATTGTGGTCATTGGATTCAACCCCATGGACCCAATGAATCTCACTCCAAGGGAAGCAGTTGACGATCAACTCAATGTACCGCACACAACATGCTTCGCAACGCTGTGACTGAAGACTATAGTGATTCCATTGCTCTTCTCAAAACCACAAAGGAAATTTGGGATTGCCTTGAGGAGGCTCTTGATCTTGAAGGAGATGAAGCAATTCGAAGATCTCGGTTGGCCTTTCTCAAACAAGAAGTCAATCTCTTTGTGAGGAATGAGGGTGAGTCCACGGAAGAGGTTCACCGAAGGTTGAAGTCCCTTGTGCTCAACTTGAGAACCTTTGGGTGCACTTGGGCAAATGATGATTTCATCAAGGACAAGTTCATAGATGCTATGGTTCTCACGGAACATACCATGGTCATGATGGTTCATCAACGTCCGGACTATCACAAGTTGACTTCGGCCCAAGTTGTTTCCACCTTCTCTACCCATGTTATTTTGGAAACCAAGTCCAAGAAAACATTTGCAATAGCTCAAGCAACCAAGAACTCCAATCTTGCCTTGAAGGCCAAGAAAGTGATGAGCCAATCCTCAAGGGAGGAAGAAGTGAGTGAAGAGATATGTGAGGAGGATAATGATACCTCGTGCCCGGCAAATGATTTTGCAGAAGAGTTGGCTCTCTTAGTCAAGAAGTACTCCGGGACCATGGCAAACAAAGGAAGAAATCTTCAATGAAGATTATTTGGACGAAGGAGATGATACAATTGTGATAGCCCAAGACACTTTGTTCATGATTGTTCATATGAGAGACGTGAAGACAAGTCCAAGAAGCTTGTGCTTAAGAAGAAGAAGTTCACCAAGTTTGCCAAGAGGAAGGATGACAAGGCTCTTGTTCATGAAGAATACATGTCTGGAGATGAAGATGACGGTGATGATGATGAAGTTGGCACGACCGCTTTTGCCATGCATGCCACTACCTCCTCCTCCACCACCGGCCTCTTCAACTCTCCAAACGAGGACAAGCCATTCATTCATCAATGCCTCATGGCCAAAGAGGTAAAAACAAAGTCCAAACCCAAGAAACCCGACAACTACAGTCCCAATGTCTCATGTGAGATAGTGGAGGATGAGTGTGAGGAGGGTGTGGATAATGATGAGGAATCCTTAATGGCTTTCATGAAAACTCTTCATGGTAAAGCTCGTGCTCGTTTTGCCGATCTCCTTAAGTCACTTGCCAAACGCGATGACTTTATTGAGAACGTTGAGAACCTCCTTATAGAGGAAAAAGAGAGAGTTGATCTCCTCGAGCACGAACTTAATGAAGAGAGTTTCATGAGATAATAACTTGAGGAAGCCTTATCTGCTCATCAAATTGACTTTGTTAAAACCAATGATGCTTTGCAACTTGCTCTTGAGAATAAAGATGCTCTTAACGTTAGAGTTGAAAAGCTTTTAGTTGACCATACAAGACTTGTTGAGGAGCATGAGTTCCTTGTGATTAGTTCCAAGGTTGTCAAAGGTGACCTCATTGCCCTCACTGAGTCTTATGCTCAACTAAAAGCTACAATCATTAAGGCTCTCACTTCTGTGTTGGAAATATGCCCTAGAGGCAATAATAAATAAGTTATTATTATATTTCCTTGTTCATGATAATCGTTTATTGTCCATTCTATAATTGTATTGATAGGAAACTCAGATACATGTGTGGATACATAGACAACACCATGTCCCTAGTAAGCCTCTAGTTAACTAGCTCGTTGATCAATAGATGGTTACGGTTTCCTGACCATGGACATTGGATGTCATTGATAACGGGATCACATCACTAGAAGAATGATGTGATGGACAAGACCCAATCCTAAGCCTAGCACAAAGATCGTGTAGTTCGTATGCTAAAGCTTTTCTAATGTCAAGTATCATTTCCTTAGACCATGAGATTGTGCAACTCCCGGATACCGTAGGAATGCTTTGGGTGTGCCAAACGTCACAACGTAACTGGGTGGCTATAAAGGTACACTACAGGTATCTCCGAAAGTGTCTGTTGGGTTGGCACGAATCGAGACTGGGATTTGTCACTCCGTGTGACGGAGAGGTATCTCTGGGCCCACTCGGTAGGACATCATCATAATGTGCACAATGTGATCAAGGAGTTGATTACGGGATGATGTGTTACGGAACGAGTAAAGAGACTTGCCGGTAACGAGATTGAACAAGGTATCGGGATACCGACGATCGAATCTCGGGCAAGTACAATACTGCTAGACAAAGGGAATTGTATACGGGATTGATTAAGTCCTTGACATCGTGGTTCATCCGATGAGATCATCGTGGAACATGTGGGAGCCAACATGGGTATCCAGATCCCGCTGTTGGTTATTGACCGGAGAATGTCTCGGTCATGTCTGCGTGTCTCCCGAACCCGTAGGGTCTACACACTTAAGGTTCGATGACGCTAGGGTTATTAAGGAAGTTCGTATGTGGTTACCGAATGTTGTTCGGAGTCCCGGATGAGATCTCGGACGTCACGAGGAGTTCCTGAATGGTCCGGAGGTAAAGATTTATATATAGGAAGTATGGTTTTGGCCACCGGAAATGTTCTGGGCATCACCGGTAGTGTACCGGGACCACCGGAGGTGTCCGGGGGTCCACCAAGTGGGGCCACAAGCCCCGGAGGGCTGCATGGGCCAAGTGTGGGAGGGGACCAGCCCCAAGTGGGCTGGTGCGCCCCCCCCCCAAGGGCCCAAGGCGCAAGGGAGAGGAGAAGGGGGCAAACCCTAGGGCAGATGGGCCCTAAGGCCCATACTGGTGCGCCTCCCTCTCCCCTCCCCCTCTTGGCTGCCACCCTTTTCCCATCTAGGGCTGCCGCCCCTCTAGGGGTGGGAACCCTAGAGGGGGTGCACCCTCCTCCCCTCCTCCTATAAATAGTGAGGCCTAGGGGCTGCCCAAATGACATGATTTGATCTCTCCCTGTTGGTGCAGCCCTGCCTTTCTCCTCCTCATATCTCGTAGTGCTTGGCGAAGCCCTGCTGGATCACCACGCTCCTCCATCATCACCACGCCGTTGTGCTGCTGCTGGATGGAGTCTTCCTCAACCTCTCCCTCTCTCCTTGCTGGATCAAGGCATGGGAGACGTCACCGGGCTGTACGTGTGTTGAACGCGGAGGTGACGTCCGTTCGGCACTAGGATCATCGGTGATTTGGATCACGGCAAGTATGACTCCATCAACCCCGTTCACTTGAACGCTTCCGCTTAGCGATCTACAAGGGTATGTAGATGCACTCTTCTTCCCCTCGTTGCTGGTTTCTCCATAGATAGATCTTGGTGACACGTAGAAAAAATTTGAATTTCTGCTACGTTCCCCAACAGTGGCATCATGAGCTAGGTCTATTGCGTAGATTCTTTGCACGAGTAGAACACAAAGTAGTTGTGGGCGTTGATTTTGTTCAATATGCTTACCGTTACTAGTCAATCTTGATTCGGCGGCATTGTGGGATGAAGCGGCCCGGATCGACCTTACACGTACACTTACGTGAGACAGGTTCCACCGACTGACATGCACTAGTTGCATAAGGTGGCTAGCGGGTGCCAGTCTCTCCCACTTTAGTCGGATCGGATTTGATGAAAAGGGTCCTTATGAAGGGTAAATAGCAATTGACATATCACGTTGTGGTTTTGCGTAGGTAAGAAACGTTCTTGCTAGAAACCCATAGCAGCCACGTAAAACATGCAAACAACAATTAGAGGACGTCTAACTTGTTTTTGCAGGGTATGCTATGTGATGTGATATGGCCAAAAGGATGTGATGAATGATATATGTGATGTATGAGATGATCATGTTCTTGTAATAGGAATCACGACTTGCATGTCGATGAGTATGACAACCGGCAGGAGCCATAGGAGTTGTCTTAATTTATTTATGACCTGCGTGTCAACATAAATGTCATGTAATTACTTTACTTTATTGCTAACCGTTAGCTGTAGTAGTAGAAGTAATAGTTGGTGAGACAACTTCATGAAGACACGATGATGGAGATCATGATGATGGAGATCATGGTGTCATGCCGGTGGCGATGATGATCATGGAGCCCCGAAGATGGAGATCAAAAGGAGCAAAGTGATGATGGCCATATCATGTCACTATTTGATTACATGTGATGTTTATCATGTTTTTGCATCTTATTTGCTTAGAACGACGGTAGTAAATAAGATGATCCCTCATTAAAATTTCAAGAAACTGTTCCCCCTAACTGTGCACCGTTGCGAAAGTTCGTCGTTTCAAAGCACCACGTGATGATCGGGTGTGATAGATTCTTACGTTCACATACAACGGGTGTAAGCCAGATTTACACATGCGAAACACTTAGGTTGACTTGACGAGCCTAGCATGTACAGACATGGACTCGGAACACAAGAGAGCGAAAGGTCGAGCATGAGTCGTATGGTAGATACGATCAACATGAAGATGTTCACCGATGATGACTAGTCCGTCTCACGTGATGATCGGACACGGCCTAGTTGACTCGGATCATGTAATCACTTAGATGACTAGAGGGATGTCTATCTGAGTGGGAGTTCATAAGATGAACTTAATTATCCTGAACATAGTCAAAAGATCTTTGCAAATTATGTCGTAAGCTCGCGCTTTAGTTCTACTGAGTTAGATACGTTCCTAGAGAAAATATAGTTGAAAGTTGACAGTAGCAATTATGCGGACAGTACAAGACTTATGTCCTTAATGCACCGCTCGGTATGCTGAACCTCGAACGTGGTCTGTGGATGTTGCGAACATCCGACATACACGTGTTGATGACTACATGATAGTTCGGTAATGTTAAATGGTTTAGAATTGAGGCACCGACGACATTTTTGAAATGTCACGGAACATTTGAGATGTTTCGAGGGCTGAAATAGGGATTTCAGGCTCGTGCCCACGTCAAGAGGTATAAGACCTCTGACGAATTTTCTTAGCCTGCAAACTAAGGGAGAAAAGCTCAATCGTTGAGCTTGTGCTCAGATTGTCTGAGTACAACAATCACTTGAATCGAGTGGGAGTTGATCTTCCAGATAAGATAGTGATATTTCTCCAAAGTCATTACCACCTGGCTGCTAGAGCTTCGTGATGAACTATAACATATCAGGGATAGATGATCCTTGAAATATTCGCGATGTTTGACACCGCGAAAGTAGAAATCAAGAAGGAGCATCAATTGTTGATGGTTAGTAAAACAACTAGTTTCAAGAAGGGCATCGGAAAGAAGGGACACTTCATGAAACGGCAAATCAGCTGCTGCGCTAGTGGAGAAACCCAAGATTGAACCCAAACCCGAGACTGAGTGCTTCTGTAATAAGGGGAACAACCACTAGAGCAGAATTACCCTAGATACTTGGTAGATGAGAAGGCTGTCGATAGAAGTATATTGGATATACATTATGTGAATGTGTACTTTACTAGTACTCCTAGTAGCATCAGGGTATTAGATACCGTTTCGGTTGCTAAGTGTTAGTAACTCGAAATAAAAGCTACGGAATAAACGGAGACTAGCTAAAGGTGAGCTGACGAGATGTGTTGGAAGTGTTTCCAAGGTTGATGTGATCAAGCATCGCACGCTCCCTCTACCATCGAGATTGGTGTTAAACCTAAATAATTGTTATTTGGTGTTTGCGTTGAGCATAGACATGATTGGATTATGTCTATCGCAATACGGTTATTCATTTAAGGAGAATAATGGTTACTCTATTTATTTGAATAATACCTTCAATGGTCTTGCACCTAAAATGAATGGTTTATTGAATCTCGATCATAGTGATACACATGTTCATGCCAAAAGATATAAGATAGTAATGATAGTACCACCTACTTGTGGCACTGCCATGTAAGTCATGTTGGTATAAAACGCATGAAGAAGCTCCATGTTGATGGATCTTTGGACTCACTCATTTTTGAAAAAGGATTGAGTGATGTGAACCATGTCTATTGGTATATACGCATGAAGAAACTCCATGCAGATGGACCGTTTGGACTCACTTGATTTTGAATCACTTGAGATATGCAAATCATACCACATGGGCAAGAAGACTGAAAGCTTCGGTTTCAGTAAAATGGAACAAGAAAGCAACTTGTTGGAAGTAACACATTTTGATGTGTGCAGTCCAATGAGTGCTGAGGCACGCAGTGGATATCGTTATGCTCTTACTTCACAGATGATTTGAGTAGATACTGAGTATATTTACTTGATGAAACACAAGTCTGAATTATTGAATGGTTCAAGTAATTTCAGAATGAAGTTGAAGATCTTCGTGATAAGAGGATAAAATGTCTATGATATGATCATAAAAATGAATATCTAAGTTACGAGTTTGGCACTGTGGAAATTGTTTCACAACTAATACCGCCTGGAACACCATAGTGTGATGGTGTGTCCGAACATCATAGTTGCACCCTATTGGATATGGTACGTACCATGATGTCTCTTATCGAATTACCACAATCGTTCATGGGTTAGGCATTAGAGACAACCGCACTCACTTTAATAGGGCACCACGTAATTCCGTTGAGACGAAACCGTTTGAACTATGGTTTGGAGAAACCTGAGTTGTCGTTTCTTAAAAGTTTGGGGCTGCGATGCTTATGTGAAAAAGTTTCAGGTTGATAAGCTCGAACCCAAAGCGGATAAAATGCATCTTCATAGGACACCCAAAACAGTTGGGTATACCTCCTAATTCAGATCTGAAAGCAATAGGGATTGTTTCTAGAATCGGGTCCTTTCTCGAGGAAAAGTTTCTCTCGAAAGAATTGAGTGGGAGGAAGATAGAACTTGATAAGGTTGTTGAACCTTAACTTCAGGCAGAGAGTAGCGCAAGCACAGGAAAAATGTTTATGTGGCCCCTGCCTCAGTTGAAGAGAAAGCTAATGATGATGATCATGGAGCTTCAGATCAAGTTACTATCGAACCTCATAGGTTGACAAGGGTGTGTACAACTTCTAAGTGGTAACCCTGTCTTAAAAGGTCACGTTGTTGGACAACAATGAACCTACGAGCTATGGAGAAGCGATGGTGGGCCCGGATTCCGAAAAATGGCTCGAGGCCATAAAATCCGAGAGAGGATCCATGAATGAAAACAAAGTGTAGACTTTGGAAGAACTACTTGATGGTCGTAAGACTATTAAGTACATATGGATTTTAAAAGGAAGACGGACGATGATGGTAAGTGCCACCATTGAGAAAGCTCGACATGTCGTTAAGATGTTTCCCGACAAGTTCAAGGAGTTGACTACGATGAGATTTTCTCACTCGTAGCGATGCTAAGAGTCTGTTGGAATTATGTTAGCAGTTACTGCATTATTTATGAAATCTTGCAGATAGGATGTCAAAACATTGTTTCCTCGACGATTTTCTTGAGGAAAGGTTGTATGTGATACAACCAGAAGATTTTGTCGATCCTGAAAGATGCTAACAAGTATGCAAAGCTCCAGCAATCCTTCTAAGGACTGGAGTAAGCATCTCGGAGTTGGAATGTACACTTTGATGAGATGATCAAAGATTTTGGGTTTATACAAAGTTTATGAGAAACTTGTATTTCCAAAGAAGTGAGTGGGAGCACTATAGAATTTCTAATGAGTATATGTTGTTGACATATTGATGATCAAAAATAATGTTGAATTTCTGGAAAGCATATAGGGTTATTTGAAAAGTGTTTTTCAATGGAAAACCTGGATTAGGCTGCTTAAACATTGAGTATTAAGATCTATAGGGATAGATCAAAATGCTTAATGGTACTTTCAAATGAGCACATACCTTGACATGATCTTGAAGGTGTTCAAGATGGATCAGTCAAAGAAGGAAGTTCTTGCCTGAGTTGTAAGGTACGAAGTTAAGACTTAAAGCTCGACCACTGCAGAACAGAGAGAAAGGACGAAGGTCGTCCCCTATGCTTAGACATAGGCTCCATAGTATGCTATGCTGTGTACCACACCTGACATGTGCCTTGCCACATGTCTGGCTAGAGGGTACAAAGGTGATCTAGGAGTAGATCACCAGATAGCGGTCAAGATTATCCTTAGAGGAATAAGGATATGTTTCTCGGTTATGGAGGTGATAAAGAGTTCGACATAAAGAGTTATGTCGGGGGAAATCTGCCTCCACGAACACCTATGGGGACCGAGCCCCTTTCTGGTTCGGCGGGGGGCGGAGGTCGCGCGAAGAGCGGATCGAGACGATGCACACAAGGGGTTTACCCAGCTTCGGGCCGCACGGATGCGTAAAACCCTACTGCTGCTTTGTGGTTTGTATTGTGATCTTGTTCGGGAGCGCTGAGTGCTACAGTACACTCAGACAACTAATCAGACCGAGCGTGAGTGGCCTCCTCCCTCCTCCTTTTTACGTTGCGCATGGGGCATCCTTTTATATGCGCAAGGGGTTACCCACAGGTGGCAACGTAGGCGGGGGTAAAACTGGAAAACACTGTGTTGGGTACAGCTGTTTGCACAGTGCTATCATACCTAACTCTGACGGCAGGGGACAAGGGCATTAAATGCCCGTCTAGGTCGCCCAAACAGTGCAGAAAAGGGACCGTCAGGGGCGCCACCGTTTGCCACGACGGCTATCCTGTCAGCGTTGCTTCGCCACCGCATGCCCCTGGCTGCGCAGCCTTTTGCCACGTACGCCTGGAATGGCCCCAGAGCGACACGTTGGTGGATGAGCTGGGACACAGGCGCGGGGTGGTGACTTGCCGCGGAAAGCGCCTTGCCGCGGTTGATGCCTTGTCGAGCCCGGGAGCTTGTTGCTCACCAGTCCCTGCCGGGACGCGTGGCGCATCGTAGCAAGTCTCTTGTCGTGCCCTGGTCGGCCTTCCCGGCAAGCTCCTCTTGCCGGGGCCTTGTGCTTCGAGCGGCCGTCCTGGCAAGCTCCTCTTGCCGGGGCCTTGCTCTCTTCGGGTGGCCTTCCCGGCAAGCTCCTCCTGCCGGGGCTGGCTCAAATACTTTGTTCTTGGATGGCCCAAAAAGGGACCATGGAGAGTTTTGGCGATCACCTGGAAAGCCTTGCCGCGGGGTGCTACGACTGCCCGTGCACAAGTTCGGGGTACTAAGGTACCCCTACTTTAGTACACCGACAGGAGCCCCCGGGCCTGGGCCATACACGGTGCCGAGCGCTGTTGGGCCAGGCCCAAAACAATGCACGGGCACGTGCGGCCTGGGTCACGCTGCATCTTCTTCTGCATCCACCACGTCCTCCCCGAACGGCACGCGTCGAACGCGGCATCGTGGGGAGAGGTGTGCGTGACGTGGGCGGCGTGCGCAGGGCTGAGCCCCGCAGGCAGGCGTCACGTCGCAGGTGATTTGTTTATTCGGAAAGGCGAAACGCCCCCCCTCCCCCTTATAAGCAGGGGAAACAGGGGCAGTCCGCCCACCCGCCAGTTGCGATTCCTCGAATATCCCCGCCACTTCCCAAGGGGAGCAGCGTTCCGCCCCTTCCGTCACCACCAATGCTATCAACGCCGTGGACCTCCCTCCATGCTTCCGCCATGGCCCCGAAGGGCGACAAGGGGAAAGGGAAGGCTGCGAAGTCGGCCGAGGCGCAGCGGCTTGAGGCGCTGCGAAAGGAGCGGGCAACCTTCCCCCCTCAGCTCGACGCATTGGACCTGAGGGAGGAATTCTACCTCTTCTGGTCGACGGGGACGCGAGCGCGTCCGCGCACGAGGGTTCTTCCCGCCGCCGCCTAGAAGAAGTATCCGACTAGGTATCCCTTCTTTCCTCTGTTCTTCTATTGCGGGCTCTGCCCACCCTTCTCTGAATTTTTCTGCGACATCATGAACACGTACGGGTTCCATCTTCTTGATTTCAGCCCCAATGTTGTCCTGACCATGGCAATTTTCGCACATCTTTGCGAAAACTTTGTCAGAGTCTATCCAAACGTAGCCCTCTTCCGCCACTTCTTCACGCCTCGAGTAGAGAGAGGAGAGCCTCTCTCCGGCGGAATCGCCTGGATCTCGAAGCCCGGCAAGAAGGATGCTTCTCTGGAGGGAGAGCTCCGCAGCAAATGGGAGGAGTGGAGAGCAGACTGGTGCCTGATCGTCGAGGAGAACCCACAGCCATTCACTGTCGTGCGCCGAACTCCTGTGGTGTGCAGCAGGGATTGGAGCGACGTGGCTCCGGACGACGACAAGCTGCAGATTGCCGTTACCCGGATCCTGCGGCTCAGGCTTGCCGGGCTCACAGTTGGCGCCGTTGGCGCAGATTTCCTCCGCCGCCGCATCGCTCCCCTGCAGGAGAAAGGGAGACCCGCCTGGGAGTTCCAGAATGCGGCGAACATCATGAGGCTGCGCCCTGGCCTCAACTTCAATTTCACTGTCTTGGAACTTGACGGGACGCTCAGGGAGCTGTTCAAGCACGACCCCGATCACCCTGAATGGTTCAGGCTGCTGCAAGGCGTCGTCCCGTTGTGCAACAATTCGTCGCTCAGCCGCATCCTTGCAATGATGCCGCTGTGCGACTCGCACGGGATCGACTCCACTTGGCAGGAGCCCGCTGGCGACGTCGTGCGGGCGTTCTTCGACGACTTGGTGGAGGTGCCAGTCGACCCCGCCGAGCAGAAGGGCCTCACCCGGGACACCACCGACGAGGAGTTGGCGCGCATCGCCTCCAGGATGGAAGAGGCGGCGGCAGCCGCGGCCGCGGGCGAATTTGGATTCACAGTGGAGGAGGCGGACGCAGCGGAGGCGGCAAGCCTTGCCGATCGAGCGGAGTTTGTCAGCGAGGAAGAGCCTGCCGGGCACGGTGTCGAGGCGGACAAGCCCACCGATGACACGAGCGGCTTGCCGGAGATGGACGCCTCTTCCTCCCAACCTTTGGGCAGCTCGTCGCAAGCGGAGCCCCCGGCTCAACCACGGAGGCGTCTCCGCAAGGCTGGAGACGTGGTGGGGCGGCAGACGAGCCAACAGCCGCAGCGCCGCGGGACACGCTCCGCTGTGGCAGCAAGAGCGGGGTCTTCGCAGGCCGCCGCTTCTGCTCCTGCCGCCCCCCGCGCCACGGCGGCAGCCGGGGCAAGGCCGTCTCAGGCTAGCGCCACCACTGCCTCCGCCAAGCGGCCGAGGGAGCCTACTCCTCCGCCTCCTCGCGCCAGAAGCGGGCCAGTCTTTGACTTCTCCGCGCTTAGCTCCGACGAGGAAGAGGGAGAGGAGTAGGATCCTCGTTGTACTTGTATTTCTTCAATTCTTGCAGTTGTGTCTCGCATCTCATTTGCTTTCCTCTGAATTTACTCCTTTTCGGGACTCTGGCTCAGAGGGCGGCAAAGTGAGCCAAGGTCCCGGTGGTCATCCTTGACGACGAGCCCACCGTGACGGCAGGGGGTGCGCCTGAGATGACCTTGTCGGACCCACCAAATAATCCTCAGAGCAGCCCCCAGCGCAGCCCCCAGCGTAAGCATATGATTTTCTTCCTGCCGTTGGGCACGCCTGGGTACTCTTCGTTTTTTGATATCTGACTGTTGATTTGCGTAGGAGCAGAGCAGCCCCACCAGGAGCGTCCGGAGACCGCCCCCGATGCGCCACCTGCTACAACTACACCGCCAAGGGGGAGTTCCCCGGCAAGGGAGGAATCCCCGGCAAGGGAGCAGTCTCCGGCAAGGGAGCAATCTCCGGCAAGGGAGCAGTCTCCGGCAAGGGACAACACCGGCGACCCCTTGGCGACGGAGACCGTCACCGCAGACCCTGTCGCAGGTAACCTTCTTGCCTCGAAACTCCCCTGGGGTTCTTCTCTTTTTTTTTGGATCTCCTTCTTTGGATAGTTGCTTGACTTCTCTCCCTCTTTCGGCCTTCACACCCGCCCGCCACGGACCCGATGGAGACCGAGGTCGTCGTCGAGGAGGATGTGCGCGGCCATACCGACGACGTGGCCGCCACCGGAGAGGCGGACGGTGCTGAAGATCTGGCCGGCGAAGAGGCCGCCAAGGTTGCTGCAGCAGCCGCTGGCGAGGGGGCCGGCGATCGTACTAACGGCCCTGGGGCCGCAAGAGCGCCAGGCGCTGCGCCGACCGCCGATCCTGCTTCCGCCGCAGCGTCGGACCCCGAGGAACCCCAGCCAGGCGTCTACCTGAAGGCCGGCGATGATATCTTCATCAAGCTCCCCTGGGAGTCTACTTCCAGGGCGCCGGTCGAGGGGGAGACCTTGGATGGAGAGGTACTCGCCTCCGCCGGGCTGACGCTGGTTGATACGCCAAGCAGCAGCGGCGGCGAGCCTGAGGAGGAGCGGCTGCTCCGGAAGCTGGTGTCACTCTACCGCGCCCGACAAGCCAAGGTGGAACGTCGGGAAGCGCTTGTCACGAAGGCGGGAGTGGACATGGAGAAGCGCGCCGAGGAGCTCCGGGAGCTCAACCAGGAGGCCCTCCGATCCTTGGCGGAGGAGCGGAGGCAACTCGACGAGGCGCGGACGGCCTTCATCCTCGAGAAGGCCGAATCCGAAGAGCAGCAGAGGCTTGCCACCGAGGGGCTGTCCGCGCGGGAGGGCGAGCTGGTGCAGCAGAAAGCCAGCCTCGCCAGCCACGAGGAGGAGGTCGCCGCGCGCGAGCAAGCGCTTGGTGGAGCCCTCAAGGAAGCCCAAGATGCTGCTGCGGCCGCCGAGGCCGCCAAGAAGGAGCTGGAGACGAGGGTGGCGCAGCTCGACACTGATCTTAAGGCGATCGGCGAGGAGCTCGCCGTGCTCAAACAAGAGCGCGAGAAGGGTGCTTATACCCTCGGCGAGCTACAAGGACGCTTCGCCGATAAGATCAAGGAGCTTGACGCTGCCAAGGACTCCAATGCTGATCTCGAGATGAAGCTGGCCACCTTGTCCAAGACGCTGGACAGCGCCAAGGAGCGAGAGACGGCCTTGCGGAAGGAGATCACGGACAACGAGGCACTGTTGAAAAGCGCCGCGGTTACCCAGAACAACTTCAGGGCGATGGTGGAGCAGTGGACGGAGGGTCTGGTGGACATCGCCGCCTCCATCGACAAGGAGCTGTCGCTGCTGGGGATGGAGGGTCACGAGTATCCCTCCGGCGTGAACCTCCCACCCAGCGCCAAGCTCACTTCGTTCTTCAAAGGCGTGGCGAAGGCCCTTCAGGAACTCTGGGATGCGATCCCAGAGCGCTGGCCGACGAGACGCGCGATGCCTGCGCTGGAGCCCTTGAGAAGTGTTGGTAAAGATCGTCTTCCGCAACCCAGGCCTCAAGCTCACCAACGACCTCAGATCCCTACCGCCAGACGCTGACCTGGAGGAGATCAGGGCCCTCGTCACGCCCATTGTGGAAAGGGTGGCCGGGATCAAGAGGATCGAGGGCGACCGTGTGGATTAGGTCGCCTGCCCTTTTCTTTTCTTGTCGCCGCTGGCCGAGTTATGAAAACAATTCATTAGGGCTGCGACAAGCTATCTTGTAATATAACTTCATCTTAGGTAGTGAATGCACTGTTACTTCCTCTATTTGATTCCCTCCTTTGTATGTTATTGCCCTACGCTTTTAGGGAACTTGCCGGTGTAGGCACACTTGCTGAGTGCGGGACATCAGCAGCCCGCTGGCGGTGCCGTTGCCGGCAAGAAACCTTGTCGTGACTAGCCGCGGTTCACTTAAGTTGTTGAGCAGGCTCGAAGCGAAATAAGGGCGCAACTGCAGTTGCAGCACACTCAAGTCGCTGAGCAAGCTCGAAACAAAGTAAGGGCGCGAGTCTGGTCGCAGCATACTTAAATCGTTGAGCGGACTCGAAACGAAGTAAGGGCGCGACTAGCCACGAGCTGGTTCCTCCGCGCACAGGTTTTCCATACAAAGTACGGTCGTTCGAGGAAGATAACCTTAGAATTTAAAAAACTTGATTGCTCAAACTTTGGCAACTTAGCTTTTTCGTGGCTCGCTGCCCGGCAAGGTCGCTTTCTGGCAAGGCGAAACTTCATCGAACGTCGCCTGGTCCTCACCATTATCTTCCCCCTTCTTTCTTGAGAAGAAAAGGAAGAAGAGAAAATAAAGGTTCGGAGCCCCATGGCCCGTCATCGCTTACCGGGGGTCTGTGCTGCACAGAGTGTCAGATAATACATGCAAAGAATAAAAAGCATGAGATCGACAAGATGCGCAGAACACATGAACTTAATCTGTGCACAGGGTCTGCGCCTGGCTCTGTACAAAGGATCACATGCAACAGCGGCAAGACTTGTACAAAAGGGTGGTTGCCGGACGGGGTCCGACAACCGCGCCTTACGGGCGAAACTTACGAAGATGCCCAACGTTCCAGGAGTTGCTCACCGGAGTGGTATCTTCGGTCTCAAGGCGGACAGCACCAGGCCTAGCGACTTGTTTCACCCGGTAAGGGCCTTCCCACTTCCTCGAAACTTCTGGCACTAACTTTGCATCTATAAAAGCAGAGCAAAGCTTGCTGGTAGCGAGCAGCTCGCACAGCGGCCTGAAGACGGTCCTCCTCGAGGAGCAGCGCGTCATCTCGTCGCAGCTGCTCTTGCTTGAGCTCAGCGTGAGCGAACACTCGAGGTGGCCCGTATGCGAGATCCGTGGGGCTAACTGCCCCCGCTCCATGGAATAGAGCGAAAGGTTGCCTGGTCATACCAGGGCTTACCTGCGCCAAGAGGTGTCGGCGTATGTTCGGACGCCGTGGCACCATGAGCTGGCTCGACGACGTCGATTCCGCCGCCGGCGCCGTCCTCACCACCCATTTGCTCCAGGGGCGGTGGGTTCGACGTGGACGGACCAGCCACCACCGGAGCCTTCTTCTTCGGTGGCATGTCGATGAAGATGATGGAGATCTAGCCTGTGCAGACGCCGGATAAGGTTCACACAACCTCGACGCCCCCTACCTGGCGCGCCAAAGATATCGGGAGAAATCTGCATCCACGAACACCTATGGGGACCGAGCCCCTTTCTGGTTAGGCGGGGAGCAGAGGTCGCGCGAAGAGCGGATCGAGACGATGCACACAAGGGGTTTACCCAGCTTCGGGCCGCACGGATGCGTAAAACCCTACTGCTGCTTTGTGGTTTGTATTGTGTTCTTGTTCGGGAGCGCTGAGTGCTACAGTACACTCAGACAACTAATCAGACCGAGCGTGAGTGGCCTCCTCCCTCCTCCTTTTTATGTTGCGCATGGGGCCTCCTTTTATATGCGCAAGGGGTTACCCACAGGTGGCAACGTAGGCGGGGGTAAAACTGGAAAACGCTGTGTTGGGTACAGCTGTTTGCACAGTGCTATCATACCTAACTCTGACGGCAGGGGACAAGGGCATTAAATGCCCGTCTAGGTCGCCCAAACAGTGCAGAAAAGGGACCGTCAGGGGCGCCACCATTTGCCACGACGGCTATCCTGTCAGCGTTGCTTCGCCACCGCATGCCCCTGGCTGCGCAGCCTTTCGCCACGTACGCCTGGAATGGCCCCAGAGCAACACATTGGTGGATGAGCTGGGACGCAGGCGCGGGGCGGTGACTTGCCGCGGCATGCGCCTTGCCGCGGTTGATGCCTTGTCGAGCCCGGGAGCTTGTTGCTCACCAGCCCCTGCCGGGACGCGTGGCGCGTCGTAGCAAGTCTCTTGTCGTGCCCTGGTCGGCCTTCCCGGCAAGCTCCTCTTGCCGGGGCCTTGTGCTTCGAGCGGCCGTCCTAGCAAGCTCCTCTTGCCGGGGCCTTGCTCTCTTCGGGTGGCCTTCCCGGCAAGCTCCTCCTGCCGGGGCCTTGGCTCAAATACTTTGTTCTTGGATGGCCCAAAAAGGGACCATGGAGAGTTTTGGCGATCACCTGGCAAGCCTTGCCGCGGGGTGCTACGACTGCCCGTGCACAAGTTCGGGGTACTAAGGTACCCCTACTTTAGTACACCAACAAGTTATGTCGATGCAAGCTTAACACCTATCCGGATAGCTTTGAGTAGAGATACCGGATATGTATAATGGAGCAACAATTTAGAATAGCTCCAAGTAGAACAGTTATTTGAAATGGCTCCAAATATAGCGTAGAGACTTGCGAAGTACATACGGATCTGAGTGTTGCAGACCCGTTGACTAAAACCTCTCTCACAAGCAACATGATCAAACCCATAACTCATTGAGTGTTAATCACATAGTGATGTGAACTAGATTATTGACTCTAGTAAACTCTTTGGATGTTGGTCACATGGCGATGTGACCTGTGAATGTTAATCACATGGCGATGTGAACTAGATTATTGACTCTAGTGCAAGTGGGAGACTGTTGGAAATATGCCCTCGAGAGAATAATAAATAAGTTATTATTATATTTCCTTGTTCATGATAATCGTTTATTGTCCATGCTATAATTGTATTGATAGGAAACTCAGATACATGTGTGGATACATAGACAACACCATGTCCCTAGTAAGCCTCTAGTTAACTAGCTCGTTGATCAATAGATGGTTACGGTTTCCTGACCATGGACATTGGATGTCATTGATAACGGGATCACATCATTAGAAGAATGATGTGATGGACAAGACCCAATCCTAAGCCTAGCACAAAGATCGTGTAGTTCGTATGCTAAAGCTTTTCTAATGTCAAGTATCATTTCCTTAGACCATGAGATTGTGCAACTCCCGGATACCGTAGGAATGCTTTGGGTGTGCCAAACGTCACAACGTAACTGGGTGGCTATAAAGGTACACTACAGGTATCTCTGAAAGTGTCTGTTGGGTTGGCACGAATCGAGACTGGGATTTGTCACTCCGTGTGACGGAGAGGTATCTCTGGGCCCACTCGGTAGGACATCATCATAATGTGCACAGTGTGATCAAGGAGTTGATTACGGGATGATGTGTTACGTAACGAGTAAAGAGACTTGCCGGTAACGAGATTGAACAAGGTATCGGGATACCGACGATCGAATCTCGGGCAAGTACAATACCGCTAGACAAAGGGAATTGTATACGGGATTGATTAAGTCCTTGACATCGTGGTTCATCCGATGAGATCATCGTGGAACATGTGGGAGCCAACATGGGTATCCAGATCCCGCTGTTGGTTATTGACCGGAGAACGTTTCGGTCATGTCTGCGTGTCTCCCGAACCCGTAGGGTCTACACACTTAAGGTTCGATGACGCTAGGGTTATTAAGGAAGTTCGTATGTGGTTACCGAATGTTGTTCGGAGTCTCGGATAAGATCTCGAACGTCACGAGGAGTTCCGGAATGGTCCGGAGGTAAAGATTTATATATAGGAAGTATGGTTTTGGCCACCGGAAGTGTTCTGGGCATCACCGGTAGTGTACCGGGACCATCGGAGGTGTCCGGGGGTCCACCAAGTGGGGCCACAAGCCCCGGAGGGCTGCATGGGCCAAGTGTGGGAGGGGACCAGCCCCAAGTGGGCTGGTGCTCCCCCCCCACAAGGGCCCAAGGCGCAAGGGAGAGGAGAAGGGGGAAAACCCTAGGGCAGATGGGCCCTAAGGCCCATACTGGTGCGCCTCCCTCTCCCCTCCCCCTCTTGGCCGCCACCCTTTTCCCATCTAGGGATGCCGCCCCTCTAGGGGTGGGAACCCTAGAGGGGGCGCACCCTCCTCCCCTCCTCCTATAAATAGTGAGGCCTAGGGGCTGCCCAAACGACACGATTTGATCTCTCCTTGTTGGTGCAGCCCTGCCTTTCTCCTCATATCTCGTAGTGCTTGGCGAAGCCCTGCTGGATCACCACGCTCCTCCATCATCACCATGCCGTTGTGCTGCTGCTGGATGGAGTCTTCCTCAACCTCTCCCTCTCTCCTTGCTGGATCAAGGCATGGGAGACGTCACCGGGCTGTACGTGTGTTGAACGCGGAGGTGCCGTCCGTTCGGCACTAGGATCATCGGTGATTTGGATCACGGCGAGTACGACTCCATCAACCCCGTTCACTTGAACGCTTCCGCTTAGCGATCTACAAGGGTATGTAGATGCACTCTTCTTCCCCTCGTTGTTGGTTTCTCGATAGATAGATCTTGGTGACACGTAGAAAAAATTTGAATTTCTGCTACGTTCCCCAACATTCTGTACCTCATATAGATTTAATTGATGATGCTTGTACGGCTAACTTTGCTCATGATTGCACCTCCCTTCAAGAGGAAAATAAGAAGTTGAAAGCTCAAATTGAGAAAGGGCTTGTATCATGCATCCAAGGGGAGAAAAACCTAAATGATCTCTTGAGCAACCAAAAGGAGTGTGTTGCCAAGGAGGGAGTTGGGTTTAATCCCGCATCTAAGAGTGGTAAGAAAAAGAAGAACAACAAGAAGAAGAAGATCGGTCTGACTCCTTCCCCTCCCAAAAAGGTAGTGTTTGTGCAAGAAGGGCACAAGGAGAAGTAGAAGGAAATGAAGGGTGTTGGGAATGGAAAGGTCATTAGGGACAAGGCCATTCCCAAGAATTTTGCCGGCAAGAACAATCCATCATATGTTCTCATGAGAGGAGACGATGGCTATACCTTTGCAAAATTTGTTGGATCTAACTATGATGATTATGCTTGGACTATTTGGGTTCCCAAGACCCTCGTTGCTAACTCACCAGGACCCATTGCAAAATGGGTACCTATAACCAAAGCTTGATTATTGTAGGACTATGTCTCCGGTGGAACTCAATGGGTGATCGACAGTGGATGCACCAATCATATGACCGAAGAAAGGGAGATGCTTGTGGAGTTCGTTGATTCACTCAAGGCCTCTTCGAACATCTCCTTCGGTGATAATAGCAAGGGCAAGGTATTGGGTTTGGGCAAGGTGGTAATCTTTAATGATTCATCTCTTTCAAATGTCATGCTTGTCCAATCCATTCACTACAACTTACTTTCTACTATTCAATTGGCCCGTGCCGATTATGATTCACATTTTGGTGAATTTCATGTGACCGTCTTTAAGAGAAGCAATCTCAAAGTGGTCTTCGTTGGGCATGTTGAAGACAACCTTTACATGGTTGATTTCTCGAAAGAGAAAACTCATCTTGCAACATGCCTAATGGCCAAGGCCGACGTGGGGTGGCTATGGCACCGTAGGCTAGCCCACGCGGGCATGAGAAATTTACAAGCTCTCTTAAAGGGAGATCACATTCTTGGACTAACCAATGTGTCTTTTGCCAAAGATCATCCTTGTAGTGCTTTCATTGCCGGAAAGCTTCATGAAAAATCTCATAAAGTAAAGACTATCATCACCACCTTGAGGCCCCTCGAGCTCATCCATTTGGATCTATTTGGGCCTCCAACATATGATAGTTTGGGAGGAAGGAGATATTGCCTTGTCATTGTTGATGACTTCACAAGATATACTTGGGTGTTCTTTCTCAAGACTAAAGATGAAACTCAAGAAACATTCATCAACTTTGCCAAAGAAGCTCAACGTCAACATAACTGTGAGATCAAGGCAATCCGAAGTGACAATGGCACCGAGTTCAAAAACTATACAATGGATGAATTCTTGAGTGAAGAGGGGATAAAGCACCAATATGCCGCACCATATACTCCCCAACAAAATGGTGTTGTGGAGAGGAAGAATCGAACTCTTATTGAGATGGCTAGGACCATGCTTGATGAGTACAAATCACCATACAAGCTTTGGGCAGAAGCCATCAACACCGCGTGCCATGCTTCAAACCGGCTTTATCTTTGCAAGCTCAAGAACAAGACCCCTTATGAGCTCCTAATCGGGAGAAAGCCCAACGTCAAATACTTTCGGGTATTCGGTTGTAAGTGTTTCATTTTAAACAAAAAATCCCGGTTAGCTAAATTTGAGTCTAGAACTTATGAGGGCATATTTGTTGGATATGCATCAAACTCTCATGCTTACCGAGTTCTCAATAAATCCACCGGATGCATTGAGGAAACGGTAAATGTGGAGTTTGATGAAGATAACGGCTCCCGTATGGAGCAAATCGTTCCTAGTGTTGTAGGTGATAAGGCTCCTTCACAAGCTATCAGGACAATGGGGATAGGACACATTCTTCCACAAGAAACACCCCATGTCCAAGTAGAAGAAGAAGGAGTAAGAGCCCCTCTTGAGGATTTTCCACAAGGGAAGTCATCACCGATAATACTTGTACAAGATGCTTCGGGAAATAACGAACCTATCCAAGAACAAGATCAAGACCCTCATATTCTTGAGCAAGATCAAGAGCAAACTCATCCGAATAATGAAGATTCAATCGTTGAGGCTCAAGATCAAGCTCAAAGTCATGATCAAGATCAAGATCAACCCCAACCACAAGTGTCTTCATCGTCATCACTTCCTACGAAGCAAGAACCTGTGGTTGCAAAGAGAAGAGTGTCTCCAAGGCTAAAGCAATCTCAAGGGCATGCTTCTTCATCAAGTCCAAAACCAAGTGAAGAAGAGCTTGACCGCAAAGAGAAAAAAGTGGTCGCCAAGCTGAAACATCTTCCACACCTCACAGAGAACATCTATGGAAGCATCAAAAAGGGGGTAACTACTCGTAGACGTCTGGCAAACTTTTGTGAACATCACTCGTTTGTCTCTTGTGTTGAACCCCTTAAGGTGGAAGATGCACTTGACGATCCGGATTGGATAGATGCCATGCATGAAGAACTCAACAACTTCACACGCAACAAAGTGTGGACCCTTGTCAAAAGACCCAAGGAATTTCATAATGTCATTGGAACAAAGTGGATTTTCAAGAACAAACAAGATGAATATGGACAAGTAATAAGGAACAAGGCAAGGTTAGTGGCACAAGGTTTCACCCAAGTTGAAGGTTTGGACTTTGGTGAAACTTTTGCCCCCGTTGCCCGTCTCGAATCCATTCGCATCTTGCTTGCTTATGCCTCTCATCATGACTTCAAATAATATCAAATGGATGTTAAGAGCGCATTTCTTAATGGTCCTCTTAAGGAGTTGGTGTATGTCAAGCAACCTCCTGGTTTTGAAGACCCCGATCACCCCTCTCACGTTTATGTACTCCATAAGGCACTCTATGGACTCAAACAAGCACCCCGTGCTTGGTATGATCACCTTACGGCGTTCCTAAGCGAGAAGGGGTTCCAGATTGGGGTAATAGATTCCACTCTATTTACGAAGAGGGTAAAAGGAGAGTTGTTTGTCTGCCAAATATATGTTGATGATATATGTTGATTCCACTCTATTTAGGAATTTGCGATGAGCATGATGGGAGAGTTGAAGTTCTTTCTCGGTTTTCAAGTGAAGCAATTGAGAGGCGGAACCTTCATCAATCAATCTCGTTATATCGCTCTATGATAGGTTCAAGAGATTCAAAATGCTCAAGAGATTCAAAATGCAAGATGTCAAGCCAATGAAGACACCCATGGCCCCAAATGGTCAACTTCATCTTGATCCAAATGGTAAAGAGGTGGATCAAAAGGTATATCGCTCTATGATAGGTTCCTTGCTTTACCTTTGTGCATCTAGGCCAGATATTATGTTGAGTGTGTGTATGTGTGCAAGATTTCAATCCGCTCCTAAGGAGAGCCACTATTCGGCAGTGAAAAGGATCCTTCGATATTTGTTTCATACCCCAAACTTGGGCCTTTGGTATCCCAAGGGATCATCATTTGAGTTAATGGGTTACTCGGATTCGGACTGGGTCGGAGACAAGGCTAATCGCAAGTCCACATCCGGTTCATGTCAATTCCTAGGGAGATCGTTGGTAAGTTGGTCTTCAAAGAAGCAAAATTGTATATCTCTCTCCACAGCCGAAGCCGAGTATATTGTTGCCGGAAGTTGTTGTGCCCAATTATTATGGATGAGGAAAACTTTGATGGATTACGATGTCAAATGTGACAAAGTGCCTCTTTGGTGTGACAATGAAAGTGCCATCAAGATCGCCAAGAATCCGGTTCAACATAGCAAAACCAAGCATATTGAGATTCGTCATCATTTAATTAGAGATCATGTGGCCAAGGGAAACATTGAGTTAATCCATGTCAACACTGAGAATCAACTTGCAGACATCTTCACCAACCCCTTGACGAAGCAAGATTCCGCGAGTTAAGGCATGAGCTAAATATCGTGGATATTAGTAACTTCGGATGAAACTCTTGCTCACACACACATAATCATGTACTATCTTGCTTAGATGTAGGCACATGTCTAGGGGGAGCTAGCTCAACTCATGAGCTATCTTATCCTAGAAGTGCATAAAATAAACACAATCTTTCACATAGATGAGTATTGGTCTTGGGCCCAAGGTTCATATCTTCGCGGTGCCATACCAAGTAAACTCAAACATGGTGGCCTCAGCCACTGCCCTCGCTTGAGGGTTGTGTCCGTGTTTGTTCCGCTTATGTGGTGTGTTGTTTCTTTTATTTTTATTTGGTTGGTTCTCCTTGCTTCTCTTTTGGTACAAGTGCTCCACATATACCCTTTCCATAGTGATAGGTCTTTCCTCGCGGCGTATTCAGAAATGTAGACCGAGTGCTCTGTGAAGTAGGGGTAAGAGTATACACTCAGCCCTGTATTTAAAAATCCACTCATGTCAAAGTTAATGAATACCCCGTGCGCACGGGCATGTACCGTGCCCACGGGCTCTGTACCATGCGCACGGGGCTCACTTGGCCCATGCGCATCGGGTCTGTGGTTTCTGGTCCTGAAGAGGTGGGGCGTGGGGAGCTTGGGTTCATTCCCACCCATTCGCCCCCTCCACTCCCCAGGAAGCCTCCAGCGCCGCCGCCGTCGCCTCCACTCGCCGGATCTCCTCCGGGCTTCGTCGGGGTTCCTCCTTCGTGGATCTGGATCCAGATGGGGTCCTCCTCCGGTTGGTCTTGCCTCCTTGTTCTATCTCCTTGAGTTCCTATCTTTTTTCTAGCTTTAGGGTTTCTTTGCTCCCTAGATTCGTTTGGCCTCAACTAGTTTGTAGATAGAAGTCTAGTTCTTAGATCCTTTGGTCCCTCTGCTACACCCACTCTCGGAGTTCATTCTGGTAGTGGCTGCCGCTGGGAGACCCCCGTGTCCATGGGGTGTTTGACCCCCGTGCGCACGGGGTCCCGTGCCCACGGTCCTGTACCATGCGCATGGGCTATCCAGGAACTTTTGCCTAGATTTTTGTCTATCTCCTTGCCATTCATCTTGCACTTGTACTCATTTGTGTCTCGGGCTTTGTGTTGTTGGGTGTTTGCGTGTGTTTCAAACTCCGCTGACAAGAGGTCTGAGCTTCGTCGCAAGCGTGCAAAAGGAGGATCAAAGGACTTCACCATTGCTCGTCGTCAGCCGTCTGAAGGCATGGGTCAGGGGTCTGGGTCAGGTCAGGGCCGTGCTCGCCGTGCAGCCTCAAAGCGGCCCGTTGTTGAGGCTTCCGATAACTCTGAGGAAGAATATGATTCATAAGATGATGTTTACTCCGACAACCCCAATATTGATGATGAGATAGAAGAAGATGATGATCGTGGTGAGAAAGATGAAGAAGAGGAAGAGGAGTCTAGTCCGGAGCAAGCCATTCCGGGCGGGCGTGACCTCCGGAATATGCCTCTTGTCAAGTGGACCAAGCCAGAGATCTGGGCTGAGAGACAGAGCCATCCGTATGTTAAGGCCACGGGTATGGGAGTGAATCCCCGTTTCAAGAATGAGTTTCAGCAGAGGATCTATCATGAGCTTCTTATGACCAAGTCAAAGAAGTTTGCTCCTCACAAGCAAGTCAACACTGAGAGTTTGCGTGACAATGATCATCTGTATCCCGGTGTGTACTCCGCTCTTGGACGACTGGGTCTGAATCCATTTGTCACCTTCAACCACCCCTACAATGAAGATCTAGTGATGCAGTTCTTTTCCACTATGTACTTCTCCAATGATTCTGCTCGCACCCTCACATGGATGTCCGGAATGCATCAGTGCTCAGCTCCTATGGCAAAGTTCTCCGAGATCTTTCCCTACCCGTTCATGGATGAAGAGACTGTTTCTGATGAGTTTGGCATTGTTCGGGACAGTGGGCAGCACACTAAGGATGAGATTGCCTTTGCTTACAAACAAGAGAAGTCGTTTGTCATTGGGTCAATCAAAGACCTCTTGCCCCTCTATGACACCATGCGCCATATCCTGCGGTATACCCTCACTCCAAAGGCCAGGGATTCCCATAACATTCGGAGCTCCATGCTTGATGTCTTTGTGTATCTTCATCAGAAGAAGAAAGTGGATGTTCTGGATTTCATGTACTACGAGCTGCGTCAGTGTGTACAAGAGAATAAGTCTATGACCTATGCTCCATTTATACAGGCATTGATTGAGACCGTCTGTCCAGCAAAGTACATTGCCAGCTTCAAGACTACTGTTCCCAAGCGCAACTCCAACTGGACCCCAGCTGCTACTGCTCCCTATGTGCCTATCAAGAAGGGGCTCAACCCTAGGCCTGAGGATCGTGCTACTTACACTCCAGGCATGTCCTCTACTGCACGGATCCCTCGTGGTAAGGCCTAGTCTGTTGGCTCTGAGGCCATCTTTGCCAAGGGAGAGAAATAAGTTGTTGTTCAAGACCATGAGCAACATGTTCAAGAAGTATCAGTCAATTCAGCGTCGTCAGATCAAGGAAATCAACAAGGAGAAGCTGGTTCGGCGTGAGTAGAAGGCAGCAAGGGCTGCTGCTGGTGAGGAGGTTGGTCCAGGTTCAGAGGACGTCGACAGTGAGGCCACTGCTCGGTCTTTCCCAATGGTCGGGTGGCGTTTTGATGATGATGATGCCTCGAGTGCTCCTCCTCTTGTCTAGTGGGTCTCATGTCGCCATTTGTCTCCTTTTTGTTGTCTTGATGACAAAGGGGGAGAAGTGGTGTGTGTGTTTGTGTGTTCGTGGGTGTGTTGAGATCTCAAGCCTCGTGTTTCTCGCTGTTGGTTGTTTTTAGTTGGCTTGAGATACTTTTTTTTACCTTCCGTCTGTGTGGTTGTGTGACTCTAGCTTTATTGTGAGACTCTAGCTTTATTATTGATCCTTGCCATTATCCTCTTATGCTTATTGGGTCTCACATTATTTGCTCACCACACTGTGTCATGAGATCTAGGCACCGTTATAGGTTTATTTTGATGAATCTCATGACTTATCAATAATGATCTTGGTCGAACCTCCTATGGGTGTACTAGATGCATTCTTGTTTTCGAGCACACATATAGGGGGGGCTATCATGATCATTATTTGTTCATGGCTTTCTATCTATTTATCCTCTTTGCCATGCTCTAACCACGTTGTCATCAATGCACCAAAAAGGGGGAGATTGAAAGTGCTAATGGCACTTATGCTATATTTTGGTGTGATGACAATGTGGTTAGTTGAACTAATATCGGTTGCTAAAGTTTATCTCAGGTTATTGGTTCTAAGTGCCGGCGATGGAGATGTGCGACCCCCCCCCCCATTTCAAAAAGGTCAAAGGCGTGGTCTTTCGATGCTTCAAAGGTTTAGTTTTGGTTTGCTTCGAGTCGTAGGAAAGACCGCACTATTAAGAGGGTTTGTGTGGATAAATGTCATGTGGGAATGCCATTGCCGAGCCTTACTCTCTTACCCTTCCCACTCCGACCACCTAAAAAGAACCTAGTGTGTGTGCTGTGGTACTCAGAAAGTTGCAACAAAAAGTTACTGGGTACCCCGTGCGCACGGGGTCTTGCGCACGGGGTACTGCGTAACTCTCTGGGTACCCCGTGCGCACGGGGTCTTTTGACCCCCGTGCACACGGGGTCCTATGTAAACTCTCTGAGTACCTCGCGCGCACGGGGTCTTTTGACCCCCGTGCGCACGGGGTGGCGTGATTGTCTCTGAGTACCCCGTGCGCACGGGGCTGACTTAGCCCGTGCGAACGGGGTCCAATGGGCAGAAATCCCCACGAGTCCATGAACACTATATAAAGGCCCTTCTTCCACCTCCAACCTCTAACCCTAATGTCTTGTTGAGCTCCACCATTGCTACACCCCATTTTGCTCAATACTCTCAATCCCTCCACCCAAACTTGTTGAAACTTTGGGGATTGGGAGAGCAAGACCCGATCTACAAATTGACCAAACCAAATCGCGTTCCCCGCAACATTTCTTCCCCATTGACTTGTTACTCTAGGAGCTTGGGCTCCTAGGCGGTTAGAGGTTCCTCCGGAAGCTTCCTTGCTTGTGGTGTGCTCCAGAGAAGTTTGTAAAGGTGTGGTGGTCGCCTTCAAGACCGACCCCGAGTGTTTCGAGGCTCATCCGTTGGGGGTGACTCGAAGGAGAATACGGTGAGCCTTTGGTGGCGTTCCACAAGCTTTAGCTCTGGCACCGCTCCAAACGGAGATTAGCTCTTCCCCAAGGAAGAGTGAACTTCGGGTTAAAATCCGCGTCCTCGTCTCACTTGTGGTTAATCCTTTCCCGCTGCTTTCTTTGTTCTCGTATGCTTGTTGGCTTGCTAAGTAGTTTGTTTCCTAGCATATTTATCTTGGAGCTTGCTTGTCATATAGGTTGCATTCACCTAGTTGCATATCTAGTGAACTCTTTTATCCGCTAAGCCTTAAAATATACAAGAAATATTAAAATTTGAAGTCTCCTATTCACCCCCATCTAGTCGACCGTATCGATCCTTTCATCAGGGAAGGACACGAGGCTTCCACGAGGGTGGTAGGCGTGCGTCCCTACCTCGTGGGCACCTCATATGCTCTCCGGACTCCGTTTTCTTGCACGATACTTCTTTCGGTCGGTAAAAATTCATTACATAATCTCCCGAAGGTTTTGACCACCGTATCACGCAATTATCTTCTGCTCTTGTTTGAAGCTGTTTTTCTGACAGATCTAGATCACCATGACGTCTCCAAGTGCCCCCAAGGACAAGTTCTTCGATAAGGTCATCAACCCCTACCTCGCGGAAGTGCTGCAACACCCTCAAACCATTGAGATGTGTGAGGGGTTGCTGCACATCCGTGATGTTGAGGGACCAAGGAAGACCGGAAGCGTGCGGACAAGGCTTGAGGCAATGGAGCAACAAGTTTTCAAGTGTCAGGAGATGGTGGAGCGCGGGCTCGACTCCAATCAAATAATGATTATGGAGTTCACCAACAACCCCAAGATGGACGCCAAGGACATTGGGATGGCCATCTTCAAGCTTCACGAGAAAATCGAGCACCTCCAAGCCCAGATCTATGATGTGCAAAACCAAAACTGTGAGTATGAATATAGATTCAAGAGGATGAGTTTGGTTGCAGATTTGAGGATCCCGGAGACTCGTTCATCCTTCTAGGATGGTGAGCCTATGCCTTGGAAGATGGACGACAAGCCTACTTCATCAACAACCCCATCACCACCACTTCCGAGGAAGGAGACATAATCACATGGGTATGGGCACTCCCCTTGGCAACTGCCAAGCTTGGGGGAGGTGCCCCGGTATCGTATCACCATCACACTCCTACCTTTACCGTTTTTCTTAGTTCGATCCTATTAGTAGTATTTTGATCTAGTAGAATAAAGTTTTTGGTATGATCTAGTTTTGAGTTTTGCTTTATGATCCCTCTATGTAATCGAGTCCGTGAGCTATATATATATAATAAATATTAGTGTTGAGTCAAGGGTTTTATTATTTTGCCATGATCTTGAGGGAATAAAATAAAAGAGAAAGAATAAAAAGAAATAAAGAGTTTATATTGATCTTATGAAGAGTAATGACTTCACATAGAAAGAGTATGATGATTAAAAGTTGTTGAGAGTTGGCAAACGTAGCTTTTGGTCATTGTTGCAATTAATAAGAAGTAATAAAGAAAGAGAGGTTTCACATATAAATATACTAACTTGGACATCTTTTATGATTGTGAGCACTCATTAAAATATGACATGCTAAAGAGTTGATGTTGGACAAGGAAGACAACGTAATGGGTTATGTTTGCTTATATCCGAAATAAAGTATATTGTCATGGATCATCCAACATATTGAGCTTGCCTTTCCCTCTCATGCTAGCCAATTCTTTGCACCAAGTAGAAATACTACATGTGTTTCCAAATCCCTTTAAACCCAGTTTTGCCATGAGAGTCCATCATATCTACCTATGGATTGAGTAAGATCCTTCAAGTAAGTTGTCATCGGTGCAAGCAATAAAAAATTCTCTCTAAATATGTATGACTTATAAGTGTGGAGGAAATAAGCTTTATACAATCTTGTAATATGGAAGAAATCAAAGCGACAGAATGCATAATAAACGTCCATATCACAAGTGGCAATATAAAGTGACATTCTTTTGCATTAAGATTTCGTGCATCCAACCATGAAAGCGCATGACAACCTCTACTTCCCTCTGCGAAGGGCCTATCTTTTACTTTTATCTCTTACCCTTATGCAAGAGTCATGGTGATCTTAACCTTTCCTTTTTATATTTTATCCTTTGGCAAGCACATTGTGTTGGAAAGATCCTGATATATATATATATATATATATATATATATATATATATATATATATATATATATATATATATATATATATATATATATATATAATTGGATGTAAGTTGGCATGAACTATTATTGTTGACATTACCCTTGAGGTAAAAGGTTGGGAGGCGAAACTATAAGACCCTACCTTTGTCTGTGTCCGATTCAAACTCCATAACCACAAGTATTGCGTGAGTGTTAGCAATTATCAAAGACTAAATGATAGTTGAGTATGTGGACTTGCTGAAAAGCTCTTATATTGACTCTTTCTGATATTATGATAAATTGCAATTGCCTCAATGACTGAGATTATAGTTTTTTGGTTCTCAATGAAGTTTTTGATTCATACTTGACATTGTGAATAGATTATTACTTGAGCATAAGAAATCATATGCCAATATCCATATATGTTGCTGTTATAAGAATGATCATGATGCCCTCATGTCCGTATTTTATTTTATCGACACCTCTACCTCTAAACAAGTGGACATATTTATCGTTATTGACTTCCGCTTGAGGACAAGCAAGGTCTAAGCTTGGGGGAGTTGATACGTCCATTTTGCATCATGCTTTTATATTGATATTTATTGCATTATGGGCTGTTATTACACATTATTTCACAATACTTATGCCTATTCTCTCCTATTTTACAAGGTTTACATGTAGAGGGAGAATGCCGGCAGCTGGAATTCTGGGCTGGAAAAGGAGCAAATATTAGAGACCTATTCTGCACAGCTCCAAAAGTCCTGAAACTTCACGGAAGTCAATTTTGGAATTAATAAAAAATACTGGACGAAGAAAATATCAGAGGGGGCCACACCCTGGCCACGAGGGTGGGAGGCGGGCCCTACCCCCTGGGCGCGCCCCCAGCCTCATGGTCCCCCTGGTGGCCCTCCGGTGCCCATCTTCTGCTATATGAAGTCTTTCGTCCGAGAAAAAATCATAAGCAAGCTTTCGGGAAGAAACTCCGCCGCCACGAGGCGGAACCTTGGTGGAACCAATCTAGGGCTCCGGCAGAGCTGTTCTGCGGGGGACACTTCCCTCTGGGAGGGGGAAATCATCGCCATCGTCATCACCAACACTCCTCTCATCGGGAGGGGCCAATCTCTATCAACATCTTCGCCACCACCATCTCCTCTCAAACCCTAGTTCATCTCTTGTATCCAATCTTTGTAACAAAGCCTCAGATTGGTACCTGTAGGTTGCTAGTAGTGTTGATTACTCCTTGTAGTTGATGCTAGTTGGTGGAAGATCATATGTTCAGATCCTATATGCATATTAATACTCCTCTGATTATGAACATGAATATGATTTGTGAGTAGTTACGTTTGTTCCCGAGGACATGGGAGAAGTCTTGGTATTAGTAGTCATGTGAATTTGGTATTCGTTCGATATTTTGATGAGATGTATGTTGTCTCTCCTCTAGTGGTGTTATGTGAACATCGACTACATGACACTTCACCATTGTTTGGGCCTAGAGGAGGGCATTGAGAAGTAATAAGTAGATGATGGGTTGCTAGAGTGACAGAAGCTTAAACCCTAGTTTATGTGTTGCTTCGTAAGGGGCTGATTTGGATCCATATGTTTCATGCTATGGTTAGGTTGACCTTAATACTTCTTTTATAGTTGCGGATGCTTGCAATAGGAGTTAATCATAAGTGGAACGCTTGTTCAAGTAAGGACAGCACCCAAGCACCGGTCCACCCCCATATCAAATTATCAAAGACCGAACGCGAATCACATGAGCGTGATGAAAACTAGCTTGACGATAATTCCCACGTGTCCTCGAGAGCGTTTTTCTCTATATAAGAGTTTTTCTAGGCTTGTCCTTTTATACAAAAAGGATTGGGCCACCTTGCTGCACTTTATTTACTTTTGTTACTTGTTGCTCGTTACAAATTACCTTATCACAAAACTATCTGTTATCGATAATTTCAGTGCTTGCAGAGAATACCTTGCTGAAAACCGCTTATCATTTCCATCTGCTCCTCGTTGGGTTCGACACTCTTATTTATCGAAAGGACTACGATAGATCCCCTATACTTGTGGGTCATCAATGATGCACCGCCAAAGACCACGGTCCGCATCGCACATCTCATGTTCAGATCGAAGTCCCACTCTCGGTCATGATACGGCCACCAGTTTACCTAATACGTATACATTGGTAAGTTCCCACTCTCGGTCAGAAGTGGAATCAAAGAGAAAGGTGGTGAGCGAGTTCATATACATGCGAAGGCGTCAAAGCGTCCAACTCGTTGGTGTAGGTCTTTTACGAAGTCTTGTTTAGCCCCGTGTAGAGTTTGATAACGTCCCACTCGTAAGCTACGGTGGGGTGTCGAGTCTCGTCGCTGTCTTTGCTATAGGCACCCCATGGTCGTCTTGGCATCTTCTCCGGACGGCCCCGCTCCCACATCCAAATGGAGAGGGCCCAGACAAAGCCACCCATATTGGACTTGTCTCCCGTCCTCTGGGTTGCGTCGTCAAGCTGCAAAACATCAAAGAGGATCAGATATAAAAAAAATTCATAGACATACTTTCATAGGTAGGCAATTAGATACTCTCTTATCAAACGGTATAGGTAGGCGAGATATGCGGTCCCCCAACTGTACCCTGCATCCCAGTCCGCTAGGAAGAACAGATACGACCAGTTGGCAGAGTTCCTGGAGTTGTTTGGAAACACGACCTCCGTGAGAAGATACCACAGGTAGGCCCTCGCGTACCACTCCACAGTCGCCTCATCGGCCTCTTCGGGGCATGTCTTCCGGTGCTCCGAGAGCCAGGGCAACGACACACCGGATGCACGGTTACCCTTACCACCGGGGCAGTCGCCGATGAGGGTGGTAACCCTCTGCTGCCAGTTGGTCCTCTCCACTTGCCCGGTGAGTGCATGACCCTCAATCGGCATGGCAGTAATCATTGACCAATCCTCGAGGGTCACCGTCATCTCCCCGCATGGCAGATGGAAAGAATGGGTCTCCGGTCGCCACCGGTCAATCAAAGCTGTGAGAGCTGCCTGGACAAGCGTCGGTGGCTGACGCTTGAACTGCAACATGAAACCCAATAGTCGGGCTTTCTTGAAGAACGGCGCGTAGCGCTCGTTGTAGTCCATATGACCATGAACCCCGTGACTCCTCATGTGCAGTGGCTGGAGCATCTGCCAAAAAGTGAACGCCAAAAGTTAGGAAACTATTTTTATCAATCCAAAAACTTTGATCAATATTTCCTTCATATTACTTACCTCTCCGTTATCTATTAAACGGGCACGATGACCCTTGTCGAATGCGTAGTCAAGCATGGAGTATCGTGGACCGATGTTGTCCGCAAGAGGTGCCTGCCTTATTAAAATTTCATAAACAAAAGCATCATAAGCATAAGCATACATAAACAAAAAATGAAATCAAATCATATCAAAATCATATCAACATGCATCATATCAAAATAAAATCTTAATCATATTCCTCCAACAACATCTACTACACATGATGGATCAAATCATATCAACATGCATCATATAAAAAAATCCTCCAGCATGCATCATATCATCATTTTTTAAACAATTTTTAAAAAATAGAGTTCATGTTGAATGTATTTTCTCCAAGTAACATCTTCATATCATCATATCAACATGCATCATAAAACGACAATCAAGTCCTCCCACATGCATTACATCATAATTTTTTTAACAAAAAAATTATGAACTAGGGTTCATCTTCACACTAACATATGAACTATTGATTTGAGTTCATATTCAGTACCACTAGTTACTAAAGAACTAAGAACTAGAACTACAATCAAGCTAAAATAATCTTAGGTGAAAAAATATTCCAATCTAAGTTAAAAAATATGAGGGATTTCAAGCAAATAATGCACCGAATCGGAAGCAAGTTTGCAAAAACTAATTGGAGGGATTGGAGGAGCTTACGTTTCTCTCTTCGGGACCATCTCGATCCGCAAAAACGATGAAGAAACGATGAAGATCCGAGAGGGAGAGTGGAGGAGATGAAAGAGGGGGAGAGGGGCGAGTTGGGGAACAAAATGAGAAACTGCCGACGGGGGGGGGGGGGAGGGGAGGGTTGGGGAGATGGGCAGGGGCGCAGGGTCTTGGGCGAAATAACTGCTCGGACCCTACCACCAGGGTCTCTGGCGGTAGGGTTAGACGGCCTACCGCCAGGTCCCCTGGCGGTAGGGTGCCACGGAGGGGGATGGCGGCCGTCTCCGCGTGCTGACGTGGATTAGTGCCCTACCGCCAGGGGCCCTGGCGATAGGCTGTCTAACCCTACCGCCAGGGGCCCTGGCGGTAGGCTGTCTAACCCTACCGCCAGAGACCCTGGCGGTAAGAAAAGGGTCAAATCTTGATTTTTTCCTAACCGGAGTCAGATCCTGAATTTGTATCCCAAAAGGTCAAAACATGAAATTTTGCCACCTATGACAGCAGTTGATGCTGCTGCATGACGTGTGACGCCTGCTTGCGAGCCAGAGATTGTTGCTTGTGTGGCACTAGAAAGGCGTGCGGTGATGCGATTATAAAGGAGACGGACCAATGGTGCGGCTGGCGAGGCGACTGATCCCTCAGACGCTGCTGCTTGTGAGCCACCGGGCAGGCGTGTGGTCGCGATTATAAAGGACGTGATGCTGATGTGGCTCATGTTGAATGGTGGATCTGGATGCCTCGGGCACGCACGGGCTAATGGGACGGCTGCAAGGGGAAAAAATCCATTTTAAACCTTGAAGTTGTAGAGCGTAGCTAAATCGAACCCCCAACTCTGAATCCCGGTCGTTGGCATCATGAACTTATCAATCCCGGTCCAAATCGAACCCTGGAGCTGTTTTTCACGTAAAAAAGTACAAAGTTGAAAAATGTTCAACATATATTTAAGAGAAAAATGTTCATGCATTTAAAACGAAATATGATAATAAAATAGAGAAAGGAAAATAAAAAAGAAACAAATAAAAACAAGTATGTAAATAAAATGCCTAAGGAAATTATAAATTAAAAAGAAACGAAAAGGGATATAAGATGATAATAGAAATTACGGAAACAGAAAATCAAAAGAGAAAAAAAATATCTAGACACTAGACCATTGCTAGAACGACATTTTCAAAAAAAACTAGCTTAGGTTTGCTATACAAGTGGGCACGAGTACCAAAAGAATCAGTTACTGGGCGGCCCGCACGAGACTACATGTGTTTTTTAAAATTCATGAACATCTTTCAAACTTGTGAATATTTTTTAAAAATCATGTAAACTAATTCAAATTCACAAATATTTTTTGACTTTGCCAACATGTTTCGAGTTTGTCGATATTTGTTCAACTTCGCAAACAATTGTCAATCTCACGTATTTTTTTAGAACACTTTTTAAATATGCAAACATTTTTTGAGTTCGTGAACATTTTTTCATGTTTTTAGTTCTTGATATTTTTTTCAAATTCGTGTACAGTTTCAAAACATTTTTGGAGTTCACGATTTTTTTTCAAAAGCAAGAAGCTTTTCAATTTTGTGACAATTTTTGAGTTCGCAGTTTTTCCAAACTCCTGGAGATTTTTCAAATTTAAGAATGTTTTTTAATTTCTCCTTTTTTCCTGATTTGCGACCATTTTTTAGTTCATGGGCATTTTTCCAAACTCCTCAAGTTTTTTCGTATTTAATTATAATTTTTAATTCCTGAACATTTTTTCAAACTCCTGAAGTTTTTTCGTATTTAATAATATATTTTTTATTTCCAAACATTGTTTCTGATTTGCGGAAAATTTTCAGTATCAAACACAATTTTTCGAATTCGTAAAAAATTCGTGACTATTTTTTAGGCTGGTCGGCCCACCAAAGAAGCAAGCTGAGAGATGCAATCCCAAGATCATGGCTTTCCCGGTGCGCCAAATAGCTTCAAGGTTCAATTTAGACCGGGATTGACAAGTTCAGAGTGCCAACGATCGGGATTTGAAGTTGTGGGTTCAATTTAGCTAGGCTCTACAAATTCAAGGTTTAAAATAGACTTTTTGCGCTGCAAGGCGGCTCATCTATGCAAGGATCAGTCCGCAGGCACCTAGCGTTGCCCCAGTAGTAAACACCAATCAGCACTAGCTATGTGTGTGTATCTCAGCCAATGAGAAACTAGAACATGTGCATGCCGAACCTCGACCTAATGGATACATAGGAAGCGTGTACGGAAGAATACTTCAAACAAATATTCATTTCTGAGCTCAGACTCATCTGCACCTGGTTAAGAAAAAAATTACAAAAAATACAAAACAATTCA
The DNA here is from genome assembly GCA_032464435.1 of Aegilops umbellulata. Taxonomy (NCBI): domain Eukaryota; kingdom Viridiplantae; phylum Streptophyta; class Magnoliopsida; order Poales; family Poaceae; genus Aegilops; species Aegilops umbellulata. The sequence goes on along the minus strand of CP136055.1, from coordinate 431,076,923 downwards.
AAAAATCCAATTTTTTATATGCTATATAATTTGGTGTGTGATGTGCGCTGCAAATTTCAAATCATTTAGATATATGAGTAGCTCTCAGCAAAAAAGATAAATTAGGTTAAAACTGTAAACTTTTTACAGACCCCAAATTTGTCTTTTTTGCCGAGAACTACTCATTATTCAAATGATATGATATTTGGAGGGAACCTCACGCACCAAATTATTTAATATGCGGATTTTTGATATTTTTTCAAAATTTTATAATATTGGTTTTGAATTTTTTCTTCATCGCAAGTGCAGATGAGTCTGGGCACCGAATCGCTGCTCTCGCTTTCAAAGCCAAAGCCCCCCAAAACTAAATAAGTTCATTAAGAAAAAAACTTGTTCATGTAACTACACAAAAATACCAGACCCATTGCTTGCGTTATGCGGGAGTACATACTCCCGCTTCTTATATGCCACATAGATGAATTTTTTATACCTCTTTATTAATTTTAATATACTTCATTAATAATTACTAGCTACCCCAAAATGAGTTTCATGAATGCGAGTCCACATATTTTTAAAGGTTTACGTATATAGTCATTTGTTCGTACGTGAAAAAGGTATATTACAAAAAATACCCAGCAAATGATATTTTTTCCACAAAGCTCATATCGAGGTATCTTTGAAAGCACAAGTGCTCCTCAGATGGTTTTGGTAATTAATGTCAACATATCTCTTGTTGGACTAACACTTTTATCTAGTATATTTCAGATAAGTTCAACAATGGAGTGGCATGGACTAAAGGTTGTGGGAACTCCTTCAAGATGCTAAGGACAAAGGATTGGCTAAAGCTTCAAGCTCAAGACTCTTCATTTTACACTTTTAGAGATCCAAGATCACATTGAGTTTATAGGAAAAGCCAATACTATCAAGAAGGGATGAGGTGTTGCTTAATGAGCCTTTTGCTCCATGTGCTTAATGATATGCTCCAAAACCCTCAGCTACTTTCCCACTTCCACATATGACCTAAACCCTAAGCCAAACTCGGTCCTACCGATTCTTTCTATCCGGCGCCACCGAGTTTTCATATGTCATAAGCCACTGCCAAAACCCTAGCAAATCGGTTCTACCGATAGGGATCTCGGTCTCACCGAGATGGGATTGCAATCTCAGTGTGTATGTCCATTGTCAAAATCGGTCTCACCGAGTTTAGGAAATCGGTACTACCGAGATTACAATGCAAACTCTCTGGATAACTCATTACCAAAATCGGTCCAACCGAGTTTAGTAATCGGTCCCACCAAGTTTGCCTGACCAACTCTCTGGTTAGCTAATTACCAAATCGGTCTCACCGAGTTTGTGTAATCGGTCTCACCGAGATTACGTTATGCCCAAACCCTAACCATATCGGTCCTACCGAGATGCATGTCAGTCCCACCGAAAAACTCTAACGGTCACTAGGTTTACCTTTTCGGTCCGACCGAGTTTGTTGGTTCGGTCCCACCGAGATTGGTAAATTGTGTGTAACGGTTGAATTTTAAGTGGAGGCTATAAATACCCCTCCACCTCCTCTTCATTCATGGAGAGAGCCATCACAACACATCTACACTTCCAACTCATATGTTTTGAGAGAGAACCAGCTACTCTTGTGTTGAGGCCAAGATATTCCATTCCTACCATATGAATCTTGATCTCTAGCCTTCCCCAAGTTGCTTTCCACTCAAATCTTCTTTCCACCAAATCCAAATCCTATGAGAGAGAGTTGAGTGTTGGGGAGACTATCATTTGAAGCACAAGAGCAAGGAGTTCATCATCAACACACCATTTGTTACTTCTTGGAGAGTGGTGTCTCCTAGATTGGCTAGGTGTCACTTGGGAGCCTCCGACAAGATTGTAGAGTTGAACCAAGGAGTTTGTAAGGGCAAGGAGATCGCCTACTTCGTGAAGATCTACCGCTAGTGAGGCAAGTCCTTCGTGGGCGATGGCCATGGTGGGATAGACAAGGTTGCTTCTTCGTGGACCCTTCGTGGGTGGAGCCCTCCGTGGACTCGCACAACCGTTACCCTTCGTGGGTTGAAGTCTCCACTAACGTGGATGTAGGATAGCACCACCTATCCGAACCACGGGAAAAACATCCGTGTCTCCAATTGCGTTTGAATTCTCCAAACCCTTCTCCTTACATTCTCGCAAGTTGCATGCTTTACTTTCCGCTGCCTATATACTCTTTGCATGCTTGCTTGATATGTATTGTATGTGCTGAAATTGTGCCTAAAACTTCACTCAAACCAAAAAGGCTTAAAAACTGCAACTTTAGTACTAAGTGTCTAATCACCCCGCCCCCTCTAGACACACCTACTTCTAGATCCTACAAGTGGTATCAGAGCTTTGGTCTCCATTGCCTTGGTTTAATCACCATTGGAGGAAGATGGATGTGTCTACTTTAGGGAGTCTTAGACATAGAGTGCCTATTCTTGATGGAGAGTATTTTCATGAATGGAAAAATGAGATGCTTGTGATTTTCACTCAATATCATTTGAACAAGTATATTGCTAGTCCTTGTGCTCCTGATGTTGATCCCATGCATCCCACTCTAAATGAAGATATTGACATGATTCGCAATCTTAGAACCGTTGAGCTCATCATTAGAGGATTGCCCAAAAACTTGATTGCTAGTTTACCTACTCTTAATTGTGCCTATACTATATGGAAATTTCTTGAGGAACGATTTCCCAACTATTCCTTGAAAAATTTGGATGAAATTCTCCATAAATCTATTGCCTTGAGTAAAATGAACTCTAGTGATCCTAGTTTTGGTAATTGTCTATTTGAGCTTACCAATCTCATGCGTGCTAAAGGAAATATTGGAATCATTGGTGATATCATAACCGAATCCATAAGAATTCATAAAAGTGACCACCTTGATGATCATTTATCTAATGAATTACCCTCTCTAGGATATGATCAATCACAAGATGATGTTGAACATGGATACTATGATGAAGATGATGATAGTGACTCCGATCTTGATGATGCAATGAGACACTTTGGTCTTATGGCTAATCTTCGAGGATATGTGTCAGGAGGAAAGAAATGGGTTCTCGACAGTGGATGTACTGATCATTTGACCGGAGATGAAGAGATGTTCCGTGAGCTTGCTGAAAATGACGGCCCTCGAAAATATGTCACCTTTGGTGATAATTCAATGGGAAGGTGGTTGGCCTAGGTAAGGTGGCCATCTCACACGATAGCTCCATTCAAAATGTCATGCTTCTTGAATCTCTTGGCTACAACTTACTTTCAGTATCTAGACTTGCTGATTTCGGATTGAATGTCCTATTTACTGAGGTAGATTGCCAAGTGTTTCGTCGAGATAATCATACAATGGTCTTTACCGGTATACGTAGAGGTGACCTTTATATTGTCGATTTCTCTAAAAAGGCACAACCTAAAACTTGCTTTATTGCTAAATCCTCAAAAGGTTGGTTGTGGCATAGATGACTAGGTCATGTTGGCATGAGAAACCTTGACCAGCTTATTAAAGGAAATCATATTCTTGGAGTTATCGATGTCATATTTGATAAGGATAGACTTTGCAGTGCTTGTCAAGTAGGTAAACAGGTTGGAGGAAGGCATCTCGTGAAGAACATCATGACCACAAGGAGGCCACTCGAGCTACTTCATATGGATCTGTTTGGTCCCAATGCCTACAAGAGTCTCGGTGGAAATTCTTTTGGTCTAGTCATAGTTGATGATTTTTCAAGATTTACGTGGGTGTTCTTTCTTGATGATAAATCGCAGGTCCAAAAGATCTTCAAAAACTTCGCTACAAAGGCCCAAAATCAATTTGACGTGAAGATCAAGAAGGTTCGAAGCGACAACGGAACGGAGTTCAAGAACGCAAATGTGGATACCTTTCTTAACGAAGAAGGGATTTCACATGAGTTCTCGGCTACGTACACACCTCAACAAAATGGAGTTGTTGAGAGGAAGAACCGGACGCTTATCGAAATGGCGCGAACGATGCTTGATGAGTACAAGACGCCGAAGCACTTCTGGGCAGAAGCGGTTGAGACGGCTTGTCATGCAACAAATCGCTTTGTATCTTCACAAGCTACTCGGCAAGACGGCATACGAGCTCCTCACCGGTAACAAACCTCAAGTTGGATACTTTCGAGTATTTGGCTCAAAGTGCTACATTCTAGATAAGCATCGTCGTTCAAAGTTTGCTCCTAAATCTCATGAAGGTTTCCTACTTGGTTATGGCTCGAACTCTCACACTTACCGTGTCTACAACAATTTCACCCGAAAGGTTGAAGAAACGGTAGATGTGAAGTTTGATGAATCTAATGGCTCGCAAGTAGAGCAATTGCCAATTGATGTAGGAGACAAAGACCCTTCGGAAGCAATTCAAGACTTGTCTATTGGCAAAATTCGTCCAACGGAGGTGAAGGAGAATACCTCGTCCGTCCAAGTGGAAGCTTCTACTTCACGACAAGGTGAACCAAGAGTTGACACGGAAGCATCCACAAGTGGGACACACCAAGATGAAGAAAACGAGGAAATGCGTCAAGACGAACATCAACAACCTCCTTCTCCACCACAGTGAACGACAACGCCAACAATGAAGAAGGCCATGAAGAAGAACAAGATGAAGAAGAAGTTCAACGAAGACCCAAGCAAAAGCTTTCACGAGTTCGAGCAAGAATTGCCAAAGATCATCCCGTCGAGCAAATCTACAATGATATCCAAACCGGGAGAATCACTCGCTCTAAAACTCGTTTAGCTAACTTTTGTGAAAACTATTCATTCATCTCTAGCATTGAACCTATGAAGGTCGAAGAAGCGTTGGAAGATCCGGATTGGATAAACGCTATGCATGAAGAGCTACACAACTTTGCGAGAAACCAAGTTTGGACATTGGTTGAGAAGCCCGACAACAACCACAACATCATCGGTACCAAATGGGTGTTTCGCAATAAGAAAGATGGAGATGGACAAGTGGTTCGCAACAAAGCACGTCTCGTCGCTCAAGGATACACACAAGTCGAAGGTATGGACTATGGTGAGACATATGCTCCCGTTGCTAGACTTGAGTCCATTCGCATCTTACTTGCCTTTGCTAATCATCATAATATCACCTTGTACCAAATGGACATTAAAAGTGCTTTTCTAAATGGTGAAATAGAGCAGGAAGTTTATGTCAAACAACCTCCCAGCTTTGTCAATCCTAAGAAACCTAATCATGTTTACAAACTTCACAAAGCACTTTATGGTCTTAAACAAGATCCTAGAGCATGGTATAAATGCTTGACTAAGTTCCTTATTGCAAGTGGTTTTGAAATTGGAAAAATTGATTCTACACTTTTTACTAAAAGAGTTAATGGAGAACTATTTGTACGCCAAATTTATGTTGATGATATCATATTTGGTTCTACTAACCCTCTTTTTAGTGAAAAGTTTGGAAAGCTCATGTCAAAGAAGTTTGAGATGTCTATGATGAGTGAACTCAAATTCTTTCTTGGTGTGCAAATCAAGCAAACTGTTTGCAATAAGGACTCATAAGCATGAAGGTATTTCTCTTAATAATCTTTTGCTCTGATGCATATGGCCAAGATACATGTAACACATTGCCTTCTCTGTCATGGTTATGCTCTCACATGCCTCTATATCTTATATTTACATGATTGCATACATGTAGGGGGAGCCTATGCTTGTTACATGTTCTTCCAAAGCTTTACTTGCTATTCTTTGTATCTTTATCTAAAGCTTTGATGTATGTTGCCATCAATTAACAAAAAGGGGGAGATTGAAAGCACAAGTGCTCCTCAGGTGGTTTTGGTAATTAATGTCAACATATCTCTTGTTGGTCTAACACTTTTATCTAGTATATTTTAGATAAGTTCAACAATGGAGTGGCATGTACTAAAGGTTGCGGGAACTCCTTCAAGATGCTAAGGACAAAGGATTGGCTAAAGCTTCAAGCTCAAGACTCTTCATTTTACACTTTTAGTGATCCAAGATCACATTGAGTCTATAGGAAAAGCCAATACTATCAAGAAGGGATGAGGAGTTGCTTAATGAGCCTTTTGCTCCATGTGCTTAATGATATGCTCCAAAACCCTCAGCTACTTTCCCACTTCCACATATGACCTAAACCCTAAGCCAAACTCGGTCCTACCGATTCTTTCTATCTGGTGCCACCGAGTTTTCATATGTCATAAGCCAGTGCCAAAACCCTAGCAAATCGGTTCTACCGATAGGGATCTCGGTCTCACCGAGATGGGATTGCAATCTCAGTGTGTATGTCCATTGTCAAAATCGGTCTCACCGAGTTTAGGCAATCGGTACTACCGAGATTACAATGCAAACTCTCTGGATAACTCATTACCAAAATCGGTCCAACCGAGTTTAGTAATCGGTCCCACCGAGTTTGCCTGACCAACTCTCTGGTTAGCTAATTACCAAATCGGTCTCACCGAGTTTGTGTAATCGGTCTCACCGAGATTACGTTATGCCCAAACCCTAACCATATCGGTCCTACCGAGATGCATGTCAGTCCCACCGAAAAACTCTAACGGTCACTAGGTTTACCTTTTCGGTCCGACCGAGTTTGTTGGTTCGGTCCCACCGAGATTGGTAAATTGTGTGTAACGGTTGAATTTTAAGTGGAGGCTATAAATACCCCTCCACCTCCTCTTCATTCGTGAAGAGAGCCATCACAACACATCTACACTTCCAACTCATATGTTTTGAGAGAGAACCACCTACTCTTGTGTCAAGGCCAAGATATTCCATTCCTACCATATGAATCTTGATCTCTAGCCTTCCCCAAGTTGCTTTCCACTCAAATCTTCTTTCCACCAAATCCAAATCCTATGAGAGAGAGTTGAGTGTTGGGGAGACTATCATTTGAAGCACAAGAGCAAGGAGTTCATCATCAACACACCATTTGTTACTTCTTGGAGAGTGGTGTCTCCTAGATTGGCTAGGTGTCACTTGGGAGCCTCCGACAAGATTGTGGAGTTGAACCAAGGAGTTTGTAAGGGCAAGGAGATCGCCTACTTCGTGAAGATCTACCGCTAGTGAGGCAAGTCCTTTGTGGGCGATGGCCATGGTGGGATAGACAAGGTTGCTTCTTCGTGGACCCTTCGTGGGTGGAGCCCTCCGTGGACTCGCACAACCGTTACCCTTCGTGGGTTGAAGTCTCCACTAACGTGGATGTAGGATAGCACCACCTATCCGAACCACGGGAAAAACATCCGTGTCTCCAATTGCGTTTGAATTCTCCAAACCCTTCTCCTTACATTCTCGCAAGTTGCATGCTTTACTTTCCGCTGCCTATATACTCTTTGCATGCTTGCTTGATATGTATTGTATGTGCTGAAATTGTGCCTAAAACTTCACTCAAACCAAAAAGGCTTAAAAACTGCAACTTTAGTACTAAGTGTCTAATCACCCCCCCTCTAGACACATCTACTTCTTGATCCTTCAATCTTAGAATATTTAATGAAGCATATTGAGATTTATAGAGATATAATTAATGTATATACGAGGTATATTGAAGATGGAACATATATACTCTCAAGAGTGTATATATATAGCTTCTTGATCCTACAACCGCCACAAAGTATTGTATTACAGGCGTGTGGATAGGATCCAACGCCACTACCTTCTGGAAGAAGCTAGCAAGTGGTTTGACCCGTCCACTGGTCTCCCATCTCTCTCACTGCCGCGTGGCCACCATCACTGTATTAAAAGGAAACCCCTCCGGACGCAGTGTTTTTGAGCTCGAGCACATATGTGCTCGATATCTGGGCGGTACAGTAGTGTCTCGGGATTCGGCACATTAAATGGCTGGGCCAACTTCGCGAGCGACCGCAAATATGAAAAAGAAGAAATACGCATGAGCTGTGGGCCAGGACAGAGACGGAGGAACGGTGAACGTGGACGGCAGGAAGTTCAGCCGTGGCTCAACTCGTCGGTCTCCATCCCGGTCCGTGGATCAGGATACATTCTTTTCGTTAAATCTGCCGAAGGAGGAGTAAATGTGAGGATTTGGGGGACAGATGGGGGCAGACCGGTGGTACCATCGTCTCCTACCTCTCAAGCTGGATTTTTTCAATTGCGAGAGGGTTGATTTTGAGGGGCTGCGACTCCCAAAAGAAGGCCGCGTCCACAGGTTGGTATGGAGTTCCTGATCTAGCCAATTAGACTTTGCCCGATCTGATGTTTTTGTTCGATTTTGGATTCCATGGTGTCGATCTGCAATTTCGTCCTCATGCTGCACAGAATTATGGTGCTTGAGGAGGTTAAGTGATAGTGACGTCATGATTGAACCCCTCCAAATCTCCAATAGCCAGTGAGTGCGCTGATTGTGGGAACAGAGCAGCATCAGACACCCCGGTGAGAGCTTTGATGGGAAGATTTGTGTGCTGGAGGTGGAGGTGGGTCATAGGAAGGGTTTACCGCAGGCTTCACAAACGATAGGGAAGATGGACCCCTGAGCTCCACGATGGAGCCGCATGTATTTTCGTGCTCAACGTAGTAGTTCTGAAATTAATGTGCAAATCTGAATAATCTTATTTTGTATGTGTGTGGTTGATTGCATATAATTTGTGGTGCAAATCGGAACAATTTCTGGTTGTAATTACAAGAGTATAGTACAGGGACACATCATTTGATTGTGAGCTGAATGATTCGGTATGCACCTATTGTTGTGCCCCTAGATAAATTATTACACCATAAATTGTTAACTGAAATGATAGACTGTCTACGTTGCGAAATTCATGTGATTGCTTGTAATTATGAGACCACATACTGGGTAATTTATTAGATGTTGTACAGAATGTCAGGAATTGGATGATATGGCCAGTAGACCACATATCGATAGGTCATGGAAAAATTGGTTGGAGCAGAAAATGTGACTTGTAAGATAGAATGCAAATGTGAATATTGAGGTTGCAGTGCATTTTGTTCATGAAGTAGAGTTAGCAAGCCCTATGGAAACTGTGGGCATTAACGAACTTGTATAAAGTATCGAACAATAAGGGAATGGGACAAATTAATGAATATAAGTTAATGAAATGAGTTCAAGAAAGTATAGTAACTTATTTTTACATACTCTTGTGTGCATCTGTGCTTTGCTTGCAGAGTGCGGATCGGTGGAACAGGAATACTTTTCTGGTCTGTGGCAAACTGTCGCAGTTAACGCTCGGAGGAGGTTGGGTGTGCAGGCGTTGTTTCGTTCATGATGCCCCAAGATTCTCCTTCCACTGCACGTAACAGGGGAGCTTGCAGCGTGTCTAGTAGCGGGGAAGAGCAGACGCCATCTGGGAGATGGAGTTCTTGATGCAACCAATTAATAGGTAAGCCGTGGAATCTATCTTTTTGCATCGAGTTTCTAAGATCGATCTGCCTTGTGCTCAACTGTTGTGCGAAATGCACTCTGCTGGAGGAGGTCAGTGACAGTGATGTCCTGATGGAGCCGCTCCATCAACCTATGTTGCAGCCGTAGGTAAGGTGGAGCAAGCATCGGTGCATCATTAACTCATTACCCTGTGATCGCATCCATGAGAGAGTTGGAGCAAGCGACAGCGGCGGCCCTGAGTGTGGACATGCAGATCTGTGGGGCGGAAGCGGTGGTGGCTGCACAAAGGGATAGCTCACCGCAAGCACCCGAACAATTAATCCGGCCAGCACCTGGATAGAGGCGCAGGTGTGTTTCTGCTTGCATATTATTTGTCTCTGTCAGATGTTTGTTTTTTTAGCATGGGCTTGGTTGATAAAAGACTGTCAAGGGCTCAAGGCTAGTAAACTTATGCAGCTAATTCTAATTTTATGCATGGTTGAGCTCATGCGTGACAGCAAGTGTTAAAAGAGATTGGCTCCCAAAAGCTGGTTCAAATTTATGACTACAAACAGTGTATATGACCCTATTTTATCATGATGTATGTTGTTTGGTGACTTAATTTAGGCAACACAGTCTTGATATGGATCCAATTTTTTTACATCATACCAGGAGAGTTGTAGCTAGTTAGTACTCCCTCCATTTCAATGAATAAGTGTGCACACATTTCGAAATTTAGTCGCTAACAGCATGTGAAGCACGATTCAAGTATATGGACAATATCAATTTATTTATGGTGCTTATGAATATGTACATGCATATATCATGGACCTGGTACATCTGAATATGTTCATGCATATTGTGGAGCTGGTTGGACTAGGTGACACTAGTGCTTAGACTTACTACCGTCTCATTGCTTTGTTCAGGTACTGCATGGTGTAAAATGCAACCATTCACAGAAGCTGGAGATGGGCTATGTTTGGAGGATAGGATTGCTCAAAATGGAGTTGTTATCAAACATAGATATGGAGGTGAAAGGAGGTATTGCGCAAATCATGCGACTGATGTACTGCATGATGCAACCAGTGGCAACAATAATTTAACTAATGTGCCAGGCAATGGTAGTTTATTGGCTCCTGCTCAGAGCAAGGAGATGGGTCGACCAACGACGAGCAGGGGTTGAAGAGAAACAAAATTTGCACCATTTGTCGGTGGCAAGGTCACAAGAGGACATGGGAGAAACAGATTTCGACAATGTTCCAAAGCAGCCTCAGAAACCTGCAAGAACAATGGAGTTGAGGGACTCCGTCCAAAGAATTGTACCAGGTCTGCCGAATTAAGGTTGACGGGAGAAAACATAATTTTGATGCCAAGAGGAGCTTAGTTTATCTGTTACAGATTTTGCGAGGGTGTTTGTAGTGTTGTTTTAGTTTGCTACAGAGAGTGCTTAGTTTATGTGCTTAATGGCCAGTCATTAATTGTTGTTTGTGAAATGACAAGATCAGGACTAAAATTCAATGTTTATGTGTTATACCTTTTACTTTGTGATTTCTGTACTGATCTAATCAAGCCAAATGTTTGGTGTTCTGACATGGGCTGTAGCATTTAAGAGTACAGATATGGGGTGTATGTCAGTTAAAATGGTTTCTACAAAATGTCTGTCTGGGAATTTGTCAAATAATGAAGTTTTGGAATGGTTGTGGCACTCCTGGGAACAGACTCAAGTGTTGAGTGTTGATGGCTGATTAGTGTTCGGATTTAAAGCAAACTTGTACTGCTCATAGGTTCAAACAAGGTCGAGCGTTTTGAAATGTGAAGTTGAATGTTGCCCCATGGCTCACCACCCACTGGTCTGGGTTCCAATTTTCCCAACCAATCTTCTCTTGCTGCTTGCTGTTGCATTCTTGATGATTTTTTAATTTACTCTAGTCTCCAGTTTGCTAATCAGTTTGCTCATTCTGCTTGGCTAGGCGGGGTGGCTTTTGCATTAATGGGACGGCCATAGCAGTACGGAGACAACCCAGAATGTCAATGGGATTCTAGACCGTTTTTTTACGTGAATGGGATTCTAGACCTGAGGTAAACCTAACGGCAAAGGCTGCAATATCTGACCGCTGTGGGCCATATGGACTGTGCAAATCAATATACTGCGCAACATACGTCCAGAAATACGAGGACCAGGACCGAATCTTGGAACGAACGGACATCTGAGATATCATGTGCATTTGTGCACGGGCTCAGATGGCCACTTTCCACCCCCTCCTCCCTTTTCTCACTCACACTCTCACTCTCTCCCGTCCCTCACACTTCCTCAGAGGAAAAACCCAATCCCCTCATCGGAGCTACAATAGCAGGCCGCAATGACACCGCCCGTCGCTGTCGCGTTGATCGGATGCGAGCGGCGTGGCTCCTTCGAATGATCCATGTTCCCCCTCCATCGTGTCTCAGATCCAGCGGCTTCGATGCCTCCGTCGACGCCCACAATCCTCGTCGCATCCCACCTATAGGAGAGTTGGGTCGGCGGCGCCCGTCGTCATCGCCAGGCCTTCCTGCCGCAGGCACGCGTGCCGCTTGCTCCGTCAAGGCGTCGCACGGCCCCTTGACTTCAACCTCATGCTCCGCTTGCCAGGCGCCTCCGCCGTCAACCCCCCTTGTCCGACCGACGAGATGTCAGTGGTGGGAACCAGTGCGTAGGGGCCGCCGATCTTCCTCTCGGCGTCAGTGGCGCTCCTGAAGGAAATATGCCCTAGAGGCAATAATAAAGTTATTATTTATTTCCTCATATCATGATAAATGTTTATTATTTATGCTAGAATTGTATTAACCGAAAACATAATACATGTGTGAATACATAGACAACCATAGTGTCACTAGTATACCTCTACTTGACTAGCTCGTTGATCAAAGATGGTTGAGTTTTCTAACCATATACATGAGTTGTCATTTGATTAACGGGATCACAACATTAGGAGAATGATGTGATTGACATGACCCATTCTGTTAGCTTAGCACTTGATCGTTTAGTTTACTGCTATTGCTTTCTTCATGACTTATACATGTTCCTATGACTATGAGATTATGCAACTCCCGATTACTGGAAAAACACCAAGGGCGGCCCTACATAGAGCTAGCCGGTGTCACATGACACCGGGTAGAATTTTGGTTTAGCCTATGTATAGTTCAGATGTTGGGCTTGGACACCCGTAAATTTTCAAGATGGACACCGGGCGGCCGGCAGCCAGTAGTATATTAATCAATCCGGCTTTTGATTGCAGTCTGTCTTTGGATCAATTTGATCGATCCTCTCCTTTGCGTAGCTTTCTATGTAGTACGTGCTCTGTTTGGCTGCTGGTCGCCTCACCGGGACAGGTATGAAAGCGTCCGTTGTTGCCAACACAGTTAGAGACACACATCAAGCGATGTCCCTGCCCTCGGTCGCACTGCAGTTGGCAGATCAATGTATAATCACGGTTAGGTTGTGTACGTATATTAATTGTGTAATTCTCGTTCTCTAAATTGTACAGCCGGGGCGTCCAAGTCTAAGGGTATTATAATTGTTATATCTAATTCTTGTTCTCTAAATTGTATGGTTAGAGTTTTTCAATTCAAGGATATTACAATTGGAAATGGATCGTTGTGATTTGTCATTTTTTTTGAATAATTCCCATCAGTTTGGATTATTTCTTGGCCTCACACAATAACAGTAAGAACCAATGTTGAATAAGTTTAACTTCGGAACCATGCAATTCAATGAATATGCTTTATTCATTATTTCTATTTTTGATCGACGAACACGAATGATATAATTCATCGTGCACTTGCGCCAACATAATAACCAATAAATTCTAGGGGGAATTTATGGAAAAGTTTCTTAAGAAGATTAAAACCTCAGCACAAGATGACAATGCTGGCCCATCGCATGACCAATTGATGTTCCATCAACTAGTCCTTTATGCTTCTTCATTTTGATAAGCATTTTTAGTTTTGGACATTTTAAATTATTCTTGCGTGTTACTTTATGTATATTATTGCTTGATATTCTCACGTGTATGGTGTACATGTGGACACCGAGTCATTTTGGTTCTGGGTTCGCCCCTGAAGAACACTTTGTGTGCTACCAAATGTCACAATGTAACTGGGTAATTATAAAGGTGCTCTGCAAGTGTCTCCGACGGTGTTCGTTGAGTTGGCATAGATCGAGAATAGGATTTGTCACTCCGATTTATCTCTGGGCCCTCTCGGTAATGCACATCATAATAAGCCTTGCAAGTAATGCAACTAATGAGTTAGTTGCGGGATGATGTATTATGGAATGAGTAAAGAGACTTGCCGGTAACGAGATTGAACTAGGTATTGAGATACCGATGATCGAATCTCGGGCAAGTAACGTGCCGATGATAAAGGGAACAACGTATGTTGTTATGCGGTTTGACCGATAAAGATCTTCGTATAATATGTAGGAACCAATATGAGCATCCAGGTTCCGCTATTGGTTATTGACCGGAGACGTGTCTCGGTCATGTCTACATAGTTCTCGAACCCGTAGGGTCCGCGCGCTTAAAGTTCTGTGACGATCGGTATTATGAGTTTTTGTGTTTCGATGTACCGAAGGTAGTTCGGAGTCTCGGATATGATCATGGACATGGCGAGGAGTCTCGAAATGGTCGATACGTAAAGATGGATATATTGGACGACTATGTTCGGATACCGGAAGTGTTTCAGGAGGTTTCGGACATATACCGGAGTACCGGGGGGTTACCGAAACCCCCCGGGAAGTATATTGGGCCTAATGGGCCTTAGTGGGAGAATAGGAGTGGCGGCCAGGGCAGCCGCGCGCCCCCTTCCCCTCTACTACGAATTGGACAAGGAGGGGGGGCGCCGCCCCCCTTTCCTTCTCTCCCTTCCTTCCCCTCTCCTACTCCTATTTGGAAGGGGGGACTCCTACTCCCGGTGGGAGTAGGACTCCTCATGGGGCGCGCCATATGAAGCCGGCCCCTCCCCCTCCTCCACTCCTTTATATACGGGGAGGAGGGCACCCCTTGGTGACACAAAAATTGATCATTGATCTTTTAGCCGTGTGCGGTGCCCCCTCCACCATAATCCACCTCGGTCATATCGTAGCGGTTCTTAGGCGAAGCCCTGCGTTGGTAGCTTCATCAACACCGTCACCACGCCGTCGTGCTGACGAAGCTCTTCCCCGAAGCTCTACTGGATCGTGAGTTCGCGGGACGTCACCGAGCTGAACGTGTGCTGAAAGCGGAGGTGCCGTATGTTCGGTACTGAGGATCGGTCGATCATGAAGACATACGACTACATCAACCGTGTTTTTATAATGCTTCCTCTTATGGTCTATGAGGTACGTAGATGACACTCTCCCCTCTCGTTGCTATGCATCACCATGATCTTGCGTGTGCGTAGAATTTTTTTGAAATTACTACGTTCCCCAACAGTTCCCGCCTCCACCTTCTCCCTTCCTGGCGCCGCAAACCAACGAGAAGGAGGAGGCGATGGTCAAGGTGGTCATTACGCGCACCAAGGTGGAGTTCGGGCCTCCATCCCATTGTCGGCGTTGGGTGCCAGTGGCTTCCTCTACATCTGCTCTGCCGTGGAGGAGGTGGCCATGCTAGAGGTGGCCATCGCTCAATCCGACCTCGATGTGCCCGCATCCGCCGCCACACACTGCCGACGCAACCATGGCTGCCGTGTTGGCGGCCTCCATTCTCTACCACTCCGGCCTGACGCTCTAGGCGCGTGGCCCCGCGCAATGGTCGTGCGACCAGCCGACAGCGAGAGAGCTGGATAATGTTGACGACGACAAGCGGTGCCTAGCTAGCGCGTATGCATGATAATCCCCAAGTGCAATGAATCATCATAACAATTGTTGGGGAACGTAGTAATTCTTAAAGTTTTCCTATGCACACGCAAGATCATGGTGATGCATAGCAACGAGAGGAGAGAGTGTTGCCCACGTACCCTCGTAGACCGAAAGCGGAAGCGTTAGCACAACGCGGTTGATGTAGTCGTACGTCTTCACGATCCGACCGATCAAGTACCGAACGCACGGCACCTCTGAGTTTAGCACACGTTCAGCCCGATGATGTCCCTCGAACTTCGATCCAGCCGAGTGTTGAGGGAGAGTTTCGTCAGCACGACGGCATGGTGACGATGTTGATGTTCTACCAACGCAGGGCTTCGCCTAAGCACCGCTACAGTATTATCGAGGTGGACTATGGTGGAGGGGGGCACCGCACACGGCTAAGAGATCAATGATCAACTGTTGTGTCTCTAGGGTGCCCCCTGCCCCCGTATATAAAGGAGCAAGGGGGTGCGGTCGGCCAAGGGAGAGGGCGCGCCGGGAGGAGTCTTACTCCCACCGGGAGTAGGATTCCCCCTTTTTCCTAGTTGGAATAGGACTCGGGAGGGGGAAAGAGGAGAGAGAGAAGGAAGGGGGCGCCGCCCCCCTCTCCTTGTCCTATTCGGACTAGGGGGGAGGGGCGCGCGGCCTAGCCCTAGCCGCCTCTCCTCTCTTCCACTAAAGCCCATTAAGGCCCATTAAGTTCCATTAGTTGCGGGATGATGTATTACGGAACGAGTAAAGAGACTTGCCAGTAACAAGATTGAACTAGGTATTGAGATACTGACGATCGAATCTCGGGAAAGTAACATACCGATGACAAAGGGAACAACGTATGTTGTTATGCGGTCTGACCGATAAAGACCTTCGTAGAATATGTAGGAGCCAATATGAGCATCCAGATTCCGCTATTGGTTATTGACCGGAGACGTGTCTCGGTCATGTCTACATAGTTCTCGAACCCGTAGGGTCCGCACGCTTAACGTTACGATGACAGTTATTATGAGTTTATATGTTTTGATGTACCGAAGGTTGTTCGGAGTCCCGGATATGATCACCGACATAACGAGGAGTCTTGAAATGGTCGAGACATGAAGATTGATATATTGGAAACCTATGTTTGGATATCGGTAGTGGTCCGGGTGAAAATATGATTTTACCGGAGTACCGGAGGGGTTACCGGAACCCCCGGGAGCTTAATGGGCCCTAATGGGCCTAGGTGGAAGAGAGGAGAGGAGGCAAGGGCTGGCCGCGCCCCCTCCCCCCTAGTCTGAATAGGACAAGGAGAGGGGGGCGGCGCCCCCTTCCTTCCTTCTCCTCCACTCCTTCCCCCTCCCAAGTCCTAATCCAACTAGGAAAAGGGGGGAGTCCTACTCCCGGTGAGAGTAGTACTCCTCCGGCGCGCCTCCTCCTATGGTCAGCCGCACCCCCCTTGCTCCTTTATATTCGGGGGCAGGGGGCACCCCATAGACACAACAATTGATCTGTTTGATCTTTTAGCCGTGTGCGGTGCCCTCTTCCACCATAGTCCACCTTGATAATACTGTAGCGGTGCTTAGGCGAAGCCCTGCGTCGGTAGAACATCATCACCGTAACCACGTCGTCATGCTGACGAAACTCTCCCTCAACACTCGGCTGGCCGCGCCAAACACCGGCGAACCAATGCTACTGTACATCGCAGCAACCCATCAAGTTGTCAGCGTAGTACTCGTCGTCGAACGGGAAACGGACGGGCACAAACTCCCCCTTCAAAGGCCGGTCTACTACGTGTCCACTGTCCTCACTCCATGCAAATCACGGTACCCGCATTATCAAAAGATTGCATACGCAGTATTCATGGCATCCCGGAAGCTACGACACTACTTTCAAGAGTGTTCCATAACAGTAGCCTCAAAAGTACCACTAAACGATATTATCAACAACCGCTATGCAACGGGCCGGATCACAAAATGGGCCATCGAGCTCCTCCCGTTCGATATAACCTATAAGCCACGGCGAGCTATTAAATCGCAAGTTTTGGCCGACTTCGTCGCAGAATGGACGGAGGCCGAGCTCCCTAAGGAGTACGACACATATTCAAACTGGATCATGCATTTCGACGGCTCCAAAATGTTGGCGGACTAGGGGCTGGCGTCGTCTTGACGTCCCCCACAGGAGACACAGTTCAATATGTGCTCCATATCATGTACACGGACTCCAACAATGCAGCCGAATATGAGGCCCTCCTACATGGTCTCCGGATGGCAGTATCCATGGGCATTCAACGCCTAGAGGTACCCGGGGACTCAAACCTCGCGATATCACAAATAAACAGAGACTTCGATGCAAAGGATCCAAAAATGACAGCTTACCACAACGCCGTCCTAAAAATGTCAGCTCGGTTCGAAGGGTTGGAGTTTCACCATATAGCCCGAGAAAACAACCAGGCACCGGATGTCCTGGCACGCATTGGAGCAAAACGCGATACAGTCCCCACAACATCTTTTTAGAAAGACTGTTCAAGCCATCCGTAGCATGGGAGGGGGAATCCGTAGATAACAGCCCGGACCTAACCGCACCACTCCACGCCGAACAATCTGACATAATTGGAGACTCTGCCACCGAAATTACACCTTCAGCCCGAGTAATAATGGCGGTCATCGCCCCGTGGACAGAACCGTTCCTAGCCTACATTACTAGGCAGGAACTCCCACAGGACCAAAACGAGGCACGCTGCATAGTGCGGCGATCTAAAGCCTATAAAGTCCACGAGGGAGAGCTTTATAAGAAAAGCACTACCGGAGTCCTTCAAAGGTGCATCTCCGAAGAGGAAGGGCGGAACTTGCTGGCTGAAATTCATGCCAGACTCGGTGGCCACCACGCTGCAGCTCGGTCCCTTGTAAGCAAGGCTTTCCGTACGGGCTTTTTCTGGCCGACGGCCCGAGCAGACGCTCAGGACTTGGTCCAACGATGCGTCGGTTGCCAGCTCTTTGCAAATCAAAGCCATATTACGTGGGCTGAAGGTGTACGGAAATTGCCACGTTCGTAGCTCCGGTAAGATGTTTACGGGGCCCTCCCGTGTCGGTGTCAAAACCGGCGGATCTCGGGTAGGGGGTCTCGAACTATGCGTCTAGGCCGGATGGTAACAGGAGACAAGGGACACGAAGTTTACCCAGGTTCGGGCCCTCTCGATGGAGGTAAAACCCTACTCCTACTTGATTAATATTGATGATACGGGTAGTACAAGAGTGGATCTACCACGAGATCAAGGAGGCTAAACCCTAGAAGCTAGCCTATGGTATGATTGTTGTATGATGAAGTTGTCCTACGGACTAAAACCCTCCGGTTTATATAGACACCGGATAGGGTTAGGGTTACACAAAGTCGGTTACAATGGTAGGAGATCTTGAATATCCGCATCACCAAGCTTGCCTTCCACGCCAAGGAAAGTCCCTTCCGGACACGGGATGAAGTCTGCAATCTTGTATCTTCATACTCCAGGAGTCCGGCAGAAGGTATAGTCCGGCTATCCGAACACCCCCTAATCCAGGACTCCCTCAGTAGCTCGTGAACCAGGCTTCAATGACGATGAGTCCGGCATGCAAATTGTCTTCGGCATTGCAAGGCGGGTTCCTCCTCCAAGTTCTTCAAGAAGATTTTAAACACCAAGAATAGTGTCCGGTTCTGCAAAATAAGTTTCCACATATTGCCATCGAGAGAATAATATTAACACAAATCTAATCTACTGACGTATTCCGTAGCGTGACATCATACTATGGCCAAGTCCTTTTCTCGAATCGTTTTTACTCTTCCACCTCAGCGTGTTTCGCGAGGCGGTTTCCTTGGCACGTCTTGTCAAAGCAGAGATCGTGTGCCCCTTTTTACGGGATTCTCATCAATACGGACGTGGGTAACCCAATCATGTTCGTTAGCACGTTTCCTCGATTAAAGGCGAGTCCCAAATGGTTACGGGGGGGTCTTGGTATTCAACCTCTTATAGAAAGACCAAGGCCTTACTTCTTTTTCCCACCTAAAACATGTTCGCCCGTCGCCTCGAGTTCCAACACCCTAGGCTCCATATTCCAGGCGCTTCGGACCTTCGACCATGTCCGGTTCCGACCTTCAAGGCCGATGGACGCCCTCCTCCATCATGGGAGAGGACGTGCTAAAATTGAGAGAGGCTAAGTTCCTGACCGGCGAAATTTCGCATAGGTTGCCCGTTCAAGGGCAGGCCATTCCCAAACCCCAGCCCGGTGAGAGCGTGGTGTTCATGTCTCACTTCCTTCGAGGGTTAGGCTTCCCGACGGATCCCTTTGTGAGGGGGCTGTTGTTTTATTACGGGCTGGAATTCCATGACTTAGCTCCGGAGTCCATCCTCCACATTTTCTCATTCATCGTCATGTGTGAAGCGTTCCTCCATGTTACCCCTCACTTTGGATTATGGCTCAAAACTTTTAAAGTGGAGCCGAAGATAATCGAGGGACGACACGCAGAGTGCGGAGGCGCTGTTATAAGCAAGAATGCCGATGCTCCATGGCCCGAGGGCTCTTTTCAAGAGGAGCTCGGTTTGTGGCAACGAGAGTGGTTCTATATCACCGCTCCCAGGGGCACTAAGTGGGTGACGCCTCCTGCCTTTCGCTCGGGTCCCCCACCACAGCTAACGTCATGGGTCAGCAGAGGGTTAGATTGGGGGTTACCCAAAGATGTGCCCTTGCTGCAGGGCCGCTTAGGGATCTCTTAGATGGAGACCTTAGCCTAGTCAAGGTGACGCAGGTCATGTTGATTCACTGGATATTGCCCGGCAAACGTCGCTCCCTTCGCCTGTGGGAGTTTAATCCAGAGGGACCGCGGGCTCTCCAGAATTTCATGGGCGCAACGCCCGTGGAGATGTATAAGCTGTTCTTCGGATCACAAGCGATGTGTCCGGATTTGACCGAGGACGCAGGCCTAAGCTGCAATCGCCCAGATACTCAAGTAAGTAACCTTGTGCCTGGACACGCTATCCGTATAATTGTCGTGAATATGCCCCTAAAAGAGTTGTCCTTTTAAACAGGAGTGGATCGCGAAGGCAAAGCTGATCAGGTGTCCGGCTCCCCTTCCCAAAACCAGGCCGGATCCCGTGCTTGTCAGGATGTTGAAGATAATGCCTTTGGATGGAAGTAAGTGGAAGAACAAGGGAACTGTGGCCTCCTCGAAGGAGGCTGCTTCGGAGGGAGGAACCGACAATTCCTCTCCTAAGGGGAAGAAGAGGGCCGCCCCTGACGACCCGGAGACCAAGGCCTCGAAGCGGGGGGGGGGGGAATCTTCGTCAGAGGGTCCGACGCCGGGGAGTTCCTCGGCCGAACTACGCCCTCAAAGGGATCATCCCTCCAGCGAGCCGTAAATAGAGAAAGGTTTCCCTTTTGAGGGATGAGAGAAATCCTTGATTTATATCTGAGAAGATTAATTGAAATTTTACCTTGTAGCCCGGACCTCAGTCCTGCTCAGCAGA
Organism: Aegilops umbellulata; assembly: GCA_032464435.1. Lineage (NCBI taxonomy): Eukaryota > Viridiplantae > Streptophyta > Magnoliopsida > Poales > Poaceae > Aegilops > Aegilops umbellulata. Next base: position 431,056,280 of record CP136055.1, on the reverse strand, counting down.
GCTCGTCTTCGGGGGATCTTCTTCCGGAGATGATGGAGAGCCGGACGCCTCCCCCTGCCGTACCGCCTAGCGAGGCGGGCGACGCTGAGGTGTCGTCGCGGAGGGTTCCTCCGAATCTGGCAGGGGAGAAAGATAGCCATATGGCCCACAAGATTCACCGCGTCCGGCCTTCGAAAAAGGCCATAGGACAAATCCGGCATCGTCTGATGTTCGGCCAGAGGAGCTAAAGATTCTGCTGAGGCGAGCTTCTATCTCAGAGGAGCACTGTGCATTGATGGGCACGGTGATTGAAAGGATTTCATCCGCAGAAAGCGGATTGCATGGAGCCGTCAAAAGTTTACTAACGGGTTTTGAGGTACGTTAGATAATGTACACTTTTGCCAGTTGCGCATAAGTAAGTTGCGCCCTGTGTAGATAGTAGCCCCTGAGACTCTGCGCGTTGTCAAGAAATGACGGCACGCAGAGGATCATAAACCCAGGTCTAAGGTGTCGCCCTTGAATGTAGGTGGCGAGGTGTCCAGAATCGAGCCGAAATGATGATTTTGCCGAACTAAAGCGGCAACTGGACGTGGCTGATGCCGACATCGCACTTGTTAACAAGCGGCTTGATGAGGCTCAAGGTATGTAATTCCTCGGGCAGCATTGGGTAAGAGCAGTTTTATGCCATTGTCTTATAGTGTTTGTCCTTGACGCAGATGGTGCGGCCGCCGTGGAGAATCTTAGGGCAGAACTTGCCCGAGCTAAAGAACAAGCCCGAAAGAGCGATGCGGCTGCCCAGAAAGCTCATGAGGAGCTGAGAGCCGAACAGGCTGCTCACTGCCGAAGCAAGGAGGAGATGGCCGAGATGACCGTGAAGTTAGAACGCACTGCTGATCGCTGCAAGCTTCTTGAAGAAGAAGAATGGGCATGGCAGACGGATTTGGGGAAAGCCGTTGCTGATGCCAAGGACGATCGCTCTGCGATGAGAGCTGCGAAGGAGGAGCTGCGTCAGGCCGAACAGATTGCGGCTGGAAAGCCCTTTATGCTGCGGAGGAAGTTTTGCAATCTGGCGTTTGCTCCGCTAGACCGGATGTGGAGTGTGGAGGACACCTATCTGGATTTAGCAGCAAGTGCTGCTGATGCGACCGAACACTTTCGAGATCTAAAAGATCGCGAAGTGGAAAGCTTTTCTGATCGCAGTTTCACAATCCAGAACGCCCACTAGCTGTAGACGATCGCCTGGCTCAATGGGCCGAACTGAACAGGTTGTCCGCACTTGCCATGAAGTACGTCATGGGTCATCTATGGCCGGGGAGACCGGAGCCGAAGAGTTATTTCAGCTTGGTGCAGCAATTCCTTGACGCGGTGCCGCGTATTAATGTGATGAAGAGGTCAACATGCATACAGGGCGCACGGATGGCTCTTGCCCGTGTCAAGACATACTGGGCAGAGATGGAGACCACCGTTGTTGCGTCCCGAGATTCGGACAAAAGCCGAGTACCTTCCGAGCACTATTTTCAGGAAGTCCTTAAGGGCACTCGTGTAATAGAGACGCAGTGCTCGAAGGACGCTATGTTAGGATAGCATATGTAATTATGAAGCAATATTTTGATAAATTGTAGTGGCCTATTGTACTTGTGCCTTCCAGTATTTGGAACACCTCCTATGCGGAAGTTCTTTAAAATATATATACGAAATCTGAAAGATGGCAGTCGTTGGCTTCAGCCCCCACGCACATAGTGCGGGGGTGCTCGCAGAAGACGCATTTTCACACTTAACCCAACGTCTTGGTCCTACAAAGGAGGTGATAGCGCAGCGGGCCAGGCAACCGGACTATAATGCTTTAGCACTTTCACTTAGCCATAGGAGCTTGACAGGGGGACTATTTAGGTAGCCCCTTGGTGGCGACTGCGCTCGCCCGAGTTCGGGGCGCGTATGTGCCTGGCCGGGAAGCGGCCCTTCGTTAAAGCGGAGGAATCCTATAGATTCCGGTAGGTCATCGTGTGGCTAACCAGTCTCACGCTACATCATGACAGTCAGTTTTCGGCTTTCTCTACTGAGGTGCTCGCCCGGCCTAACCGGGGCACAATCGCAGTAGTTCTCCTGGTGCTACCTTAGCCGATAGAGCGGAACGTAAGGTAGCTGAACTCAAGAGCCGGGCAACCCAACATTTGACCAAAGACATGATTTGGAGCTGATGCATATAATGCCAAAACTCGCGACGCCGAACACTCTCTAAGGTGTTCGGTCTTTATAAGTGCGGGCAAAACAGCACTCCTTATTGAAAAGCCCCTAGTGTCCAAGTACGCGCAAAAATTCTGACGTGGCCACATGCCAAGACGCCAGCCTCCTCCTTGGTTAAGGCAGAGAAAACAAGGGGATATGTAGCAACAAGAGACAGTAAAAAAGGTTTACGCAGGGTCTTAATCTAAAAAGAATCCTTAGGACGGGTCCCTACTGCACGTCTGCGCATGTGTCTCCGTTGTGCTGTATCCTGGACGGGTGTCGCACGACGTTCATCTGTAAAAGAGAGGAACTGAGTTGAAAATGGGTCGTGCTAAACAAGATTTTAAAATAAACAAAGTATAAAGTAAAATATATAAAATTGAGCTTTATTGTCTCTTATTGTATATATACGGAGCCCCTAGTGCGGAAGTATAAACTCATCTATCCGCGCTCGTGGTCTTTTAAAGACCTATTCCGAAGTTTTTTGGCCGGGGAAGCCATTTTACTGTGGGGCTGTTACAGCGGCCGCACAGTCCTCCGCTTGTGGGAGGCGCACCTCAATGCTTCCCCTTTAAAGAGATGATGCCTCGTGGACCGGGCATTTTAAGCGTTAGAGATGCATAATGCGGTATTGCGTTAAAGCGGGCGAAAGCTTTGCGTCCTAGTAGTGCTTGATAGCGACTTGAGAATGGGACGACGTGGAAAATTAGCTTTTCACGAGGGAAGTTATCGAGGTGGCCGAATGTAACTTCAAGCCGGAGGAAACCCATGCATCGGGTGTCCAGACCTCGCGTTACCCCTTGAAAGGAGGTTTTGCTGTGACGGATTCTTGTTGGGTCTATCCCCATGCGACAGATTGTATCCTGATATATTAGGTTTAGTCCACTGCCGCCGTCCATAAGGACATTTGAAAACTTGAGTCCGTCGATTATTGGATCGAGTACCAAGATAGACCATCCTGCGTTCCTGATACTTCTAGAATAGTCCCGTTGATCGAAGATGATTGGTTTTGACAAGCAGTGGCGGGACCTCTTTGGGATAGTTCGTGTGGTGCGTACCTTTATGGGCGCCGCATGTTTCGTTATGTGAAGTAAGTTTACTGTTTTTACTTCTTGTGGGAAGTTCTTTTGTTTCCTGGTGCTCTGCTTTTTGGGGTTCGTCTTCGTCCTCACTTGGTGTTTCGAGCCCCTTGGGTTCAGCGTTGAGTCTGCCGGATTGTTTGAAAACCCAACAATCTCTGTGGGTATGGTTAGCAGGCCTTCCGGGAGTACTGTGTATTTGACATGTCCTGTCCAGGATTTTGTTTAAGTTGGATGGATCATCCCTGTTATCCTGGAGGGGCGGCTTTGTCTGATTCTGTCGTGAGCTTTTGAATCCGGCATTGATTGCCGTGCTCTTCGGACTTTTTTCCTTAGTCCGGCGACGGTCCTTGTTGCGTCGCGGTTTTCCATTTCCATCCCTAGTTTCGGATGTACTTGGGTCGCTGGGGCTGCGTCTTGCCAACCAGCTGTCCTCTCCTGCACAAAAGCGGGTCATGAGGCTTGTGAGTGCGGCCATTGTTCTTGGCTTCTCTTGGCCGAGGTGTCTGACGAGCCATTCGTCTCGGACGTTATGCCTGAAAGCTGCTAAGGCCTCGGCGTCCCGGACAGTCGACTATCTGATTCTTTTTAGTGAGGAATCTATTCCAGAATTGCCGAGCTGATTCTCCGGGCTGTTGTGTTATGTGACTGAGGTCGTCAGCATCCGGGGGCGGACATAAGTCCTTTGAAAATTTGCTCGGAAAGCGTCCTCGAGCTCTTCCCAGCTTCCAATTGTGTTTTCAGGAAGGCTTTTGAGCCAATGCTGAGCTGGTCCTTTGAGCTTTAGTGGTAAATATTTGATGGCGTGGAGATCATCTCCTCTAGCCATATGTATATGGAGGATATAATCCTCTATCCAGACTCCAGGGTCTCTTGTTCCATTATATGCCTCTATGTTTACGGGTTTGAATCCCGCTGGAAATTCATAATCCAGGACCTCATCGGTGAAGCATAGGGGATGTGCAGCGCCCCTGTATTTGGGTGTGCCGGATTCTGATGATGGTTTTATTGCATTGCTTACGAGAGCTTGCTTTCTTGGACCATAAATGGACCTGGCTGGGCCATCTTTTTGATGTGAATCCGTATGTGGGTCGCGTACCGGCTTAAGTGCGGCGCCATTTGCCGTTTTATGCTGGCTATGGGGTTGTCTATCCGACCGTGTGGCTTTCTTGTTTTTTGAATGCGATGGCTCTATGGCCTCTTCGTCAAATTCGGGCAGTAGCTTTCTCTTCGGGTAGCTTTTAGTGCGGCGATTGTCGCCGTATATATCTGCGGTATTGATTACTTTGCTCCATCTGATCCTGAGTGCATCTTCCGCTGTTTTTAGCTTCCACTTCTGCTTCTTCAGGCTGCGTGCTGTTGCCACGAGCCTCTTGTGGAGATTCTTCTGCCTCGTGGTTTTGTCTGGCGTAAGATCGTCCAGAGTGCCGTTTTCGCCGGGATAGGGATGTTCAGCTTCTCTATCCATGTTGCCCTGTTTGGACGGTTGCTCTAAGGCCTGCTCGTCGTCTACCGGCTCATCCTGCTCTATGGCCAGGTCTTTATTGAGGCGGGGCTTGGGTCGGCGTTTACGCCGACGCTTTGATTGCTTTTTGAGGGATCGGTCCCCCGTTCCATCCCCTTTTTCCTCGCCATCGTTTCCTTTAGGGGTGTCCACCATGTACACATCATGAGATGGGGTGGCTGTCCAATGCCCTATGGGCGTTGGCTCATCTGTATCTCCTGCATCGTTGTCCATACCGTCGATGTCTTCGGAGTCGAAGTTGAGCACGTCGTTTAAATTGTCGAAAGTGGCTACCAAGTGGGTGGTGGGTGGGCATTGAATTTCTTCATCGTCCGTATCCCATCCTTGCTGGCCATAGTCCGGCCAGGGCTCTCCCGATAAAGAGAGAAACTTTAGTGAGTTCAGGATGTTGCCAAAGGGCGAGTGCTGAAAGATGTCCGCGGCAGTGAACTCCATGACCGGCGCCCAATCGGATTCGATTGGCAGGGGCGCGGGAGGTTCGGAGTCCGGAGGGGAATCAGGATCCTCGGAGTCACGGGTCATGCAGAGTGCGGGGCTGGTGTTCGGCTCGATCGCTTCTGAGATCGCAGCCGCCGGGGTGACGTCTAATCGATCACCCTCGATCAGCGCCGCCGGTTCCGAATTAAGCGTCAGAGCCGACGCGCGTGTGGGCTCCAGGGCACTGTTCGGCGGCAGAGCTAGATCATGCCCATCGAGACAGTGCGGCGTGCTTGGCTGTGGCTCAAATCCGTCAAAGATCAAGTCCCCGCGGATGTCAGCCGTGTAGTTCAAACTTTCAAACCTGACCTGATGGCCAGGGGCGTAGCTTTCGATCTGCTCCAGGCGGCCAAACGAATTGGCCCGCAGTGCGAAGCCGCCGAAAACGAAGATCTATCCGGGGAGAAAAGTCTCACCCTGGACTGCATCGTTGTTGATGATCGAAGGAGCCATCGGGCCTAAAAGCGACGACACAGAGGAACTCTCAATGAAAGCACCAATGTCGGTGTCAAAACCGGCTGATCTCGGGTAGGGGGTCCCGAACTATGCGTCTAGGCCGGATGGTAACAGGAGACAAGGGACACGAAGTTTACCCAGGTTCGGGCCCTCTCGATGGAGGTAAAACCCTCCTCCTGCTTGATTAATATTGATGATATGGGTAGTACAAGAGTGGATCTACCACAAGATCAAGGAGGCTAAACCCTAGAAGCTAGCCTATGGTATGATTGTTGTACGATGAAGTTGTCCTACGGACTAGAACCCTCCGGTTTATATAGACACCGGATAGGGTTAGGGTTACACAAAGTCAGTTACAATGGTAGGAGATCTTGAATATCCGCATCGCCAAGCTTGCCTTCCACGCCAAGGAAAGTCCCTTCCGAACACGGGACGAAGTCTTCAATCTTGTATCTTCATAGTCCAGGAGTCCAGCTGAAGGTATAGTCCAGCTATCCGAACACCCCCTAATCCAGGACTCCCTCAGTAGCCCCTGAACCAGGCTTCAATGACGACGAGTCCGGCGCGCAAATTGTCTTCGGCATTGCAAGGCGGGTTCCTCCTCCAAGTTCTTCAAGAAGATTTTCAACACCAAGAATAGTGTCCGGCTCTGCAAAATAAGTTTCCACATATGGCCATAGAGAGAATAATATTAACACAAATCTGATCTGCTGACGTATTCCGTAGCGTGACATCATACTACGGCCAAGTCCTTTTCTCGAATCGTGTTTACTCTTCCACCTCAACGTGTTTTGTGAGGCGGTTTCCTTGGCACGTCTTGTCAAATCAGAGATCGTGTGCCCCTTTTTACGGGATTCTCATCAATACGAACGTGGGTAACCCAACCGTGCCATTTGTCATGGCGCTTGGGAGGCAAGCGAGTTTTAATAGGCTGGTGGGACGCATAGCCGCATCCGCCCATATAAGGGGATAAGGATCCACCTTTTTACCTATGCCTTCTTCCTCCTTTGCCTATCCATCTTCTGCGCACCTGAGCTCCAGCGCCCAAGCCTGCACTTCCCACCTCAACCTTCTCCAGCAATGTCCGGAGTGGGAGGCAAGTGGATGGTCTCCTCCGTCACGGAGGGCCATGTCAAGAAGCGAAGGAAGGCCGGATACTTGTCCAAGGACATCGCGCACCGGCTTCCCGAGGAGGGGCAGCTTCTCCCCACCCCAAGGCCCCATGAGAGGGTAGTATTCCTTCCCCACTTCCTCCGCGGACTGGGTTTTCCACTCCACCCATTCGTCCGGGGGCTCATGTTCTACTACGGCCTGGATTTCCACAATCTGGCCCCAAACTTCATCCTCAACATCTCGGCGTTTATCGTCGTGTGTGAGGCCTCCCTCCGCGTCCGCCCCCATTTCGGCCTCTGGCTCAAGACCGTCAACGTCAAGCCCAAGGTGGTGCGCGGCAGCGAGGCGGAGTGCGGAGGCGCCATGGCGGGCAAGATAGCCAACGTCCTATGGATCGAGGGCTCCTTCGTGGAGACCCTAAAGGGGTGGCAATCCGGGTGGTTTTACATCACCGAGCCACGCGATCCAAAATGGGTCGCAGCCCCTGAGTTCCGATCCGGACCCCCACGGGACTTATGTCCTGGAAAGAGACGGGCCTGTCATGGGGTGATGAAAAAGAGGTGACCGGACTGCAAACATGCATCCAGTCCCTGGTGAACAAGCCAATCAAGCTTGTCAATGTGGTCCAGGTTATGCTCGTCCGCCGGATCCTCCCGTGTCAACAACGGGACTTTACTCTGTGGGAGTTCAACCCGGCGCAGCACCAAACCCTCAACAGGCTCTTCGACACAACGTATGAAGACGTCTGGAAGGTGCTAACCAAAGGCACCAAGGCTCCCACATCCGCCTCCGAGGACCGCGGATACAGCTCGCAGCGTCACGCTAGCGAGGTAAGCTGTTTTCACCTTTCACAGGATGTTTAAGTTTTTTCATAGTTTGACTCTACGCGGGATGTAAACTCCCTTACCTTTGACAGGCTTGGCAGGTGATATCCGGACCGACTAACTGTCCGGCTCCCTTGCCCGAAGACCCAGCCCCTGCTCTCCTAGTGAAGCTGCTGGCTCCGGCGCCTTATGTGGTGCCGGAGAAGAAGGCCAAGAAGAAGAAGGCCACGGGGACTCGAAAGAGTGCCCGTAACGTGGTGGTGTCGGACTCGTCATCTGACGAGTCTGAGACGCTCTCCTCCCGTTAAAACGAGGAGGAGGAAGAAGAAACCTCTCCCCCTCCAGCGGGGGGAGGAAAGAAAAGGAAGGCTACCCCAACGGGGGAGGCCGGAGGGTCCAAGAAGAAGAAGACCCCTCCGCCGGACTACTCCCCCAATGCCAGCGCGGATGACGAGGAGTGGCCGGACAGGGCCTAGCGCCCGGCGAAATCGTAAGTATTCGGATACCAGAGTGACTCATGATATTATTTTGTCGTTCAGCTTTCCCTAATGCCGAACATAATTGTGCAGCCCGCCCCGGGCCAAACTCGATGAGTCGTCGAGCGGCTCCCTCGATTCGTCGGACGTGAACTCAGTTCCGCCCGCTGTCTCCCCCCCGCACTGCAGACGACACCGAAGTGGCGTCGCAATGAGCTCCGGGGCAGGAGGAGGTGGTCCTGGAGGAGCCGCAAGGCGACCTCCCGGACTCCAGGAGTAAAGGGCACAAAACCCCCCAGGGCTCCAAGTCCGGCTTTGAGCCGGACACCGCGCCGGAATCTTCAACGGTTCCGGACCGTGGTAGGCGAACTCCTGTCAAGAGGAGCAAGCCTTCTGAGCCGGAGGCCTCTGTCCAACCGGAGGTGCCAGACAGTCTGCTGGAGGTGCTTGACGGCGCCTCCATCGACGAGGAGCATCGTACTATTATGAGTACGGTGATCCGGAAGGTTCAGTCTGCCAAAAGCGGACTGAACGAAGCTTGCGCTAGCCTTCTAACAGGCTTCGAGGTAAGTAAAAAATACGTAAGAATATAACCGCATAGACAGTAGCCCCTGATGCTCTGTTTGGCATTCGGAAGGAAAAGCCGAATAGAGGATCTATTAAATTTCGCAAGAGTCTAACAAAAAAGAGTCGAATATGCGTATGCAGGCTTCGCTACTAGCCACTGCTGCACTGACTGCGGAGGTGGGTGCCCTGAAACAGGGCCTCGAGCGGACCGAGCAAGAGCTCGGGCTTGCCAAGCGGCAGCTCGAGGAGAAGGAAGGTAAGAAATACCTTACAGAGAAAATGCCTATAAAAAGACGTGATTGCAAAAAATAACAGGATTGTACTGCTTATTGTAGGGGCCACGACTGAGGTGGCGACCCTTAAGCAGGCGTTGTCCGAGGCCGAAAAGAAAGCGGCCGCGGAGCGCACCGAGCAAGATAAACTTGAGGCCCAGGTCGGCGAGGTGCGGCAAGAGCTTTAGACTCTTATGAAAAAACATGAAAGTTTGCAGCTTGAGTCAAAAACGCAAGCGTCCGAGCTAGCGGCGGCCTCTGAGACTGCCAAGTCTGCCAAGGCCGAAGCCCAAAAGGCCCTCCAAGAGTTGGAGGAGATGAAAAAGATAGCAGCGGGTAAGGCATTCTTTATGCAAAGCAGAAATATAAAAGTAAACTACTTGTTACTTACCCGAATCCGGAGCTCTCCAGGGGCGTTCGCAGATCTTCCCCGCAGCGTATCCGACGCCGCCGCATTTCTACCGAGCTGAAGAGGGAAGCTCGACCGAGAAGGTGTTCTGGTCTCAGTATGCTGAGGCAAGACACCCTGTGCCCTTGAGCGACCAGCTGAAACAGCTAGTTGAGCTCCACAAGGCGGCCGAACAGGCCATGAATGGCTTCATAGTTCGGCTGTGGCCCGGAGAGGCCCTGCCTAGGAGCTACTTCGGGCTGGTGCGGCGGCTGGTGGAGGCCTGTCCAAGGCTCGACGTCATCAAGCGCTCCGTCTGCATCGAAGGTGCCCGTAGGGCCCTTGCCCGTGCAAAGGTGCACTGAGGTAAGCTAGATGGTGAGAAGCTTGTGAGGGACGGGCCGCCGCCGGGGAAGGAGCATCGCAAGCCCGAGAACTATTATAAGGATGTTCTTGCGGGTGCCCGCCTTGTGGTGGATGAATGTACCAAGAATGTAATTTTTGAATGAACTCGCTCGTGTTTATCCTGTGCGCTGAAAACTTGTTCATATGCGCTAAGCAATGCTTGTTAAATTTAAAATATTTTTTTATGTGCGGCCGTTTATCAAAAAATTGAGAGATGGTGAGTCGTCGGCTTCCTCCCCCACGCCACTAGTGCTGGGGTGTTTGGGATAAACTTGAGCGCTCTTTTTCCCATAGTTGGGTCCTTCGAGGGAGCCGCTCAACACAACGAACCAGGCAATCGGACTATAATGCTTGAACACTCTCACTTAGCCATAGAACTTTATAATTTTAAATTTCGGCGAAGCCCCTAGTTCGAAAGACCGAGTCCGGGGCGCTATCCACGCCTTGGCCTGAAAAAGTTGGCTCCTCTCTCGAAGCGACATGAGTCTTTAGGGACTCGAAAAACCTCTCGAATAGCGACCGGTCTCTCGCCTCATCATGACAGTCAATTTTAGCTTTCTCCACTGAGGTGCTTAACCCAGCTCAACCGGGGCACAATCGCAGTGGTTCTCCTAGTGCTACCTTAGCTGATATAGCGGAACATAAGGCACCAAAACATAGGAGCCAGGCAAACCCAACTATTGACCCAAATCATGATCCGGAGCCGATGCATATAGTGCTATAAGTTCGGGGTGCCGCACTTATGAAGTGTTCGGACTTCTTACACCATGTTACGGGGTACTGAAGCCCCTGGTGTATTTGTCGTACCATAGTGTACGGGTGCCACATGTCATTGATGAACATATATATAAAAAAGGGTATAATGCAAAAAACAGACAAAAAAGCTATGCATTGTTTATAAAGAGGCTGCTATCAAAGTAGAACGATACAAATAGTGCGATAAGCAAAAGATATTGGACTATTTAACATGTCCTTGCCAGGGCAGGCCGCGGAATTGTATTCAAAAACAGCTATACTGCTCGTAACAGAGACCACCTTGGGGTTCCGTAGTGCGGCATGGCTTGTCTGCTTCCCTGGGTCTTGCATCGTTTGTGCGGCAGTTGAATTGCCGAACAGGTCGTCCGAAATATCGAGTCCTGAAAGTAAGAGAAAAGAAAAAATTCGGCAGCCCCTAGTACGTTTTAGGCCGTATTTTGGGTTTGCCAATATTGTGCCCCTTCCCCTTCGCCCATGGTATTTCGAGAGCGTAGTTATGTACGCGACGCACTGGTTTCGCTATGTCGCGAGGGCTGGGGTTGGGGTCGCACTGCTATGCCTGCTCAGAACGTGCCAGGCGGCCTTGCTGTAGGTTATTCCGGGCGCGCTTGGCGGTGTCTGGCTTTTTAACTGCCGGACTGGAGAATTGCCTAAGAAGGCTGCTTTGTACTTCTGCTGCAAGGGTCGTCGTGTGTTCCTTCGTTCGGAGGGAGCGCTCGGTGTTTCCATTAACCGTAATTACTCCCCGAGGGCCTGGCATCTTGAGCTTGAGATATGCGTAGTGCGGCGCCGCATAGAATTTTGCAAATGCGGTTCGCCCGAGCAGGGCGTGATAGCCACTGCGAAACGGGACTATGTCGAAGATTAACTCTTCGCTTCGGAAATTGTCCGGAGATCCGAAGACCACTTCAAGTGTTACTGAGCCTGTGCAGCTGGCCTCTACACCTGGTATAACGCCTTTAAAGGTCGTTTTTGTGGGCTTGATCCTCGAGGGATCGATGCCCATTTTCCGCACTATATCCTGGTAAAGCAGGTTCAGGCTGCTGCCGCCGTCCATGAGGACTCTTGTGAGATGAAATCCATCGATAATTGGGTCAAGAATCAATGCGGCAAACCCGCCGTGACGGATGCTAGTGGGATGGTCCCTTCGATCAAAGGTGATCGAGCAGGAGGACCATGGGTTGAACTTTGGAGCGACTGGCTCCAGCGCATATACGTCTCGTAGCACATGCTTCCACTCCCTCTTGGGAATGTGGGTTGCGTATATCATGTTCACCGTCCGCACTTGTGGGGGAAAACCCTTCTGTCCACTACTGTTCGGCGGCCTGGGCTCCTCCTCGTCATCGCTGTGCGGCCCCTTGTCTCTGTTTTCGGCTCTTAACTTGCATGCCTGCTTGAACACCCAACAATCCCTCTTGGTGTGATTTGCTGGCCTCTCGGGGGTGCCATGTATCTGGCACAAGCGGTCGAGTATTCGGTCCAAACTGGACGGGCCCTGAGTATTCCTTCTGAATGGCTTTTTCCGCTGACCAGATTTATAGCCTCTGAACCCGGCATTTATTGCCGTATCCTCGTTGCTATCGCTGTTAACACGGCACTTTTGCTTGTTCCGGCGTGTCCTGCCACTTTTGTCCTTGGTATCCGAATTACCAGGGTTCTTTGCTAAGTTGTTACTGCGAGCTAGCCAGCTGTCTTCTCCCGCGCAAAAGCGGGTCATGAGTGTCGTGAGGGCTGCCATAGATTTCGGCTTTTCCTGTCCCAGGTGCCGGGCAAGCCATTCGTCGCGGATATTATGCTTGAAGGCCGCTAGGGCCTCACGTCCGGACAGTCGACTATCTGGTTTTTCTTTGTTAGGATCCGTGTCCAGAATTGCCTGGCCGATTCCTCTGGCTGCTGGGTTATGTGGCTTAGGTCATCGGCATCCGGTGGTCGCACATAAGTGCCCTGGAAGTTGTTGAGGAATGCGGCTTCCAGGTCCTCCCAAGAACCGATTGAGTCTGTTGGCAGACTGTTGAGCCAATGCCGGGCCGGTCCCTTAAGTTTCAGTGGGAGGTATTTGATGGCGTGTAGATCATCACCACGGGCCATGTGGATATGAAGGAGATAATCCTCGATCCAAACGGCGGGATCTGTTGTGCCATCGTATGATTCGATGTTTACGGGTTTAAAGCCCTCAGGGATTTTATGATCCATTACTTCATCTGTGAAGCATAGTAGGATTGTGGCGCCTCTATACTGGGCTATATCACGACGCAGCTCGCAGGAGCTTTGTCCATTGTGTTCGGCCCGGCCGGATTTATCGTATCCGGAGTGACGATCACTGTCACGTGTCGTGGGGCGCCCGCGCGATCCGTAGATCGACCTTGTTTGCCTTGCCTTGTCCTCCAGTATATCTCGTAGGTCCGGCGCGTTGTCCCGTGCCTTAGCATGTTTTGAGCGGCATCGGGGCATGGCTTGAGTGGAGGGCTTAGAGGCCTCTCTGTCGCGTCCACGAGGTGGCCGGTCTGCCATGTCATGCGCTGGTGATGTAGGTGCTTCCTCCTCTAATCGGGGTAGCAGCCTGCGCTTTGGGTAACGCTTGGAGGGGCGTTTGAGTTCATGCTCTTCGGCCGCAAGGACTTCAGTCCATCTGTCAGCTAGCAAATCTTGATCAGCTCTAAGATGTTGTTGCTTTTTCTTGAGGCTGCTTGCCGTGGCTAAAAGCCTGCGCTTGAAACGCTCTTGTTCGGCGGAGTCTGATGGTACGACGAATTTGTCGTCGTCGAGGCTTGCCTCGTCTTCGGAGGGAGGCATGTAGTTATCGTCCTCAACCTCTCAGTCTACCGCCCTCTCACGAGGGCTGGCTTCTCCATCTTCATGTGCCGAATCTTGTTGGAGGGGATGTTCTTCGGCGCTATCCGGGGTAGTATTATCTCCCGTGCCGGAATCACCACTTTTGCTTTGGCGGGATTTAGAGCGGCGCCGCTGACGTCGGCGCTTTGGCTGTTTCTTGGAGGTATCATCCTCCGCTGTTCCATCGCCATCTCCATCTTTTGGAGTATCCACCATATATATGTCATATGACGAGGTGGCCTTCCAGTGCCCTACAGGTGCTCGTTCCTGTTCGTCTCCTGCACCGTCGTCCATACCCTCGATGTCTTCGGAGTCGAAGTCAAGCATGTCGGTTAAATCGTCGACAGCGGCTACAAAGTGGGTGGTGGGTGGGATTTGAATTCCTTCATCGTCCGTATCCCATCCTTGCTGTCCATAGTCCGTCCAGGGCTCTCCCGATAAAGAGAGAGACTTTAGTGAGTTCAGGATGTCGCCAAAGGGCGAGTGCTGAAAGATGTCCGCGGCGGTGAACTCCATGACCGGCGCCCAATCGGATTCGATTGGCAGGGGCGCGGGAGGTTCGGAGTCCGGAGTGGAATCTGGATCCTCGGAGTCATGGGTCATGCAGAGTGCGGGGCTGGCGTTCGGCTCGATCGCTTCTGAGATCGCAGCCCCCGGGGTGACGTCTAACCGATCACCCTCGATCAGCGCCGTCGGTTCCGAATTAAGGGTCGGAGCCGACGCGCGTGCGGGCTCGAGGGCACTGTTTGGCGGTATAGCTAGATCATGCCCGTCGAGACAGTGCGGTGCGCTTGGCTGTGGCTCGAATCCGTCGAAGATCAAGTCCCCACAGTTGTCATCCGTGTAGTTCAACAACGGGACTTTACTGGAGACCATCCACTTGCCTCCCGCTCCAGACATTGCTGGAGAAGGTTGAGGTGGGAAGTGCGGGCTTGGGCGCTGGAGCTCAGGTGCGCAGAAGATGGATAGGCAAAGGAGGAAGAAGGCGTACATAAAAAGGTGGATCCTTATCCCCTTATATGGGCGGATGCGGCTATGCGTCCCCACCAGCCTAGTAAAACTCGCTTGCCTCCCAAGCGCCGTGATAAATGGCACGGTTGGGTTACCCACGTCCGTATTGATGAGAATCCCGTAAAAAGGGGCACACGATCTCTGCTTTGACAAGACGTGCCAAGGAAACCGCCTCGCAAAACAGGCTGAGGTAGAAGAGTAAAAACGATTCGAGAAAAGGACTTGGCCGTAGTATGATGTCACGCTACGGAATACGTCAGCAGATTAGATTTGTGTTAATATTATTCTCTCTATGGCAATATGTGGAAACTTATTTTGCAGAGCCGGGCACTATTCTTGGTGTTTAAAATCTTCTCGAAGAACTTGGAGGAGGAACCTGCCTTGCAATGCCGAAGACAATTTGCGCGCCGGACTCGTCGTCATTGAAGCCTGGTTCAGGGGCTACTGAGGGAGTCCTGGATTAGGGGTTGTTCGGATAGCCGGACTCCAGGACTATGAAGATACAAGATTGAAGACTTCGTCCCATGTCCAAAAGGGACTTTCCTTGGCGTGGAAGGCAAGCTTGGCGATGCGGATATTCAAGATCTCCTACCATTGTAACCGACTTTGTGTAACCCTAATCCTATCCGGTGTCTATATAAACCGGAGGGTTCTAGTCCGTAGGACAACTTCATCATACAATAATCATACCATAGCCTAGCTTCTAGGGTTTAGCCTCCTTGATCTCGTGGTAGATCCACTCTTGTACTACCCATATCATCAATATTAATCAAGCAGGAGTAGGGTTTTACCTCCATCGAGAGGGCCCGAACCTGGGTAAACTTCGTGTCCCTTGTCTCCTGTTACCATCCGGCCTAGACGCACAGTTCGGGACCCCCTACCCAAGATCCGCCGGTTTTGACACCGACATTGGTGCTTTCATTTAGAGTTCCTCTGTGCCGTCGCAATCAGAAAGGATGCCTCCTCCCATCTTTAAAGACGGCACCGTTATTAAGGGAGCCTTGGCTGTCGGCCAAACTCTCCGGCTAGGCGGTTTCCTCATGACCGCCTGTTCGGCCGTTGCGCCGATGGTGACCTCTCGGGTCATTAAAAGCAATCTTCACATCAGCTCGGAACTCGCCGAGCAGTTGGATCCAATGGAGCTCTCTTCCGTAAACGAGCTCTTGGATCGCATCACCGCCTTGGGGGTCACTATGGATTATGACCAGATTGGGTTTAAACCCGATCTAAGAGAGATCAATTCTCCCCAAGTCACCCATCATGTTGCCGTAGTAGAGGCACAGTGCGGCGACCCTTCATCCATCTTGAGGACTAGCTACGTCCGTATTCTAGATCCCTCCAAGCCGGATATCCGCGGAGGGGAGGACGTAATACAAGACCTGAACTTAAAATCAGGCAACGGGTCAAGTTCAATGGACAACATCCAAGAATCCGAACTCCAGAGTTCGGAAGCTCCTTGGCCTTTAAGTCTCAAATTGGGTGAGGCTGCGGATTTTGTTCCACCCACCCACCCAAACATAAGCGATCTATCCCAAATTAGGCAAAAGCCCGAAGAAACAGTACATCATTACTGGGCAAGGTTCCTCCTGGTTATGAACATGATAAAGGACTGCCGCGAGGAAGAAGCAATCTCAATCTTCAGCAATAATTGCACGGACAAGGGAACCCTCAACGCCACAGGACGTCGTGATATTACACGCTTCACTGACTTGGTGTCCATAGTACAAAAGTACTATGCGATGGAAAGCGCCTGGAAAACCGAAATTAAATTTTGGGATAATCCGGCCTTGAGTAGAGACCCTATCCGAAATAAAAGGGTGCATCATCATCAGACACCCGGGCTAAAACCAAAAAACCAAAACCCTCTACAGGGCATGGAACCGTACTGGAGCGATGGCTTAATGGACCCTGTAAAATTCACAGTACAGAGGACGCCACACCAACTCACAGCCTTAGAGCATGTTGGATACTCCGGCAGGTGGCCACAAGGGGCGAAGATCTCCTAATTCTGGAGTCCGCGGAAATCCACCTCAGGGACTCCAGTACAATCTTAACAGTCTTCGAGACCTTTGCATCAAATAACATGCGAAAAAGAACACTCCGCAGCCTTGCCGAAGTCTATCAGGTAGCAACAATAAACCCATGGAGCGACACGGCTATTACCTTCAACGCAAGCGATGAACCTAAATTCCGAACAGCCCAAGCACCAGCCGCATTGGTCCTCAGTCCAATAGTGGACGACTTTCGCCTCACCAAGGTACTCATGGATGGAGGCAGCGGATTGAACCTCATTTATGAGGAAACTCTTCAAAAAATGGGATTAGACTGGAGCCGCGTTGAGCGAAGCAACACAACCTTTAGAGGAATAATCCCCAGTCAAGAAGCGCACTGCACAGGAAAAATCACACTAGATGTGGTGTTCGGCACGCCGGATAATTACAGATCCGAAGAGGTCACATTTCAGGTGGCCCCATTCAGCAGCGGATATCACGCCCTACTAGGGCGGGAAGCATTTACAATCTTTCAAGCAATACCCCATTACGGGTACATGAAACTCAATATGCCCGGGCCAAACGGAATTATCACTCTCGCTAGTGATCCGGACATAGCACTCCACGCCGAAAACAAGACAGTCGCATTAGCCCTGGAGGCACTATCCGAAGCTTTAGCAGCTGAGGAACTGACTGCGCTGCGCTCCTCAGTTAACAGGGACGATGTGATACTCGACAAGAGATCCAAGTCCACATCCTTTAACCCAGCAGATGAAATAGTCAAGTTCCAGGTCCATCCAACGGACCCCCAACAAAACAGCCTCCATCGGGGCACAATTACACCCTGATATGGACGCCGCACTGCGAGAATTTCTACGTGAAAATTGGGACATCTTCGCCTGGCACCCTTCAGACATGCCAGGAATCCCACGCAAGATGGCCGAACATAGCTTGAATATCCTAAAAGGATTCAAACCTGTCAAACAAGCACTTCGGCGTTTCTCCGAACCCAAGAGACAGGCTATGGGAGAAGAGCTAGCCAAACTATTGGAGGCCGGATTCATTAGAGACATAAAACATCCGGACTGGCTAGCAAACCTGGTGATGGTACCAAAGAAGGACAAATCCTGGCGCCTGTGTGTCGATTTTAAAGACCTTAACAAGGCTTGCCCAAAGGATCCCTTCCCCCTCCCCCGCATTGATCAAATTATCGATGCCACCGCAGGACACGATTCACTGTGTTTCCTCGACGCATACTCCTGTTGCCATAAAATCAAGATGGCAGAATCAGACCAAGCCGCAACAGCATTCATCACACCATACGGCCCATTCTGCTTCAACACAATGCCCTTTGGGCTGAAAAACGCCGGTGCAACATATCAGCGCATGATTCAGACATGTCTGGCAAACCAGATCGGCAAGACAGTGGAAGCGTATGTGGATGATGTGGTGGTCAAAACAAGACATGTCGAAACTCTAGTAGACGACCTGAGGCTAACATTGGACAACCTCCGAAAATACGACATCAAGCTCAACCAACTTGGAGGATTGTACATGGTAAATCCGCCCTGCGGGTTGACGCGACGGAAATCCTCCTCTTCTCCCTTGTACATAGAGGATAAGATCTTTACTAGAGCGGCAGCTGAGGCTGGCCCCTTACGACCGTAACGGGTGGCGTCATCCTCCCCATTGAAATCCCACATAGGGTGGCTCCTATATTGAAGCGGTTGCACCCCCGCATGATGCATGCGGCCATGAATCCAATCATGGTCAGTCCGGAATGGGCCAATAGTCTTATATGGCCCATCAGGTAAAGAACGTCTCTGTCGTTTTCTCTCTGAGAGCTCCACGGACACCAGCTCAAGCGTTTCTTTAATGGAGCATGGTTGAACTCAGGGAGGCTGACCCAGACAGGGTCCGGTAGCGGGACATCATCTATATAAAACCATTCCGAAGGCCAGTCCTCGGACGCCTTCTTTGGGGTCCCGGATAAGTATCCGGTCCCGACGATGCGCCACACTTCGGCTCCGCCCACTTGATATATAGACCCCTCTTGAGAACGGGGCACCAGGTAGAATATCCTCTTCCACAACGCGAAATGAGCCTCAACACCCAAGAATAGCTCGCAAAGGGCGATGAAGCCCGCGATATGTAATAAAGAGGCGAGCGTAAGATTGTGCAGCTGGAGGCCGTAGAACTCCAGAAGCCCGCGGAGAAATGGATGAACTGGAAATCCCAGTCCCCTCATTAGATAAGGGACTAAGCACACCCGCTCTCCTTTAGAGGGATTGGGGGTGCTCTCCGCTTGTTTTCCACCATTGTAGGTGGCGAGTCCGGCTCGGACCGGGACCATATAAGCCTAAGGGAGAAATCCCTTGGCCTGAAGCGACACTAACTTGTTGTGCGGGATGGAGCAATTCTCCCAGTCTCCAAGTTTAGGACTGGAAGGGCGAGAGGAGTAGCTGCGATGGCCGGCCATGCTGGAATGGACCTTTGCTGGAGGCGCTCTGATGATTACTCGTGGAGAGGAGAAGATGTGGTTTGGATCTGAATCCCCATACCGTTAAATAGGCGGCTCGCTTATGCGGCTAGGGGTGTGGATGTAAAAATGCCCCATATTTTCGCATTCGTTTGACATGTGAAGACGGCCATTATTGGGCGTGGAAGCCAAGGAGCGCTACATTACAAAAATCGGATATTATTCCTACAGGTACATAGAATTTGGAGAAGAACCCGCCTTGCAATGTCGAAGACAATCTACGTGCCGGACTCGTCATCATTGATGCTTGGTTCGGGGGCTACTGAGGGAGTCCTGGATTAGGGGGTGTTCGGATAGCCGGACTATACCTTCAGCCGGACTCCAGGACTATGAAGATACAAGATTGAAGACTTCGTCCCGTGTCCGGAAGGGACTTTCCTTGGCGTGGAAGGCAAGCTTGGCGATGCGGATATTCAAGATCTCCTACCATTGTAACCGACTTTGTGTAACCCTAACCCTATCCGGTGTCTATATAAATCGGAGGGTTCTAGTCCGTAGAACAACTTCATCATACAATAATCATACCATAGGCTAGCTTCTAGGGTTTAGCCTCCTTGATGTCGTGGTAGATCCACTCCTGTACTACCCATATCATCAATATTAATCAAGCAGGACTAGGGTTTTACCTCCATCGAGAGGGCCCGAACCTGGGTAAACTTCGTGTCCCTTGTCTCCTGTTACCATCCGGCCTAGACGCACAGTTCGGGACCCCCTACCCGAGATCCGCCGGTTTTGACACCGACATTTGTGCTTTCATTGAGAGTTCCTCTGTGCCGTCGCAATCAGGAAGGATGCCTCCTCCCGTCTTTAAAGACGGCGCCGTTATTAAGGGAGCCTTGGCTGTCGGCCAAACTCTCCGGCTAGGCGGTTTCCTCATGACCGCCTGTTCGGCCGTTGCACCGACGGTGACCTCTCGGGTCATCAAAAGCAATATTCACATCAGCTCGGAACTCGGCGAGCAGTTGGATCCAATGGAGCTCTGTTCCGTAAACGAGCTCTTGGATCGCATCGCTGCCTTGGGGGTCACTACAGATTATGACCAGATTGGGCTTAAACCCGATCTAAGAGAGATCAATTCTCCCCAAGTCACCCATCATGCTGCCGTAGTAGAGGCACAGTGCGGCGACCCTTCATCCATCTTGAGGACTAGCTACGTCCGGATTCCAGATCCCTCCAAGCCGGATATCCGCGGGGGGAAGGACGTAATACAAGACCTGAACTTAAAATCAGGCAACGGATCAATTTCAATGGACAACATCCAAGAATCCAAACTCCAGAGTTCGGAAGCTCCTTGCCCTTTAAGTCTCAAATTGGGTGAGGCTGCGGATTTTGTTCCACCCACCCACCCAAACATAAGCGATCTATCCCAAATCAGGCAAAAGCCCGAAGAAACAGTACAGCATTACTGGGCAAGGTTCCTCCTGGTTACGAACAGGATAAAGGACTACCGCGAGGAAGACGCAATCTCAATCTTCTGCAATTATTGCACGGACAAGGGAATCCTCAACGCCACAGGACGTCGTGATATTACACGCTTCGCTGACTTGGCGTCCATAGTACAAAAGTACTGTGCGATGGAAAGCGCCTAGAAAACCGAAATTATATTTTGGGATAATCCGGCCTTGAGTAGAGACCCTGTCCGAAATAAAAGGGTGCATCGTCATCAGACACCCGGGCTAAAAACCAAAAAACCAAAACCCTCTACAGGGCATGGAACCGTACTAGAGCGATGGCTTAATGGACCCTGTAAAATTCACAGTACAGAGGACGCCACACCAACTCACAGCCTTCGAGCATGTTGGATACTCCGGCAGGTGGCCAAAAGGGGCGAAGATCTCCTAATTCCGGAGTCCGCAGAAATCCACCTCAGGGACTCCAGTACAGTCTTGACAGTACTCGAGACCTTCGCATCAAATAACATGCGAAAAAGAACACTCCGCAGCCTTGCCGAAGTCTATCAGGTAGCAACAATAAACCCATGGAGTGACACGGCTATTACCTTCAACGCAAGCGATCAACCTAAATTCCGAACAGCCCGAGCACCAGTCACATTGGTCCTCAGTCCAATAGTGGACGGCTTTTGCCTCACCAAGGTACTCATGGATGGAGGCAGCGGATTGAACCTCATTTATGAGGAAACTCTTCAAAAAATGGGATTAGACGGGAGCCGCGTTGAGCGAAGCAGCACAACCTTTAGAGGAATAATCCCCAGTCGAGAAGCGTGCTGCACAGGAAAAATCACACTAGATGTGGTGTTCGGCACGCCGGATAATTACAAATCCGAAGAGGTCACATTTCAGGTGGCCCCGTTCAGCAGCGGATATCACGCCCTACTAGGGCGGGAAGCATTTACAATCTTCCAAGCAATACCCCATTACGGGTACATGAAGCTCAAGATGCCCGGGCCAAACGGAATTATCACTCTCTCTAGTGATCTGGACATAGAATTCCGCGCCGAAAACAAGACAGCCGCATTAGCCCTGGAGGCACTATCCGAAGCCTTAGCAGCTGAGGAACTGACTGCGCTGCGCTCCTTAGTTAACAGGTATGATGTGATACTCGACAAGAGATCCATGTCCACATCCTTTAAACCAGCAGATGCAATAGTCAAGTTCCAGGTCCATCCAACGGACCCCAACAAAACGGCCTCCATCAGGGCACAATGACACCCTGATATGGACGCCGCACTGCGAGAATTTCTACGTGAAAATTGGGACATCTTCGCCTGGCACCCTTCAGACATGCCAGGAATCCCACGCAAGCTGGCCGAACATAGCTTGAATATCCTAAAAGGATTCAAACCTGTCAAACAAGCCCTTCGGCGTTTCTCCGAACCCAAGAGACAGGCTATGGGAGAAGAGCTAGCCAAACTATTGGAGGCCGGATTCATTAGAGACATAAAACATCCGGACTGGCTAGCAAACCTGGTGATGGTACCAAAGAAGGACAAATCCTGGCGCCTGTGTGTCGATTTTAAAGACCTTAACAAGGCTTGCCCAAAGGATCCCTTCCCCCTCCCTGCATTGATCAAATTATTGATGCCACCGCACGACACGATTCACTGTGTTTCCTCGACGCATACTCCGGTTACCATCAAATCAAGATGGCAGAATCAGACCAAGCCGCAACAGCATTCATCACACCATACGGCCCATTCTGCTTCAACACAATGCCCTTTGGGCTGAAAAACGCCGGTGCAACATATCAGCGCATGATTCAGACATGTCTGGCAAACCAGATTGGCCAGACAGTGGAAGCGTACGTGGATGATGTGGTGGTCAAAACAAGACATGTCGAAACTCTAGTAGACGACCTGAGGCTAACATTCGACAACCTCCGAAAATACGACATCAAGCTCGACCCGGAAAAATGCGTCTTCGGCGTTCTAGCTGGAAAGCTTTTGGGCTTCATTGTGTCCGGTAGAGGAATTGAAGCAAATCTGGCCAAGATCCGAGCTTTGTCGCAACTGGATATCACAAAGGACCTCAAACAAATACAAAAATTAACCGGATGCGTGGCGGCTTTAAGCCGGTTTATCTCTCGCTTGGGAGAAAAGGCACTGCCCCTTTATCGCCTCCTTCGGCGCACCGAACACTTCGAGTGGACGGATGCTACCACGGCCGGACTAGATGAAATAAAAGCCATATTGGCAACAAACCCAGTCCTGGCCGCGCCAAACACCGGCGAACCAATGCTACTGTACGTCGCAGCAACCCATCAAGTTGTCAGTGCATTACTCGTCGTCGAGCGGGAAACGGACGGGCACAAACTCCCCCTTCAAAGGCCGGTCTACTACGTGTCCACTGTCCTCACTCCATGCAAATCACGGTACCCGCATTATCAAAAGATTGCATACACGGTATTCATGGCATCCCAGAAGCTACGACACTACTTTTAAGAGTGTTCCATAACAGTAGCCTCGGAAGTACCACTAAACGATATTATCAACAACCGCGATGCAACGGGCCGGATCGCAAAATGGGCCATCGAGCTCCTCCCGTTCAATATAACCTATAAGCCACGGCGAGCTATTAAATCGCAAGTTTTGGCCGACTTCGTCGCAGAATGGACGGAGGCCGAGCTCCCTAAAGAGTACGGCACATATTCAAACTGGATCATGCATTTTGACGGCTCCAAAATGTTGGCCGGACTAGGGGCTGGCGTTCTTGACGTCCCCCACAGGAGACACAGATCAATATGTTCTCCAGATCATGTACACGGACTCCAACAATGCAGCCGAATATGAGGCCCTCCTACATGGTCTCCGGATGGCAGTATCCATGGGCATTCAATGCCTAGAGGTACGCGGGGACTCAAACCTCGCGATATCACAAATAAACGGAGACTTTGATGCAAAGGATCCAAAAATGGCAGCTTACGGCAAAGCCGTCCTAAAAATATCAGCTCAGTTTGAAGGGTTGGAGTTTCACCATATAGCCCGAGAAAACAATCAGGCAGCGGATGTCCTGGTATGCATTGGAGCAAAACGCGATATAGTCCCCCCCCAACATCTTTTTAGAAAGACTGTTCAAGCCATCCGTAGCATGGGAGGGGGAACCCGCAGATAACAGCCCGGACCTAACCGCACCACTCGACGCCGAACAATCTGACATAATTGGAGGCTCTGCCACCGAAATTACACCTTCAGCCCATGTAATAATGGCGGCCATCGCCCAGTGGACAGAACCGTTCCTAGCCTACATTACTAGGCAGGAACTCCCAGAGTACCAAAACGAGGCACGTTGCATAGTGCGGCGATCTAAAGCCTATAAAGTCCACGAGGGAGAGCTTTATAAGAAAAGCACTACCGGAGTCCTTCAAAGGTGCATCTCCGAAGAGGAAGGGCGGAACTTGCTGGCTGATATTCATGCCGGACTCGGTGGCCACCACGCTGCAGTTCGGTCCCTTGTAAGCAAGGCTTTCCATACGGGCTTTTTCTGGCCGACGGCCCAAGCAGACGCTCGGGACTTGGTCCAACGATGCGTCGGTTGCCAGCTCTTTGCAAATCAATGTCAGTGTCAAAACCGGGAGATCTCGGGTAGGGGGTCCTGAACTGTGCGTCTAGGCCGGTTGGTAACAGGAGACAAGGGACACGAAATTTACCCAGGTTCGGGCCCTCTTGATGGAGGTAAAACCATACTCCTGCTTGATTAATATTGATGATATGGGTAGTACAAGAGTGGATCTACCACGAGATCAAGGAGGCTAAACCCTAGAAGCTAGCCTATGGTATGATTGTTGTATGATGAAGTTGTCCTACGGACTAGAACCCTCCGGTTTATATAGACACCGGATAGGGTTAGGGTTACACAAAGTCGGTTACAATGGTAGGAGATCTTGAATATCCGCATCGCCAAGCTTGCCTTCCACGCCAAGGAAAGTCCCTTCCGGACACGGGATGAAGTCTTCAATCTTGTATCTTCATAGTCCAGGAGTCCGGCTGAAGGTATAGTCCGGCTATCCGAACTCCCCCTAATCCAGGACTCCCTTAGTAGCCCCTGAACCAGGCTTCAATGACGACGAGTCCGGCGCGCAAATTGTCTTCGGCATTGCAAGGCGGGTTCCTCCTCCAAGTTCTTCAAGAAGATTTTAAACACCAAGAATAGTGTCCGGTTCTGCAAAATAAGTTTCCACATATTGCCATAGAGAGAATAATATTAACACAAATCAAATCTGCTACGTATTCCGTAGCGTGACATCATACTACGCCAAGTCCTTTTCTCGAATCGTTTTTACTCTTCCACCTCAGCATGTTTTGGGAGGCGGTTTCCTTGGCACGTCTTGTCAAAGCAGAGATCGTGTGCCCCTTTTTACGGGATTCTCATCAATACGAATGTGGGTAACCCAATCGTGTCCGTTAGCACATTTCCTCGATTAAAGGCGAGTCCCAAACGTTGCGGGGGGGCTCTTGGTATTCAACCTCTTATAAAGAGACCAAGGCCTTACTTCTTTTTCCCACCTCAAACAAGTTCGCCCGTCGCCTTGAGTTCCAACACCCTAGGCTCCAGATTCCAGGCGCTTCGGACCTTCGACCGTGTTCGGTTCCGACATTCAAGGCCGATGGACGCCCTCCTCCGTCACAGAAGAGGACGTGCTAAAGTTGAGAGAGGCTAAGTTCCTGATCGGCGAAATTTCGCATAGGTTGCCCGTTCAAGGGCAGGCCATTCCCAATCCCCAGCCCGGTGAGAGCGTGGTGTTCATGTCTCACTTCCTTCGAGGGTTAGGCTTCCCGATGGATCCCTTTGTGAGGGGGCTGTTGTTTTATTACGGGCTGGAATTCCATGACTTAGCTCCGGAGTCCATCCTCCACATTTCCTCATTCATCGTCATGTGTGAAGCGTTCCTCCATGTTATCTCTCACTTCGGATTATGGCTCAAAACTTATAAAGTGGAGCCGAAGATAATCGAGGGACGACACGTAGAGTGCGGAGGCGCTATTATAAGCAAGAATGTCGATGCTCCATGGCCCGAGGGCTCTTTTCAAGAGGAGCTCGGTTTGTGGCAACGAGAGTGGTTCTATATCACCGCTCCCAGGGGCACTAAGTGGGTGACGCCTCCTGCCTTTCGCTCGGGTCCCCCACCACAGCTAACGTCATGGGTCAGCAGAGGGTTAGATTGGGGGTTACTGAAAGATGTGCCCTTGATGCAGGGCCGCATTAGGGATCTCTTAGAAGGAGACCTCAGCCTGGTCAAGATGACGCAGGTCATGTTGATTCGCCGGATATTGCCCGGCAAACATCGCTCCCTTCGCCTGTGGGAGTTTAATCCAGAGGGGCCGCGGGCTCTCCAGAATTTCATGGGCGCAACACCCGCGGAGATGTATAAGTTGTTCTTCGGATCACAAGCGATGTGTCCGAATTTGACCGAGGACGCAGGCCTAAGCTGCAATCGCCCAGATACTCAAGTAAGTAACCTTGTGTCTGGACATGCTATCCATATAATTGTCGTAAATATGCCCCTAAAAGAGCTGTCCTTTTAAACAGGAGTGGATAGCAAAGGCAAAGCTGATCAGGTGTCCGGTTCCCCTTCCCGAAACCACGCTGGATCCCATGCTTGTCAGGATGTTGAAGATAATGCCTTTGGAAGGAAGTAAGGGGAAGAACAAGGGAACTATGGCCTCCTCGAAGGAGGCTACTTCAGAGGGAGGAACCGACAATTCCTCTCCTAAGGGGAAGAAGAGGGCCGCCTCTGATGACCCGGAGACCAAGGCCTCGAAGCGGGGGGAAAATCTTCGTCAGAGGGTCCGACACCGGGGAGTTCCTCGGCCGAACTATGCCCTCAAAGGGATCAGCCCTCCAGCGAGCCGTAAGTAGAGAAAGGTTTCCCTTTTGAGGGATGAGAGAAATCCGTGATTTATATCTGAGAAGATTAATTGAAATTTTACCTTGTAGCCCGGACCTCAGTCCTTCTCAGCAGAGCTCGTCTTCGGGGGATCTTCTTCCGGAGATGATGGAGAGCGGGATGCCTCCCCCTGTCGTACCGCCTAGCGAGGCGGGCGATACTGAGGTGTCGTCGCGGAAGGTTCCTCTGAATCTGGCAGGGGAGGAAGATAGCCATATGGCCCCCCAAGATTCTCCGCGTCCGGCCTTCGAAAAAGGCCATAGGACAAATCCGGCATCGTCTGATGTTCGGCCGGAGGAGCTAAAGATTCTGCTGAGGCGAGCTTCTATCTCAGAGGAGCACCGTGCATTGATGGGCACGGTGATTGAAAGGATTCCATCCGCAGAAAGCGGATTGCATGAAGCCGTCAAAAGTTTACTGACGGGTTTTGAGGTACGTTAGATAATGTACACTTTTGCCAGTTGCGCATAAGTAAGTTGCGCCCTGTGTAGATAGTAGCCCCTGAGACTCTGGGCATTGTCAAGAAATGACGGCACGTAGAGGATCATAATCCCAGGTCAAAGGTGTCGCCCTTGAATGTAGGTGGCGAGGTGTCCGGAATCGAGCCGAACTGATGATTTTGCCGAACTAAAGCGGCAACTGGACGTGGCTGCTGCCGACATCGCGCTTGTTAACAAGCAGCATGATGAGGCTCAAGGTATGTAATTCCTCGGGCAGCATTGGGTAAGAGGAGTTTTATGCCATTGTCTTATAGTGTATGTGCTTGACGCAGATGGTGCGGCCGTCGTGGAGAATCTTAGGGCAGAACTTGCCCGAGCTAAAGAACAAGCCTGAAAGAGCGATGCGGCTGCCCAGAAAGCTCATGAGGAGCTGAGAGCCGAACAGGCTGCTCACTGCCGAAGCAAGGAGGAGATGGCCGAGATGACCGTGAAGTTAGAACGCACTGCTGATCGCTGCAAGCTTCTTGAAGAAGAAGAATGGGCAAGGCAGACGGATTTGGGGAAAGCCGTTGCTGATGCCAAGGACGCTCGCTCGGCGATGAGAGCTGCGAAGGAGGAGCTGCGTCAGGCCGAACAGATTGCGGCTGAAAAGCCCTTTATGCTGCGGAGGAAGTTTTGCAATCCGGCGTTTGCTCCGCTAGACCGGATGTGGAGTGTGGAGGACACCTATCTGGATTTGGCAGCAAGTGCTGCTGATGCGACCGAACACTTTCGAGATCTAAAAGATCGCGAAGTGGAAAAGCTTTTCTGATCGCAGTTTCACAATCCAGAATGCCAACTAGCTGTGGACGATCGCCTGTCTCAATGGGCCGAACTGAACAGGTTGTCCGCACTTGCCATGAAGTACGTCATGGGTCATCTGTGGCCGGGGAGACCGGAGCCGAAGAGTTATTTCAGCTTGGTGCAGCAATTCCTTGACGCGGTGCCGCGTATTAATGTGATGAAGAGGTCAACATGCATACAAGGCGCACGGATGGCTCTTGCCCGTGTCAAGACATACTGGGCAGAGATGGAGACCACCGTTGTTGTGTCCCGAGATTCGGACAAAAGCCGAGTACCTTCCGAGCACTATTTTCAGGAAGTCCTTAAGGGCGCTCGTGTAATAGAGACGCAGTGCTTGAAGGATGCTATGTTAGGATAGCATATGTAATTATGAAGAAATATTTTGATAAATTGTAGTGGCCTTTTGTACTTGTGCCTTCAAGTATTTGTAACACCTCCTGTGCGGCAGTTTTTTAAAATATATATACGAAATCTGAAAGATGGCAGTCGTTGGCTTCAGCCCCCATGCACATAGTGCGGGGGTGCTCGCGGAAGACACATTTTCACACTTAACCCAACGTCTTGGTCCTACAAAGGAGGTGATGGCGCAGCGGTCCAGGCAACCGGACTATAATGCTTTAACACTTTCACTTAGCCATAGGAGCTTGACAGGGGGACTATTTAGGTAGCCCCTTGGTGGCGGCTGCGCTCGCCCGAGTTCGGGGCGCGTATGTGCCTGGCCGGGAAGCGGCCCTTCGTTAAAGCGGAGGAATCCTATAGATTCCGGTAGGTCATCGAGTGGCTGACCAGTCTCACGCTACATCATGAAAGTCAGTTTTCGGCTTTCTCTACTGAGGTGCTCGCCTGGCCTAACTGGGGCACAATCGCAGTAGTTCTCCTGGTGCTACCTTAGCCGATAGAGCGGAACGTAAGGTAGACGAACTCAGGAGCCGGGCAACCCAACATTTGACCAAAGACATGATTCAGAGCTGATGCATATAATGCCAAAACTCGTGACGCCGAACACTCTCTAAGGTGTTCGGTCTTTATAAGTGCAGGCAAAACAGCACTCCTTATTGAAAAGCCCCTAGTGTCCAGGTACGCGCAAAAATTCTGATGTGGCCACATGCCAAGACGCCAGCCTCCTCCTTGGTTATGGCAGAGAAAACCAGGGGATATGTAGCAACAAGAGACAGTAAAAAAGGTTTACGCAGGGTCTTAATCTAAAAAGAATCATTAGGACGGGTCCCTACTGCACGTCTGCGCCTGTGTCTCCGTTGTGCCGTATCCTGGACGGGCGCCGCACGACGTTCATCTGTAAAAGAGAGGAACTGAGTTGAAAATGGGTCGTGCTGAACAAGATTTTAAAATAAACAAAGTATAAAGTAAAATATATAAAATTGAGCTTTATTGTCTCCTATTGTATATATACGGAGCCCCTGGTGCGGAGGTATATGGCCTCTAAGCCTGCATCGATGACAATTTTGCACCGAACTCATCTATCCGCGCTCGTGGTCTTTTAAAGACCTATTCCGAAGTTTTTTGGCCGGGGAAGCCATTTTACTGTGGGGCTGTTACAGCGGCCGCACAGTCCTCCGCTTGTGGGAGGCGCACCTCAATGCTTCCCCTTTAAAGAGATGATGCCTCGTGGACCGGGCATTTTAAGCATTAGAGATGCATAATGCGGTATTGCGTTAAAGCGGGCGAAAGCTTCGCGTCCTAGTAGTGCTTGATAGCGACTTGAGAATGGGACGACGTGGAAAATTAGCTTTTCGCGACGGAAGTTATCGGGGTGGCCGAATGTAACTTCAAGCCGGAGGAAACCCATGCATCGGGTGTCCGGACCTGGCGTTACCCCTTGAAAAGAGGTTTTGCTGTGACGGATTCTTGTTGGGTCTATCCCCATGCGACGGATTGTATCTTGATATATTAGGTTTAGTCCACTGCCACCGTCCATAAGGACATTTGAAAAACTTGAGTTCGTCGATTATTGGATCGAGTACCAAGGCAGACCATCCTGCGTTCCTGATACTTCTAGAATAGTCCCGTTGATCGAAGATGATTGGTTTTGACGGCGGGACCTCTTTGGGATAGGTCGTATGGTGCGTACCTTTATGGGCGCCGCATGTTTCGTTATGTGAAGTAAGTTTACTGTTTTTACTTCTTGTGGGAAGTTCTTTTGTTTCTTGGTGCTCTGCTTTTGGGGTTCGTCTTCGTCCTCACTTGGTGTTTCGAGCCCCTTGTGTTCGGCGTTGAGTCTACCGGATTGTTTGAAAACCCAACAATCTATGTGGGTATGGTTAGCAGGCCTTCTGGGAGTACTGTGTATTTGACATGTCCTGTCCAGGATTTTTTTTAAGTTGGATGGATCATCCCTGTTATCCTGGAGGGGCGGCTTTGTCTGATTCTGTCGTGAGCTTTTGAATCCGGCGTTGATTGCCGTGCTCTTCAGACTTTTTTCCTTAGTCCGGCGACGGTCCTTGTTGCGTTGCGGTTTTCCATTTCCATCCCTAGTTTCGGATGTACTTGGGTCGCTGGGGCTGCGTCTTGCCAACCAGCTGTCCTCTCCTGCACAAAAGCGGGTCATGAGGCTTGTGAGTGCGGCCATTGTTCTTGGCTTCTCTTGGCCGAGGTGTCTGGCGAGCCATTCGTCTCGGACGTTATGCCTGAAAGCTGCTAAGGCCTCGGCGTCCGGACAGTCGACTATCTGATTCTTTTTAGTGAGGAATCTATTCCAGAATTGCCGAGCTGATTCTCCGGCCTGTTGTGTTATGTGACTGAGGTCGTCAGCATCCGGGAGGCGGACATAAGTCCCTTGAAAATTTGCTCGGAAAGCGTCCTCGAGCTCTTCCCAGCTTCCAATTGTGTTTTCAGGGAGGCTTTTGAGCCAATGACGAGCTGGTCCTTTGAGCTTTAGTGGTAAATATTTGATGGCGTGGAGATCGTCTCCTCTAGCCATATGTATATGGAGGATATAATCATCTATCCAGACTCCAGGGTCTGTTGTTCCATCATATGCCTCTATGTTTACGGGTTTGAATCCCGCTGGAAATTCATAATCCAGGACCTCATCGGTGAAGCATAGGGGATGTGCGGCGCCCCTGTATTTTGGTGTGCCGGATTCTGATGATGGTTTTATTGCATTGCTTATGAGAGCTTGCTTTCTTGGCCCATAAATGGACCTGGCTGGGCCATCTTTTTGATGCGAATCTGTAAGTGGGTCGCGTGCCGGCTTAAGTGCGGCGCCATTTGCCGTTTTATGCTGGCTATGGGGTCGTCTATCCGACCGCGTAGCTTTCTTGTTTTTTGAATGCGATGGCTCTATGGCCTCTTCGTCAAATTCGGGCAGTAGCTTTCTCTTCGGGTAGCTTTTAGTGCGGCGATTGTCGCTGTATTTATCTGCGGTATTGATTACTTTGCTCCATCTGATCCTGGGTGCATTTTCCGCTGTTTTTAGCTTCCGCTTTTGCTTCTTCAGGCTGCGTGCTGTTGCCACAAGCCTCTTGTGGAGATTCTTCTGCCTTGTGGTTTTGTCTGGCGTAAGATCGTCCGGAGTGCCGTTTTCGCCGGGGGAGGGATGTTCAGTTTCACTATCCGTGTTGCCCTGTTCGGACGGTTGCTCTAAGGCCTGGTCGTCGTCTACCGGCTCATCCTGCTCTATGGCCAGGTCTTTATCGAGGCGGGGCTTGGGTCGGCGTTTACGCCGACGCTTTGATCGCTTTTCGAGGGATCGGTCCCCCGTTCCATCCCCTTTTTCCTCGCCATCGCTTCCTTTAGGGGTGTCCACCATGTACACATCATGAGATGGGGTGGCTGTCCAATGCCCTATGGGCGTTGGCTCATCTGTATCTCCTGCATCGTCGTCCATACCGTCGATGTCTTCGGAGTCGAAGTTGAGCACGTCGTTTAAATTGTCGACAGTGGCTACCAAGTGGGTGGTGGGTGGGCATTGAATTTCTTCATCGTCCGTATCCCATCCTTGCTGGCCATAGTCCGGCCAGGGCTCTCCCGATAAAGAGAGAAACTTTAGTGAGTTCAGGATGTCGCCAAAGGGCGAGTGCTGAAAGATGTCCGCGGCAGTGAACTCCATGACCGGCGCCCAATCGGATTCGATTGGCAGGGGCGCGGGAGGTTCGGAGTCCGGAGGGGAATCCGGATCCTCGGAGTCATGGATCATGCAGAGTGCGGGGCTGGCGTTCGGCTCGATCGCTTCTGAGACTTTATGAGCCCAACACATATGCATGCATGGGCCGGGATCGTGAGGTTCAAAAAAGACAGTGGTATAGGATTCTGTATAACGAGCGGTTGTTGGCACTTGGCAGTATACTAGTACGTAGTGCCACGGCTTCTTGGCCGACCTGGAATTAATCCTCAATCCATCGTTTTTTATGGAGTATAAAGCAGTCTGTACAATACACTATTCAATAGAACGTGCATGCATGTAGTTGTATTGTATCCACGCCCGAGGATTGTTTTCAGAGTGTTCTCCCGTCGCGCAGCAGCAAGCAGCGGCACCTGCCGCCTCGGCAGTGGCGGCCGGGCCCACTTGGGCCGCTCCGTTCCGTTGCATCTGCACACGGACAAGAAATGATGTGCAGCCGAAGCTGCCGCCTGCGCTCGTGGCGGCAGGTGCCACATGTCGGCTGCCGGACCTGCCGCCACGGGCAAATGGTCTTTTTTGACAATATGATGTGTAGATAGTCTTTTCTGTCAATACGAGAACCTAGGTGGTCCTTTCTGACAAAAATTCCCGTGATAACGGTCAGACACCAGCGTATGTCACGGGGTCACGAGCCCATGCAAGTCTCTATCCATTACTCTATCCCGGTCGCTGGAAAATCAGCGGCGGCTCCGTCCTCGCACCGGCAAGCAGCCCCGCTTCACTGGTTTCTTCGTCGTGGCCCTGTTTTCTTCTGCGAACGTGTTGCAGGGGAGACGCAGGATCTGTAGTTTGTGCTGACGCGGTGCCTAACCATCGATCGAACGACTGCAGCACTTCTCCTTGATTTGGGTGCGTCAACGCATGCCCAGGTCTAGACGCCACCCCGCTTCCTGCTCGTGATACTCTACCGACATATGCTATCTTTAGGAGCCAATCAGCTCACAGCAGCCTGCAGGTTGGGTACTTGGTGACTTTGATCTGGTCTCAGGTCTCGCCTAGTACGGACATACATAGATCGTGATCGCAAGAATTTGGTTTTACAAGTGGTAAAACAAGAGGGGGTGTACGTGCGCAACTTGGCCTGGACTTTCCATGACGACCGATAAACAACGAGAATGCAAGTTGTACAACACAGAACACTACAGGAATCATCGTTTGGATAGGACAACATTGCATAGGAAAGCCACCGAAAATTTGCCTCGGCTGTATTCGAATGACTAGAAAACAGGTTAGAGAAGATTGAACTTCATATAAAGTTATTAACCGAGGCATATGTGAAACCAATAAACGGGAATTTCCGTGATCAAAACTTACAAGAATTACATTTTAATGAGGAAAACTCATTGGCTGCCTTGTGACAAACTTACCGGACCAAAACGCAAGGATGGTATGGATTTCCGTGATCTTAGGTTATTTAACCAAGTGCTTCTTGCAAAGCAGGCTTGGCGGTTAGTCTTATTCTGGACTTGTTGTGTGCAAAGTTAATGAAGGCAAAGTATTACCCTCAATGCCATATTCTTGATACCATCTTTCTGCAGTCGGCGTTGTTGACTTGATAGGGTTAACAAAGTTACGCACCATCAACGTTCTTCAAGTATGTGTTCTATTTGCGGTGTGGAAGATGGTATCACCTTTCATGCTCTAGTGACTTGCCCTAAGGCGAGGGCTCTGCATATAGCTATGAGAGACGACTGGAATATTCCTGGGGAAGACGTCTTCAAGTATATGGGCCCGGACTAGTTGCTTATTCTGCTAGATTAGATGAGGTCGCCGCAGCCTGAGAAATTCATCTTCATTTTTTGAAGAGCTTAACGCTTAAGAAGTTATTTGATTTTTGGTAAGGAGAAGGAATCCATCTCAGTTTATGCTTGTTTTGTGAAAAATTATTGGGCATCTTTTTCATTTTGCACAGGTGGTGGCCGACCACAAAAGAAAGGGGTAGGGGCACACGGGATTATGAAATTTAGTTTCGATAATATGACGGATGGTGTTCTTATTAATAATCCCCCACCCATTATATGAGATTGTAAATGAATGGTCGTAGTCATAAATACTGCACTATTAATTGGTGCCCAACTATTTTTTTACCATGCCGCTTGCTTGCATGAGAGAGAGAGAGAGGCCACTAGTGAATCTATGGCCCCTTTATTCTCCTTTACTAAAAATAAATATTTTCCTTGTTGTCCTGTTTTATTTTTCTACCAATTATCTCTACCTATTATATTTAATCTTGTGACTACCAAGACAAGGGGCCACCAATGAATATTTCGCCGCGCCGCCTCTCCTCATCCCCTTCCCTCCCTCGTCTCCACCGAAGATGGCAACCGGCAAAGCCCGCGCGGGCGCCGGGGAAGGTGGCGGCGGGGATCATGTCCCTAAATCGACCCCGTCGGCCTGCGGGCCGGGGTCGCATTGGTAGCCTGCAGATCCTTGGGCGGCGGCCCTGTCGGTGAGGCGGCATCTTCCGACGGCTGGCGATGTCTGCTGGAGACGTTGGCCAACGTGCCGTGCGGGGGGTGGGTCGCTAGTGGACTCCGACCGTGGCGCAGTGTTCCGTTGCGTCAGATCTGGAGGTTCCCCTTTCTCCTGCTGCCTCTCTCGTTGTCCCGGTGGTTTGCGGCTGCAGGATCCGGTGATGGTGAGCCCTAGTGGTGTACTTTGGTTCTAGGGGAAACCTCGGCCGGTCTGGCCGGACCGGCGGCGGCGACGCCCATGGGCGCCGCTTTCCTTCATGAAGGCGCAACTGAGGGCCCAATCTACCCACCTCGATCCCAGGCCGGGTGAAAACCTTCAATCCTCTTCGGATTTGGTGGCAGCAACACTGTTCGCGTGGTGACCTTCCCGGAGGTGTCGTCAGGAGCCTTGGGGCATGACCGGGAGTGTAGATGAACTACAAGTGGAGGAGATGGGACTAGTGGCAGCAGGTGGTGTTCGCGGAGGAGGAGCGGCCTTGCATCTGACACGTCGACAACAGTGGGTCTTCGTGGCGTGTAGCATCGGGGTCTCGCTGCTGGGCATGTGTTGATGGATGAGTGCGGGATGGTGGCATTGTCTGGCGTCGACGGCAGCTAGACGAGGCAAGGTTGATGCGCCAATACATCTCTGAAGATGGATTGGTGGCAGTTGGTGGCGACGGCCTCTGAGAGTGCGTCGGACCGGTGTGTGCCCCATACACGGCAAGTGACTTGGTTGGGGTCTCACGTCTTAGATGTTAGGCTTGACTGCGAGCTCCATTTGGTATTAGGCCTGGACTATTAGCATCCCTTCATCAACTGGATAGGAGTAGCGACAGATGTTGCCTAGACAGTGGCTTCAGACTTAATGTTGTATCTCTTTGTAAGGTCTTTTATGAATAATTAATAAAGTGGTTGCATACATCGCCCAGATGCAGAGGCCTGGGGTCTTCCTCCTTTTCAAAAAAATAACCAACAAGATAAGGGGCTTGACAACCTTCTTGCTGTGTTGGTGACAAGTTGTTTTGTGTTTTGTGTGCAGGTGCTGCTTACTTTGTTCACTTGAAGAAGCTCCTACTACATTGATAATCTTAGTTCTCTAATTGAGGAAAATACTTACTTATGTTGTGCTTCACCCTTACACTTGGGGAAATTCCAACAACTCATGTAGGAACATGTAGCTACCCATGACACAGTGGGCTTGTGTGAGATTATGGTTCTTGGTGGCGTCAACCTTACGGAGCACCACCTCGAGGGTGAATCTCTATTGTACCATCTATCCGTCCAAAAAACATAGAGGGGACAACAAAAAAGGACAAGCACCATACCTAGCAAACTATTGTTGATCAGGGATAAAGAAGTGATTGTTATGGGCCATGTAAAAATATAGGTGATAATTATAGTGTGGCGCGTGTAGAAGAAGGACACGGTACCACTGGATAAACATGATTGTGCCACACATATGTGGCGGCATCCCTCCTTGTAGACGGATCGCGCGCAAGGGGGGAGGGCATGTTGGCCAGAGCACGAGAAAGGATTGTAGGGAGCACCTCTTGGGGATGGGAGTAGGTGGGCAGAAGAAGGGGCGCACAAAGATCAAGGGGGTGGCACGATAGTGAGTGGGAAAGCATATTGAGAGTTTTCGTTTGAGGGAGGTAGCATTTGGCGTCTTTATTGGGAAATGTAGCATGCAATTTCAAAAAAAAATCCTATGCTTACGCAATATCTGAAGCCTTTTGACATAAGCGTCGCATCCCTAAACTTTTAAGAAATGACAACTTAGGTTTCTTGCCAAACCACAGTTTATACGGTGTCATCTCAACGGATTTAGACGGTGCCCTATTTAACATGAATGCGGATGTCTCTAATGCATAACCCTAGAACGAAAGTGGTAAATCAGTAAGAGACATCGTAGAACGCACCATATCTAATAAAGTATGGTTACGACGTTCGGACACACCATTACGGTGTGGTGTTCCAGGTAGCCTGAGTTGTGAAACAATTCCACATTGTTTTAAATGAAGGCCAAACTCGTAACTCAAATATTCGCCTCCGCGATCAGATCGTAGAAACTTTATTTTCTTGTTACGATGATTCTCCACTTCACTCTGAAAATCTTTGAACTTTTCAAAATGTTTCAGACTTCTGTTTCATTAAGTAGATATACTCATACCTACTCAAATCATCTGTGAAGGTCAGAAAACAACGATACCCGCCGCGCGCTTCAACACTCATCGGACCGCATACATCGATATGTATTATTTCTAATAAGTCATTTGCTCGCTTCATTGTTCCGGAGAACGGAGTTTTTAGTCATCTTACCCATGAGACATGGTTCGCAAGTATCAAATGATTCACATCTGCATGGAGTTTCTTCATGCGCTTTACACCAATATGACCTAAACGGCAGTGCCACAAGTATATTGCACTATCATTATCAACTTTGCATCTTTTGGCATCAATATTACGAATATGTGTATCACTACGATCGAGATTCAATAAACCATTTACATTGGGTGTATGACCATAGAAGGTTTTATTCATGTAAACAAAACAACAATTATTCTCTGACTTAAATGAATAACCGTATCGCAATAAGCATGATCCAATCATATTCATACTCAACGCAAACATCAAATAACATTTATTTAGGTCCAACACTAATCCCGAAGGTAGGTGGACTGTGCGGTGGTGATCGTATCAACCTTGGAATTACCTCCAACACCCATCGACACCTCATCCTTAACTAGTCTCTGCTCATTCTGGAACTCCTGTTTCGAGTTACTAATCTTAGAAACTGAACTTGTATCAAATACCCAGAGGTTGCTATGAACACTAGTAAAGTACACATCAATAATGTGTATATCAATTATACCTTTGTTCACTTTGCCACTCTTATTATCTGCCAAGTATTTGGGACAGTTCCGCTTTTAGCATGAATAATAAACATTTATCATGAATAAGGAAATATAAAATAACAACTTTATTATTGCCTTTAGGGCATATTTCCTTCAGTATTTTTCTCATGTGGTTTGTGCACGTGTTATTCTATTTTTTCACAGCTGCGTGTGCGACGACGATGGAACCAAAAATAGCGAA
This sequence comes from Aegilops umbellulata, assembly GCA_032464435.1. NCBI lineage: Eukaryota > Viridiplantae > Streptophyta > Magnoliopsida > Poales > Poaceae > Aegilops > Aegilops umbellulata. The sequence goes on along the minus strand of CP136055.1, from coordinate 431,019,047 downwards.
GAAGTGGACGATGTATAGACCGATGGACAAAGAATGAGCAAAATAGGAAACATTACGCTATTTTAAGAAACATAGATTAATATCTGGATATAATACACTGGGGGTTATAAGTATGGTCTCGACGAGTTGGGAGGCAAGTCTTCTAGTTATAGATGGGCGATCTCAACAAGACGTCGTAGATGGATCTGGATAGGGCGACTAGGCTTCAGCTTCCATCAATCTTTCTCTCCTCCCTCGTGTCATCGTGTACCCTATAGGGGGGATATGTTCATCTCCTTGGCCTTCCTTCTGGTATTCTAGGTGCTCGATGATCCAGACTGCTCCGTGTTCGGCAAGGTTGTGGCTTCCTTCTAGGAAACTATGGAACTCGGTCATCCTTGAATTCGGTCTTGCTCACATGGACACCTCTTCTTGGCACTTGGATGAATCCGTTTTGGAATGGTGGGACAAGCGAACCAGCTTGCAAAACCCAGATCGACGAGCCTTGGCCTCCCTTACAATGTTGGTTTCTTGGACAATCTGGAACGAGCGTAACGCTCGGGTCTTCCGTCGCAAGAGTGCACCACCCCCGGTCCTCCTTCAGACTATCATCGACGACGCCAAGCTTTGGGTTCTTGCGGGTGCTAAAAAACTGGGGTCCATTATTGTACGCGAGTAGTTGCCATGCCGTGCGTGTGGTCACTTGTAACACCCTAAAACTCTTCTCTCTTATTTAATGAAGGGTTTGTCTAGGTCTCAGTCGACTGAGACTTGATGAAGTCTCAGTCGACGTGACGTCAGCAGGTACAAAATCAGAAGTTACGACAGGTTTTCCTCACGTACGCAGAATACCACATCGTTTGGGTTTCTTGTTTTACGTGAGTGACTGATTTTCTATTTGGATGGGTATGTTGGGTGATGTTTCTTAGCTTGTCTCCTTTTTTGTTGGGCTTGCTCCCTTACTTGGGCTTTGTTTTTTTATAAAATAGTTCCATGCCACAAAATAAGGAGTACTTTGTTGTGCATGTGTCTCTTACAGCCAGCGAGCCGTTGCCTTACATAGGCCATGAGTGTTTGTTCTGCTGGCTCATGTTCTGTTTCAGTTTTTTTTCATAGATCCAAAAGAAAACTATGAAAAAATAATTTTAAAAATAAGAAAAAAAATCTATATATTTTGTCAAATTAAAAAAAAATTGTCTTTTTGTGTGTATAAATGGTCATCCTATATTTGTATCATTTCGAATTTATACAAAAATTGATCGTGTATTCATAAAAATATTCATTATTATTACGAAATGTTCATCGCGCATTTGTCTAATTTTCACAGCATAATATAAAAACGTTCATCGCGTATTTAAATAAATATTTATCATGTGTTGTACGGAAATGTTCATCGCGTATTTACAACAATATTAATGTATTAAAAGTAAATCAAGAAAAAATGAAGAAAAATAAATAAATCAATGATACGATAGCCGACCCCTTCCTAGCGGTAGATATGCAACTATCGCACCCCCCCATAAAACACAACAGAGTTGTAGTACGAGTGACATTTGCAGTTATATGCCTAGTGACAGACATAGGCATGATGTAAGACATGCTATTCCTAACGCAAAGAGACTCACACATAAATACAAACTAGTTAATGCATCTCTAACACTAGTGGCCAGACATGTAGTTGCAGTCAAGGGCTATGATTGCAGTTTTCATACCTAGTGTCGGACATGCAACTCTCCCCCTCTCCCACCGCCCTTCGATGAAACAAAGGTCACTTACAATCAGATGGGTAGACATGCAATTGCAGTCGGGGGCGACACTTGCAGTCGCATGCCTAGTATTAAATATGCAACTGCCCCTCCCCTAGTGCCTCCGACAAAACTAAAGTCAATTACAGTCGGGTGTGTAGACATTCAGTTCCAGCTGGGCATCACAATTGCAGTTGCATGTCTAACATACACCTGTAACTGCCCAATCTCCCGCCTCCATTTGACAAAATAAAGTCTAGTTGCATCCGCATTAGGAGACAAGCAATTGCAGTCGATGGGCTACACTTGCAGTTGCATGCCTAGTGTCAAACATGCAACTGCCCCCTCTCTCGCCCCCATTAGACAAAACAAAGTCTAGTTGCGTTTGTGTTAGGGGGGCATGCCGTTGTAGTCGAGGTATACACTTGCAGTTGCATGCCTAGTGTCATACATGAAACTGCCCCGCTCTCCCTCCTCCATCTGACAATATAAAGGTTAGTTGCGGGCATGATGGAAGGCATGCAATTGCAATAAGGGGCGACACTTACAGTTGCATGCCTAGTGTACACATGCAACTGCCCCTCCCTCTCCCACAGCCTTTACAAAACAAATGTTCAGTTGCGGCCGTGATGGAAGACATGCAATTGCAGTCGGGGCGACACTTGCAGTTGCATGCCAAGTGTACACATGCAACTACCACCGCCCTCTCCCACTGCCCTTCGATAAAAAAGTTCAGTTGCGGTCTGATGGAATACATGTAATTGCAGTGAGGGTGACACTTCCAGTTGCATGCCAAGCGTACGCATGCAACTACCTCCGCCCATCTCCCGCCACCCTCCGACAAAACAAAGTTTAGTTGCGGTCATGATGAAAAGACATGCAATTGCAGTAGGGTGCGACACTTGCAGTCGCATGCCAAGTGTATACATGCAACTGCCGCCGCCCCTCTCCAATCGTCCTCTGATAAAACAAAGTTGACTTGTGGTCATGATGGAAGACCTGCAGTTGCAGCCGGGGGCGACACTTGCAGTTGCATACCTAGTGTACACATGCAACTGCTCCCACTCTCCAGCCGCCCTCCAACAAAATAAAAGTTCAGTTGCGGTCATGATGGAAGACATACAGTTGCAGTCGGGGCGTGACACTTGCAATTGCATGTCTAGTGTACACATGCAAGTCCTTCTCCTCTCTCGCCCTTCGACAAAACAAAGTTCAGTTGCAGCCATGCTAGAAGACATGCAGTTACAGTCAGGGATGACCCTTGCAGTTGCATGTCTAGTGTACACACACAACTGCAGTTGCGGTCGGGGCGCTGCACTTGCAGTTGCATGCCTAGTGTACACATGCAACTGCCCCCTCTCCTGCCGCCCAGAGACAAAACAAAATTTAGTTTCAGTCGAAGGCGACACATGCCGTTGCATGCCTATTGGAAGACATGCAACTACCCCTCACCCACAAAACAACACTAAGTTGAAGTCGCCTTGAAGACATGCAATTGCATTCGAGGGCAACACTTGTAGTTTATGCCTAGTTGCAAACATGCAATCCCCCCCCCAACACACACACAATAGCAAGACATGTAGTTACAGTTGGTGACGACACTTGCAGTTGCACGCCTCGTGGCAGACAAGAAACTCCCCACTCCCAATCCCCCAACAAAACACCAGAAGTTACAATCGAAGCGGACACTCACAGTTCCGCACCTAGCAACAGGCACACAACTTCCCTTGACAAAAACACCACTAGGTTGCAGTCACACGCGGTAGATATCACATCCCCCACCCCCTCATGGGTTCACTTGTTGGCTCTGAGAAAAACCACGTCTGGAGGAAGAGGGGGAAAAGGTGGAGCAATACCATGATCCACTACTTTTATACTTCTTCCACACTTAAAACTTGGTTAGTAATGCCTTAGTCAACTAGACCAATTACAACTATAACTTTAAAAGAAATACAAAATAGAAAGAATAAAATGATGCAGCAGAAAGGCAAAAACTAAAACACATTTTATTTGAAAAAAGGGTAATGCATAGTAAAAAAAAGTTAAAGATATATTATTATTCTGTATTTCCTAAAAAGAGAGGGAAAATAAAACAAAAGGAAGAAACTAAAAACCAAAAAAAATTACTAAAATAAAAATAGAGATGCCAGACAAAAAAACAAAAAGAATACAAATAAACGATACCAATTTCAGATGCTTAAGTAAAAATTGGCGCTCGTACAAAAGCAAAAGGCCCGTGTGCATCCCTCAGAACTACACGGGGCCGCAAATAGAAAAGAAGGACAAAAAGCATAGGCCACGAGAGAGGCCTGGTGTATTGATCACTTGCCCACAAAAAAAATCTACCATCCATTGCGTACGGTACATCCGCATGTCAACTTCAACAATCAGGAAAAATGATACTCCCTCCGTCCCATAATGTAAGATATTTTTTGGCACTACAGTAGTGTCAAAACACGTCTTATATTATGAGACGGAGGGAGTATAATATACGAATCTTTGCGTCAAGATCTTATAGCTACCGAATCAACTGAGATTTGACTAATTCTCATTTGACTGGGAATTAACAAATCCAAAAATAAGAAAGCTAGCAAGAATCACACTGTTAGAAAGGAAAACAAAGTTTTAAAAGATAAAAGACAAAAAAATAGAACACACAAGTAAATAGAAAAGAAACAATAAAAATGTGAAAATAAATGCTTTTTTAGCAATGAAAAAACAGCTCATGCCAAAATGGAACAGAAATGAAAAAAAACACAAGGTGAACACAGGTTTAAACAGTGAGAAACGCTAGACAAGAAATAAGATGAGCAGAAACCAACACGTATCTAAGGCCCAAAGTGAAGAAAAGAAAAAGAACAAGGCCCAGATAGAAACGGCACTACGCGTGGCAGCAATTTGTACAAGCGACTTGTATATATATACGTACAAAACGACTCGACTGAGACTTCGATAAAACTCAGTCGACTGAGTTTTAGCGCGTCCGTTTAATGAACGAGGCAAATCTTTTGCCTCCCTTTCGAAAAAAAAGGGCGGCATGCGTGTAAATGTTGGTCATCCAGGTATGGTTCTACGGCCCGTGTTAGATATGGACATATACAGCCCCATATATGTATACAAGACACATGAATATGTTATGGGAAACGCTTGTATACGGCAGCCGGTCGCACACGCGCACTCCATCTTGTGCGTAGCGATTCGTGCAGCTGGATGGCCCCACGACCAAACACATTTAGCCTTATCTCCTGCAGCCGTTGCTCCTTTTCCTTCTTCTCCATGGGGACGGCAGCACAGGGCAGCCGGCCGGTGATGACAGGTACGTCGTGCGCTGTATACTTGATTCCCTCTTCCCTTTTCTTCCTTCCCCCTCTCTTCCCTGTTCTCCTTCTCCCTCTCCACACCCTCTCCCCTCTCTCCCTCCTCTTGCGTCCAGATTTGGGGGAGACGGGTTTCACTGCCGGTGGTTACGGTGAGTTGGGATGATATGCCGCCTGTTGCTGGTGGAGGCATCGATGAACTGTGCGAGTTGGCATTGCAACCCCAGCAGACCGCAGATGCTGGTACCGTCAACGTTTTTTGCTGCGACCATGGTGCCCGCGAGCTGGAACCAGCAGTGTTTTTTGCTGCGATCATGGTGATCGCGATCCAGAAGACGGGCGGCGTGATGTTGCAAAGACGGCGACCGCGAGCTAAAACCGGCCCCTGAGAAAGATACAACCGGCCATAAAAAAGCTTCAACCGGGGATGGAAAAAGCTTCAAGCAGGCACTGTACAACAGGAAAAGTTGCAACCGTTGTACAAAAAGCTTCGACTGTAGATGAAAAAAGCTCCAAGCAGGCACTGTGTAACAAAAAAAGTTGCAACCGTTATAAAAAAAAGTTTCGACCGTAGATGAAAAATGCTTCAACCAGCGACCGACATGGAAAAAGCTTCCTGAAGGTTCCCGTTTTCACAAAAGCTGCAACGGCAAAGATGAATTGCTGCGAGACGCTGCGGCGGTGGCGGCCAACAGCTACTCTAAGGGCGGCCGGTCGGCGGTGGCCTGCGGGCGTTCACATGGTGCTGCATGGCCTCTATTTTTCTAGTCAGGCGCTCACGTGAGGAGCAGCACAAGCATGCATGCAGGGGCAGTTGGAGGACGGGGAAGGGTCGGCGGCTGATTTTGGACCCACAGGGAGTTGCCTGATCGCGTGCTAATGACGCAACGGTCTGATGATGGGGTCACGCGCAGATCGGATGGCAGCGGCTCGCTGCATCGGGTGGCTGGGGCGTGACCGGCCCAACTATTGGGCCGGCGCGCCGGCGCCTAATACTCGCCGTATGTTATTACGACTTTCCCTCGACAATGATTACCCGCCATCAATGGGCTTTGGCTTTTTGAGCCAACTGAAATGTCATATTCTGTCATATCGTCTAATAGATTTCTCTACACCATAGTATTGCATAGTTGCTTGTATCTATGTGAAACAACAATCAATATTTTGAGCTCATCTTCTCCTATCCCCCCCCCCCCACCCCACCTCTTATGTTTCTAATTCTAGTAGCTGACACCTCTTCTCAAGTGCCATCTTCGCCTTCTCCAGTGACTTGGCATCTAACTTCCCTGAACTCATTGTATTTCAATTGGCCAAGACCAACGCTACCACGTCACCACATAGTCCCATCCTAACCCAACCACCATCACCACCCGTCTTGTTTGCGTCCCTAGCAATCCTCCCTAGGGGCACGACTTTATCTGACGCCACTGCCCTGTACATCCAAACCTAATGTCCTCACGAAAAAAAACCCTATTCCCATCTCTGTCGCCTCCGCTTCAGTGAACACAAATCACGAAGAAATCACATGTTGGAACTATTGTATTTTAGCCCATTTATTTTACCTAATAATTCCTAGGAAAATCTTGGAGGTTCATGTAGCCCATTATTCATGCATGACAAGGGGGTGTGTGCAGTTTAATTCCATCACGCTAGTAGTGGAGAGTGGGAGAAAAACTTATAAGGTGGGTTGTTCTACGCACCACTAAGAGCTTGAGAAGATAGCACATACACGTTCGCTCCTCTTCCGCCGTCAGCCTGGCCTCGCACACGCGTCCTAGGACCTATCCAACATGTGCGCGCTGCCTTAATTTTTGTCACGCGAGAAAAAGAAGCTGAAAGACGAATCGGGGCAATTGGGTTTTTGGGGAGCGATCTAGCATGACTGTTGGATCTTTCTCCATCATGACTGAGCACTATGACTTCCCGGACGAAGACTTCTTCCCCGACGTCAACTACCCCCTCGGCGACATGACGAACGGTGCACCCACATCTTCTTCCACCGCACCGTGTGTCGTCTTCTCTCTTTTGTTAGGATTTGCGTCCGGTCTACTGCTTTTATCTACCGATGTGGATATAATGTTTGCCTATTATGTACCCAATTGTATGACTACTTATATCACTTTGCTATGTTTTATCTACCGTTTTTCTTGATTAAACTTGATGAAAAATTGCTCAAATATTCAATATCACATGCATGGTTGAAAACTCAACCATGATTTTTGAAATCTCACTCGTGTGAGCCGTAGCAAATGTTTACATACAACTCCATCACTACATGTGTTCCAAAAGGAAAAAATTCCATCACTACATGGATCCTAGGCTGACACGCTTAGCAGGGTACAAATAATCACGCGTGTAAAGCTTACATTGATGAACTTCAACAGCAATCATATTAAGGATTCATGCCGCGCACGATCAGAAAGAACAACTCTGAGTAGATTTGCATGACCCTGTTACAAAATTAAAAAGAAATAGTCCTAGCCCAGTCGACATGCAAAACCACAAGATATTGTTAACAAAAACTCCAGCTTAGATGATCAGCATACCCTTAATTTGATCGTCGAGTTCATCCCGTACGTTCACTTAGATTAGATACAAATATTGTTCATCGTTGATGTGGTAATCGCATGGATATCCATGCCACAATAAGCTAGTCCTTTGAGTTGCATGCATCATCAATAGATCGCCACTCTTGGAAAAGCTCTTTGAGTTGCTGACGTGCCACGAGTCCCATCACATCTACAAAGTGTACGTCTCCCTTTTAAAAGTTGGACGACAAAGAAACAGCTCTACCGTGAATGCGTGTCATGTCCCATGGTTGCCGGGCCCCCTTCGTTATATATGCTATGCGGCATATTCCATAGCTCATACACGTAGTACATTGCATGACAAATAAAATCTCTAGGGATTGGATTTTTTTTTTTGAGGAAACACCTGGTTGATTGGATGGGCTTATTTGTATGTACATGGGCCACTGGGCCAGGCCAGATATCAACGTGCCGCTTGGTGGAGCTCCGGGTTACCATCCCGGTCCACTGCGGGCGTCAACGCGTAGACGCGTGCCCTCGCCGGCCTCACCAAGTCTTCGGATACAGGGTACTCGATATATGGCGATCCCCCTCGCTCCTCCCCCTTCTTCTACCGCCGCGCGAGACTGAGCCTCGGCTAGGCCCCAAATGGCGACCCAGCTTCTGTCCACCGTCGCGCACCGCGATACCCTCCCCGAGGGTTACACGCGGCCCGAGAACGACCGGCCGCAGCTCGCCGATGTTGTGACTGACAGCAACATCCCCCTCATCGACCTCGCCTCGCCGGACAAGCATCGCGTCATCGCTGAGATCGACCAGGCTTGCCGCACCTACGGCTTCTTCCAGGTCCGCCTTCTCACCACGTGCATGCCCTTGGTTCTGCTCTATAGTTCGCACTACACATGTGTTAGCATCAGTTAAGCCTCAAACATGGCGGCTAGCTAGCTAGATTACTTTTCCAAGGCTTCACGGCTTGCTTCAGCCGCATTGCTTCGTTCGTCAGACAAGCACGAGGCGGATTTTGGTGCTGCCAAACCCTCTCTGATCGACGTAGACGGCAATTCACCGGCCATAAGTATAACATTTTAACCAGCTTGGGTTTGCCAATTTATTTTAGATCATAAACCATGGGATATCAGAGGAGCTGCTGGAGAAGGTGATGGCTGTGGGGCTTGAGTTTTTCCGGCTCCCGCCGGAAGAGAAGGCCAAGCTCTATTCTGATGAGCCATCCAAAAAGATAAGGCTTTCTACAAGCTTCAACGTCCGCAAGGAGACAGTGCACAACTGGCGGGACTATCTGCGCCTTCATTGCCACCCGTTGGAGGAGTTCGTGCCCGACTGGCCGTCCAATCCTGAAACATTCAAGTAAGCACTAGCAACTCTTAGTCTATATTGTCCTTACAAAACATGGTTGATTTTGGACCAACATTTTGTGCGTGTTGCAGTTTTATCTCATGTTGTCTATAAAAGATAATTAGTTTTCAATTGATTGCACATAGTCATTCGGTAAAAAACTCATCATCCTCTTGTATTTCTCAAAACGTTCCATAAGTTTTATATATAATAAAGCCCAAACGGTCGAACCGATACAAACTAGTGAGAAAATGCTCAAACAAGCAGGTCAAAATAAAAATAAAATGACAACCGAGCAAGTAACACAAGTTCTACCAACTAAACACCAAGCGTGAAAGCAGGAGACACTACACCTAACACAGTGGCGTACCTAGATGGCGTGCCAGGTGTGCCATGGCACACCAGAATTTTGAAAAATGTTTTTTTACCATGTAGTAATTTTCTGATTTTTAGGCATGTCCAAGCCAATGAAAATAGACCTCAACTTTTTTGAAGTGTGCACACCTGTCGTTTTATTTTTGAGTCCGCCACTGACCTAACAAGAGACAACCAAGACTATCAAACAGGACCGAAACCACGTCACCTTGAAAAATACCAGTCACCGTAGTACCAAACACACCAAACCATCTCCGGACGGGATTAACTTGCCATGGAGATCGTCCCCTCGTTCCAGGCCATGGCGTGCTCTTCTGCCAGCACATAGCAAGAACCGAGAACGAAGACCACGAGGTCACCTGAATGAACATCTATTTTCCACTAGCCTAAGAAATATCAGGACAGAAGTAAATATGCTATCGGCCATGTGGTGAGAACTGTATGCATAATGCATTCATGCATATTCGATGGTGCCAACCGCTCCTCCCTCGAGTTCACAAACAAATGACCTTTTGACATAGATGCGGTCTTCAAGATGCAACTTCCATCATTAATTTTCATTATACTATGTATAAAATCTAAACATATATTGTTCGAAAACTTATGTAGACGTATCTATCCATGATTCTTCTTGTACCGAATTCAAATATCTAAAGCTATATTGCCTACATGTTAAAAAAGCAATATTACCAATCAAAGTTAAAAATGTTTGACATCAAGCTTGTAGAAAACGAAACTTACATATTTTGTGCACCAGAGGGAATACCTTTTTCTGAACATGTGAGATAGGTGAAAACTATATTTGTTTTAGTTCATTTTCTGTGAAAGTGTTTCATTTCATTAACAATGAGATATGCGACATGAATAAAACTAATACTCTCTCACCTCAGGTTCACAAGGCCCACATGATTTTTTTTTGAAATGATACAATTATTTCAACAAAATATGAGTTATATACCACAAAAATTACAACATTTGATAGTTTCTTTGAATAATCTGACAATATAAGTTTTGTACCATAAAATTATTATTTTTTTGATTGATTATTTTCTTAAAATATGTGTGGACCTTGTAAACCAGAAAGGAGGGGATAATAATAATAATAATAATAATAATAATAATAATAATAATAATAATAATAATAATAATAATAATATAGAGCGTAGGATAATAAAACAAAAGTTTACTCCCAAATTAGTTCAGCTAAATTATACTACTATTTATGTGTAATTTAAACCAATTGTAGATATAGATTTTTTGGGGGACTATTAGTTTGATTTATGAGGTTGTTTAGCTCAATACTATTTCAGCATAATTTAAAAACAACTGCAACAATGTATTGTAGTTATGTTATTTATACATTGTTTACGTAAACAGTGACCCAATGTTATTAAGATCATAGGTCCACCAATGATTATACATCGTAACTTGACAATGATCAAGCCAAATGTTGACAACCATGTCAAGAAAAACTTGCGACATGATTCTATGTTGCACTATATCACAAATTGCACTAGTGCAAAACCGGGCTATAGCACCGGTTCGTAAGGCCCTTTAGTACCGGTTCTGTAACCGGCACTAAAGGATGGGGACTAAAGGTCCCCCCTTTTAGTACCGATTCTACACGAAACGGGACCAAAGGCCCACCACATGGCACGAGGCGCGCCGTGATCTGGGGAACCTTTAGTCCCTTTTTTTTATTTTTTTTGAAATAAAGCAAAAACAGCCCGCCTACTGGGCCGGCACGGCCTGCATACGACTAGAAACCCAACCTCTAGTTGGGCCAGGATGCAGGCCCGTACGGCCCAGTAGGCCCCACAAGGCAGAAGACTTGCAATAGGCCCACAAATGCCTGCTTAGAGAGGAGCTCGACACGATAGCCGCGACGGGGCTTATAAACTGGTGCGAGGGGGTCTTTAGTACCGGTTGAAGCCACCAACCCGTACTAAAGGCTACCACCTTTAGTACCGGTTGGTGGCTCCAACCGGTACTAGGGGGGTCTTTAGTACATGTTGGAGCCACCAACCCGTACTAAAGGCCATCACCTCTTTAGTATCGGTTCGTGGCACGAATCGGTACTAAAGGTTCGTCACGAACCGGTACTAATGAGGGTCGCCCGTCTAGCCGTTAGAACCGGCACTATTGGTCACATTAGTGCCGGCTCAAATACAAACTGGGACTAATGAGCTGAACATTTAACCTTTTTTCTACTAGTGTTGGTAGAAATTCTTTTTCACCAATCCTTTGTACGAAAATCATGTAATGATTTTATTTACTAGTACGCATCATCCCTGCATCCGCATGAATTCATGAACGCGTATGTACAGATACTCGATCGGACATAATTATAGTCGGGCAAAACACAGGAAATAACCAAAGTTAATTATATTTCCATATTTGGTGAGGCGTGGTAGCTGTGGTTAAGGAAAGATACACTTTACTTTCGCAGAGAATATTGCAGGTCAAAGTTCTCCAACTTGTATTTTAGAGCCACTTCTTTAAGCAACGGAGCACTCAGACTTGTCTAGTTGTATCACAAAAGAAGTATCAAGAGGTGAATTTTTTTGAGAGGTATCAAGAGGTGGTGCGTCTAAAACAGCTCATCATACGCTTTGCTATGTGGATGGTTTTGAGCGGTGGCAACCAGATAGATTTTATATTTTATAGAGAGGGGAACATTCTAAAAAAAATTGGTACAAAACCCTAAGCACTTGCCGAATCATATGTTGTGATACTTTTTTTCCTGAAGATAAACTCCAAAGCTAGCAGCCAATCAAATAAAAACAATATTATCCTTGGAGAAAAAAACAACGTGTGTCGAAGAAGCTAGAAAGACTGGTGCATCCAAAAAATGGATGTACGTACCTACCGACGCTCAAGAACAGGCCTGAATGAACTGGAAGCACCCAAAACAATTTTAGAAATTAGCGATTTAACTTTCTGTGACCATTATTCCATATGTACACCGGAACATAGAAAGGACGAAATCCATATCATGAACAAATCTCATCTCACAGGTCACCGTCTGGGTACCATGTCCTCCTGCTCTATATATAGCACTAGATATGGGATAGAACTAGATATGTGGATAGCAACTCTAGAAACCTATCTAGAGCTAGCAACTTCCAGATTGCACAATAAGAGCATCTACAGTCACAACATGCAAATTTGGACCGTTAAATGTCCGCGGATGCGCCCGGACGTGCTCACAGACAGTGACTGGGTGGTGGCCCTCAAATTTTGTCATTTACAGTCACAAATCCTATTTTTAAAATAGTTAATATATGCAAACACATGCACGTCGATCATTTTGGATGTTTAGTCCGTATTGGGCCGACGGGGCTGTTAAATAAATGTTCATAATTAAGATTTTTCACATCCGTATTGGGCCGGTGGGTTTCGGATGTTTAGTCCCACCTTTGCCTTGTGAGAAGCGAGTCGGCCAGGTTAAGTAGCCGGTCGTCCAGAAACGATACGCTTTGTACATCATTGCATCTTTGTTAAGGATATAGATTGTCACTATTAATTTTCTATGCTTATCAAAGAGAAGATTAATAGTCATGGTCTATATCCTTCACAAACAAAACACTGATGGTTGCATGACTTCTTCTGAAAAAGTATCGAATGGGCAAGGGTAGTCTTGTGCAAGGATGGTGGCGGAGCTACAAACGTCCTGCACGTAGAAGCAAGTGAAAAGGGGTGGGTCGGAGGAAGATTTGGTTCAGTTTTTGTGAGGTTCGGGCTGTTAGCCAAACGTGGCGGTCGCGCCAGGGCCTCCCCATATCCGTTTCATATATGAGCTGGATATGAGATGTACCGATCAGTTTAAACATTTGAATCTCATTAGAAGCGCTGGTCTGGGTCGACTTTTTTTGGACCGGGGCTTCACCGAAGCGTACGGTGGGTCTGAGGCGCCGGACCGTAGATGCTCTAAATCCATATTGGCAAGACGACGAATCCTTGCATTATTGCGCCCGCCGGTGTGCCAGCATCAGTCTTTTTCTGACAATGTCCTGGCCAGGCACGAGCACTAGCTATCAGACCCTCTCAACCTTGGGGCACTGGGACTTCACCGTTCACACCGAATGGTCAGTCACACCGATAGAAAATGCATGGTGTATGTGCATTGACCAGAAAATGCCAGGCGCACAACATAATGTGTTGCGGTGTAGGCAGATGATAGGCAGTGTGGCCGGCCATATACGATCGAGCACCTTTGTGCGTGTCATGTTGCTAGCGCTGTGGTGCCGCTAGCTACGTTGCAGACGGTGCTTTCTGCGTCCAATTCCGTCCAATTCTCTCTAGTGATCATTGATACCCGATAAGTGATGGGTGCACTATGCGATTGAGCGAAATGAGCACGTGGTGCGCCGTGGGCATTGTCGTTTTGCAGAAGTGCGGTGCTCACTTCGAGCTTTCTCTCCCCATGCGTCGGATAAACTCCACACCCCTAGGGTTTGCTTTTTCATACCTTTTGTCATTTCACAGTTTTGTCCTCGCACCATGCTGCTACTGTGCTACATATCGCCTAATCGGTTGCATGCATCACTTTTGCGATGTCTATCTCCTAGCTAGCAAACTTCTTTTTATCTCTCTCGAAATGTCTAGCGTTTCGCACGTGCAAAAAACCTTCGAGACGCCAAACTCGGATGAGGATGACAGAAAAGATCTTTCGGCAGAGAGTAGGTTTGCTTTTTTTTTTTAGCATCAGTACAGACACAAGCGTTCATATACACATGCATACACTCACCCCTATGAACGCACACACGCACACCCTACCCCTATGAGCACCTCTGAGAGACTGAACCGGCATATCATCTTGAGATTTACGAAGTCACCATAGGCGCCTCGTCGTCGACGGAAACGTCTCCTCCCACTGAAAGCGCATCGCCGGAAATCCTGAAATAAATCCAGGAATAATGCGAGCACCAGGATTTGAACCCTGATGGGTTGGGAATGCCACTGTCCACCTAACCAACTCAACCACAGGTTGATTCGCAGAGCGTAGGTTTGCTGATATGCATGTTTCTGTTTTTTTGTTTGAGGGGTCAGGGGGATATATGAATGTTCGTTCACCCATCATCATCATTGACCAAGTGAAGACAGATAAACATGTACACATGCTGATCTCAATAGACTTCTATCCCAAGTTTGCCGCGGCGAGCGGAAAGAATATGGAAGAAATAGTAGTACTTGATTCCGACCACAGTGGAGTGGAGTGCATGCCCAACTTCGCTTGCTTCGAATCTGGAGTCAAACCGGCGACTTCCACAGACTGACCTCATGCATGACCTCTTTTCCCTCGTCATGCAGGGAGATCATCAGCACCTACTGCCGCGAAGTCCGGCTGCTCGGCCTCCGACTCCTGGGCGCGATCTCCCTGGGCCTGGGCCTCGAGGAGGACTACATAGAGAATGTGCTGGGCGAGCAGGAGCAGCACATGGCCGTGAACTACTACCCGCGGTGCCCGGAGCCGGAGCTCACCTACGGCCTGCCCAAGCACACGGACCCCAACGCCCTCACCATTCTCCTCATGGACCCGCACGTCTCCGGCCTGCAGGTCCTCAAGGACGGCGCCCAGTGGATCGCCGTCGACCCCCGGCCCAACGCCCTCGTCGTCAACCTAGGCGACCAGTTGCAGGTAACATTCCTGCGAGCCATCAACAACTAGATTAATTTACGCAGTTGGGACTTGGGACTTGTGGGCGACGAGCTGATGCAAACTACGTACGTACAGGCGCTGAGCAACGGCGCGTACAAGAGCGTCTGGCACCGCGCGGTGGTCAATGCGGCGCGGGAGCGCCTGTCGGTGGCATCTTTCCTGTGCCCGTGCAACAGCGCGGTGATCGGCCCGGCGGCCAAGCTCGTCGGCGACGGGGACGAGCCCGTGTACCGCAGCTACACCTACGACGAGTACTACAAGAAGTTCTGGAGCAGGAACCTGGACCAGGACCATTGCCTGGAGCTCTTCACGGGTCAGAAGTGATCCGTGTGCACAAGCTTGCCTCATCCACGACGCAGCATTACTCAAATAATAAATGCCCCCAATGTGCGGGGTTACTCGAGTTGTTTGAACTTGTTTTTGCTTGAGCACAACGTATTTATCGATGTTCACCTTGTATTGTATTCCCTATATACTAGTACTCCCTCCGTTCCGAATTACTTGTCTTAGATTTGTCTAGATACGGAGACTCCGTATCTAGACAAATCTAAGACAAGTAATTCGGAACGGAGGGAGTATGTGTGTGCGCGCGCGCTTGTTTATTAATTGTGATCCTACTTGTAACGAATTATGGTACACCAGTGCAAGAGAAAACGCTATGTAATAAATTTGCTTCCAGGAGCTGAGCTCACTAAACCAAAATGTTAGAGCATATATAATAAGCCCTATTAAGTAGGCTGTAGTGTGTTTCCTGCCATCATCAGAATCCTATTTCAAGTGAGAAGGTAAGAGAAGAGAAAAAACCGAATGAAGCTGGCACACTGTGTACCGTCCAGCCTACACACATAAAGCTAGAGAAAAGGAACCTCAGGGCGCGAGCGTTAGAAGCATGTGTTTCACTACATGATTCCCCGCGCGTTGAGGTGGGACGTTAGCAATCGAATCAGCTCATGTGAAGGGTGAGAGTGGCGTTTTGGCACATGGGAGCGCACGCTCCTGATTTTTAAAACGTGTTTTAAACATATTTGAAACGTCAAAAAATTTCAAACAAAAACTTGGCTCGTATATCTCGATATTGTACATGCTCACAAAGTTGTTTCGTGAAAAACGATAACTTATGTGTCACGTTTGAAAAAGACAAAATTCAGTGTTAAAAAATGTTTTTCACAAGACATCATTTTGTTTTTTTACACAAGCCACAAAATATGTCGGATTTCTCCGAAACTTGACATGCACACATATAATGTCAAGATGTATGCGCCAAATTTTTGTTTTAAATTTTTACACACTTCAAAACATGTTTTCGCGTCCAGGAGCGCGCGATCCCGGGAGCACCAACGGATTTCCGGAACATTAGTCACAACCCAATTTTTTCCTAAATCTTGGTTGTGAACCTAGAAGCATATGCACTCATGATTTACCTTGCTTTTTTTTTTCCTAACATGACCTGTTGGGGAACACAATATTTCAAAATTTTTACCTACGATCACGCAAGATCTATCTATGTGATGCATAGCAACGAGCGGGAGAGTGTGTCCACGTACCCTCATAGACCGAAAGCGGAAGCGTTAAGTAACGCGGTTGATGTAGTCGAACGTCTTTGCGATCCACCCGATCAAGTACCAAACGCACGGCACCCCCGCGATCTACACACGTTCAGCTCGGTGACGTCCCTCGTACTCTTGATCCAGCTTAGGTCGAGGGAGAGTTTCATCAGCACGACGGCGTGATGACGGTGATGATGAAGTTACCGACGCAGGGCTTCGCCTAAGCACTACAACGATATGACCGAGATGGAAATCTGTGGAGGGGGGCACCGCACACGGCTAAACTATCAACTTGTGTGTCTATGGGGTGCCCCCCTCCCCCATATATAAAGGAGGGGAGGAGGGGGCCGGCCGGCCTCATGGTGCATCCCCAAGGGGGGAAATCCTACTCCTACTAGGAGTAGGTTCCCCCCTTTCCTAGTCCTAATAGGAGGGGGAAGGAAAGGGAAGAAGGGATGAAGGAAAGGGGGTCGGCCCCCCTCCACATCTTGGCCGCATCCTCTCTCTTCCACTGAAGCCCATGTACATTAAGCCCCCTGCGGGTTCCGGTAACCTCCCGGTACTCCGGTAAATGCCCGAACTCATCCAAAACCATTCCAGTGTCCAAACATAACCTTCCAATATATCAATCTTCATGTCTCGACCATTTCGAGACTCCTCGTCATGTCCATGATCACATCCGGGACTCCAAACTACCTTCGGTACATCAAAACACATAAACTCATAATACCGATCGTCATCGAACGTTAAGCGTGCAGACCCTACGGGTTCGAGAACTATGTAGACATGACCGAGACTCACTTCCAGTCAATAACCAATAGCGGAACCTGGATGCTCATATTGGTTCCTACATATTCTACGAAGGTCAAACCGCATAACAATATACGTTGTTCCCTTGGTCATCGGTATGTTACTTGCCCAAGTTTCGATCGTCGGTATCATCATACCTAGTTTAATCTCGTTACTGGCAAGTCTATTTACTCGTTCCGTAATGCATCATCCCGTGACTAACTCATTAGTCACATTGCTTGCAAGGCTTATAGTGATGTGCATTATCGAGAGGGCCCAAAGATACCTCTCCAAAACACGGAGTGACAAATCCTAATCTCGATCTATGTCAACCCAACAAACACCATCGGAGACACTTTTAGAGCATCTTTATAATCACCCAGTTACGTTGTGATGTTTGATAGCACACTAAGTGTTCCTCCGGTATTCGGGAGTTGCATAATCTCATAGTCATAGGAACATGTATAAGTCATGAAGAAAGCAATAACAATAAACTATACGATCATAGTGCTAAGCTAACAGTTGGGTCTTGTCCATCACATCATTCTCTAATGATGCGATACCGTTCATCAAATGAAAACACATGTCTATGGCTAGGAAACTTAAAACATCTTTGATTAACGAGCTATTCAAGTAGAGGCATATTAGGGACACTCTGTTTGTCTATGTATTCACTCATGTACTAAGTTTCCGGCTAATACAATTCTAGCATGAATAATAAACATTTATCATGATATAAGGAAATATAAATAACAACTTTATTATTGCCTCTAGGGCATATTTCCTTCAGGGCGCGCCCCCCTCCTTCCTTCTCTCCCCTTCCTCCTTCCTTCCCCTCCTTGTTGGACTAGGAAAGGGGGGAACCTACTCCTAGTAGGAGTAGGATCCCCCCTGGGCGCGCCCCTTGAGGCCGGCCGGCCCCCTCCACTACAAGAAATATGTCAACTTGTGACCTTGACTATTGGTCACTAAAAGGTCATTGTTTTTCATTTGCGACCTTTTTTTGACCAAAAACAGAAGGTCAAAAGCTGGCGGTCGTAAACTGAAATTAACGACCTTCTCTGTGAGAAGGTCGTGGACGTTTACGACCAAAATATGCCTATTGTTTTGTTTTGGTCACTAGCAACCTCCCCAGGCCACATAGGCATCCAGCGTGGCAAGCTGATGTGGCACAAGATTCAGCCCGGTCCAATTCGGTTTTCTACATGGGCCTAGCCCAACAATTCGGCCTTTTTTATTATTATTCCTACGAATTCTGTTGGGCTACATGGGCCAAGCCCAATAGTTCAGCCTTTTTATCTCTGGGCTTTGGCCTTTTACAGTCTATTGATTATATATTTTTGGAAAATATATTTTCGAGCTGGTCCCACTAGTCATGTTAATCTCATATATTGATCCCACACATAAGAAAGTTATGAACTATTCACATTATTTCATAAGTGGGTTGCACTGGTCAGGTTCCCATCTCACACACAATCAAATCACATTCATAATCAAATATTCCAAACAAGAGAACATGTGGAGCTCGTCAAATGACACTAGATTAGTGTACTACAATTTCTGGAGACTATTACAACCTAGGTATACCAGCTATTACAATATTATAGTCAAATAGAATAGACAACTCTTTGCTGAGTAGCACTTCACGGCTTCGCGCTTTTCTTCACGTCTTCGCACTTCCAACTTTCTTAGGCCTGGAGCTCCTATAAAAGAGGAACCAAGTAAAGAAGTTACGCGCAGCTATATTTGCTACAGATCAGCTATCAACTCGATATTTATGTACACCATACAGAAATTGTTTCCAGTTAGAACAAGTTCACTTAATACTCAACCCCTTTATTTGTGTCCATTTAGTGCAAGTCCATTATCCATGCATATAAACTTTTGCCCCCAGCCAGCACCTACCCAACTAAGTACAAGTCAGGAGGCCACTACTATTAAACCAACTCAAGTGAGAGAGCCAGCAAACTAGGTGGGGTATTTCCTTATCACTAAAATTAAAAATTTGAGCACACCAAAAATTGATTGTGTGTCATAAGATGATCCTGAGAGTGCAGCATCATGTTACCATCTCTAAAGCTCATTAGCCAGCAGCAAAAATTGTGTAACATATGTATAACCATTGCAAACAACCTTAGCAGAATAAGCAGAACAAAATTTCATGTAAAATCTTGGTATAACCAGTAGATTATCTCCTAATAGAAGCTAATTAGGCTCCAATACATAGGGCATAGCAAGCACAGACTAAATAAGCCACGACCATGAAACAGAGCATGGTATTACAGCAGCTCAGAGATGGAGCTAGAGGTAGGAGAAGGACTCACCGGAGAGGAGGTTGTAGTCGAAGCCGCACACAGGCGCCGCCACCACCGTCACCCTCTAGAGGAGACGTTGCCGCTTCATCTACGGACTCATCTGGTATAAGGAGATCATCAAAATGCATCACACTCATGATCATCAAAACGCAGCAGCAGGAGCAAATACAAGTTAGGCCACCATGAACAGGGGCACTAGGCAATCCAGTAGCAATGTCATATATAGGTAATAATAATAGGACCTTAGATAATTAGTTTTTGTTCTCAATATATTCTAATAAAAAGGTTTGGGAGCAGAGGGAGAGGGAGGTGGAGATGGACATGCTACCTGCTGCTGCGGTGGTGCCTCTTGGTGGTCGTGCTTGAGCTCCTCCTCCTGATGTTGCTCACTAACCTGCAGGACAAACAAGACCATGGGTGAGCTGCAGCACAGGCACATACAAGAAGTGAAGGTAAGGAGAAGAACCTGGAAGTACTGGATGAGATATCAACTACTGCTACTACTAAAGCATGTGCAAGATGTTAGTTAACAACATCATAACCAGTTGAACCTAGCACCTAATCATCGATCAACCACCAAACAGTATGAAGCAAAAGCAAAAGCAAACAAAATTGGATGAGGTGAATTGCCGAATAATACAGCCATAACATTACTGTCACCAAGATTCATAGTCCACCGAGTCATTCAATAAGTGATATAGTAGTCATGCCATGGTGATGTTAACACCAGGACATGACATAAAACAGAGCTTATTACAAAGGGAAATAACTGAACCTAGACATGGACACATGAGACAAATCAAGCAACAATACTGATCTAACTTTCACAAGCACATATGTTCTCAAGAAGAATTCACAAAGACCATCATAAACAATAACATATGGAAATGCAGCGCTAGAGGAAAGGCGGTTGTTAGTATACTACATGGCATTAGGTGTAAGATGCCCATGTGTACAGAAACAAGAACATATGGATCAATAGGCATTAGCAACAGCTGAAATTGACCCTAGCTAATTGTCTTCCACATACCCAGTAACAAAATAATATGTGCATTCGACAACACTAACAGTCAGTCCAGAATATGATTTACAAAAAGAGAAGTGCAATCTGTCCAAAAAATCACTTGCTAGATTAGGAAGCAAGTGACTATAGTGGGGGAGGAGCAGACCCCTCCTGCCCCTCCCCCATAAGCAGAACAGGTCTGCCGGCCAGGCACGCCGCTACTCCTCCGCCACCTCGAGCAGGAGACCCCCTTCCCCTACAGCTGCTTGGTGCGCCGCATCACTAGTTACCTCCTCATGCAAGAAGTACACAATAAAAAGACAGGCAGTCAGTGAGGTACATTTTCACAGCAAGAGAAGCTTAAAATTAACAGAAATACACACATCAAATGAAGTCACTAAGATACTTAAGTCCACCATATGGTGTAGAATTCTATGGTGGTATGTAATTGCAACTCATGAACCAAAAGAGGAATAACATCATCACCAAGAGTTTCTGATGATAAGCATAGCTCCCTACAAAAAAGAACTAAGGGCATGGATCATCTTCCACTTGAGAAGATGGCTGGAGGAGAAAAGGATGATTAGATGTGAATATAGATATAAGTTCTCACATCAGTAGTTCTAATCCATGGTAGCAATTCATAGACCAACAACACATGTTTCGTCCCATGATACTACAGTTGCGGTGTCATTACAAGCAGTGGCGGAGCTACAAGGAAAAAATTGGGCCGGCCAAGCTACTCAAGAGCACACAAAAATTTAAATTGTGTTAGTGTGCAGTGACTTGGGAGACAAATTCATCAATTAGATTGTATTAACTTGGTGCACTTGCATTCAGTCATCAACACCCATGGGACATTCTAAAACAAAACCGCTCTAGTGCAGCTGTGGTTCCAATTGAGGTGTGCCCTATGGTGTTATACACAAGACAAACAAACTAATTAGGGTTCAGCAGCAAGCAGTTGCACAGATGCATCACTTCTTGTCCCTCTCCCTTTAGATACAACGGCGATTGTTGAAAACAAAAAAACAGCCAATCTGAACCCGACGACGGCATACAAAGTGCGGGGGGGGGGGGGGAGCAGTGTAGGGGATGGAGCAGGGGGAGTACCGGCCCACGCCATGAGGACGGAGGCGATGGAGGTGCCGACGGTGAAGACGACGCGGTGGCTCTCGAACACTTCCTGCACGCACGCATCGCGGGGGGATCAAAACCAGGTCACGAGAGGGCACCAGGGATGAGGTTTGATTTGATCTAGGCAGGGCGGGGCTGACCTTGGTGGAGAAGAAGATGTCTCGGACGGCCGCCCAGGAGTTCGTCGCCCGCCGCCGGACGTTGGGCAGCGACAGCACCGCGTCGACGACCACCGCCTCCACCGCCGTCAGCAGCAGCGGCGGCCTCTACAGATCGGACATGAAACAAACTAAGGAGGAATCAGAGGGAGGTCGAGAAGACAAGGGAGGGATTCATGCACACCCACCCACCCAACCAAGAGAAGGGGGTCGAAGATCCGCGGTCGCCATGGCCAGAGATGGGCGTCGTGGAGTTCGCCAGCGGCGAGGGACACCGCAGCAGAACACTCCTTTGGCTGCGCGTGCAGATCCGCCCCTCCCCCTCCCCACCCATCCGTCAATCTGAAGAGGGAGGGAGGGAGGTCGCTGGTGGTGATGGGGTTTCGCCGGTGGGGGTTGCCGACGGCAGGATTTGGAGAGGAATCGAGAGGGGGTTGGAGCTCGAGTTGATCTCCGGACAGGAAGGGGAGGTGGCGCCGGCGGTGGAGTGGTCGGGGTCGGCGGCGGCGGGTCGTGGGGAGAGGAGTGGTGTGAGGGGGGGGTGAGGGGGAGAGGGGTGCTGGTGCACGGGCGCGGGCGGCGGGGTCAGATCTGAATCAGGAGGGATGGGATCGGCAGGGTGGCGGCGGCGATGTGGGAGACAAGGGGGAGCGCGTGAGGTGGGTGACGGATCTGGAGCGCTAGGGTTCGTGGGGTGAGAGGGTGAGGGAGTTTTTCTTTTTCTTTTTTTAGACAAAGAGGGGGAGGGGTGAGGGAGAAAGGGCTGCCGTTGGATCTGAGAGCATCCGACGGCGTTTGAGCACGATCCGCGTGACATGTTCATGGACCAATCAGAAACCCAGTACACGTTATGACCTTCTAAATTGGTCGTAATCAACTAAAAATAAGGTGTTGAACCGAATTTTTTCAAAAATAATGTTGAATCATATAAATAGTTTTTTGATATGAGAAATTAAAAAAACATTCTCATTGTGTCACCAAATGTGACATAGTTTTTAGGAAAACTAACAAACTTGGAATTGGAATAAGACAAATATCTTTAAAAAGTGTTTTGAGAAATGAGTTCTAGGAAAAAATCTTTTTCTATTTTCGAAGTGACAAAATTCTTTTTCTGTGAAGAATCTACCAAATATTTGTTTGAAAATGGCACCAAACCATTTTCCAAAACTATAAGAGTGCATTTTATGTACAGTGGACCAAATCTTAACATGTAAAATGCTTTCGATCCACTTCTCATCAAAAAGACAAATTATGTTTCAAAAAAGAATCTACATTAACATCAATGGCATAGTTTGTTCAAATGATCTCACGTTATGCACAAGGGTGCATATTGGAATGGCAAACAATGTTGCCTAAGGAAGTTTTCATTTCCTTTGGACAAAAAATCATTTTTCATTTTTCGAGTGCCCTAAATGAGGTTTTTTTGTGAAGGACGTACCAAATAATTGTTGCAAAATTGTACCAAATAATTTTTATAAAATACTAGGCCATATTTAATGCACAACTGACCAAATGGTTGGGTCTCAAAAGTTTTGATCCACCTTTTGTGAAAAAGACAAATTTCCGCCGATTCAGCTGGAAGCGGGTCAAATTTGAACTGAAGCTGCCTCATAGTTTGCTCTTTATTTTTTCCAAAAATTATTTCTAGGTACAAAAGTATCTATTTAATCAAAGAAACACCAAAAAAAATTTCAAGATTCAACCACTAGCTAGGAACGGTCATTCCCACCGTTTTGACCGCATTTTGAAATGGGCATAAAAAATTAAAAAAAATCAAATAATTGGGAAACCTTCGCATTGTGTCATTATATGTGGCCAAGTTCCCAGGAAAAATAAAAAACTTGTAATACGACAATTATTTTAAAAAAGTATTCTCAGAAACAAGCTATCACATGTGGAGATCAATGGCCTTCAAGCCAAATGATCAATCTTATGGCCGCATTCATGGCATAGTTTGTTCAAATGATCTCATGTTGTGCACAAGGGTGCATATTGGAATGGAAAACAATGTTGCCTAAGGAAATTTTCATTTTCTTTGGACGAAAAAACCATTTTCCATTTTTCGAGTGCCCAAAAGGAGGTTTTTTTGTGAAGGACCTCCAAAATAATTGTTGCAAAATTGGACCAAATCAGTTTTCTAAAATACTAGGACATATTTAATGCACAATTGACAAAATGGTTGGGTGTAAAAAGTTTTGATCCACCTCTCGTGAAAAAGACAAATTTCCGTCGATTTCGTTGGAAGCGGGTCAAATTTGAACTGCAGGTGCCTCATAGTTTGCTATTTATTTTTTCCAAAAATCATTTCTAGGTACATAAGTATCTATTTAATTAGAGAAACACCAAGATAAATTCAAGATTCAACCACTAGCTAGGAACGGTCATTCCCGCCGTTTTGACCGCATTCTTAAACGGGCATAAAAAATTCAAAAAAAATTAAAAAATTGGGAAACCTTCGCATTGTGTCATTATATGTGGCCAAGTTCCCAGGAAAAATAACAAACTTATAATACGGCAATTATTTTAAAAAAGTGTTCTCAGAAACGAGCTATCACGTGTGGTGATCAATGGCTTTCAAGCCAAATGATCAATCTTATGGCCACATTCATGGCATAGTTTGTTCAAATGATCTCATATTGTGCACAAGGGTGCATATTGGAATGGCAAAAAATGTTGCCTAAGGAAGTTTTCATTTTCTTTGGACGAAAAAACCATTTTCCATTTTTCGAGTGCCCAAAAGGAGGTTTGTTTTTGTGAAGGACCTCCAAAATAATTGTTGCAAAATTGGACCAAATCATTTTTATAAAATACTAGGACATATTTAATGCACAATTGACAAAATGGTTGGATGTAAAAAGTTTTGATTCACCTCTCGTGAAAAAGACAAATTTCCGCCAATTTAGTTGGAAGCGGGTCAAATTTGAACTGCAGCTGCCTCATAGTTTGCTATTTATTTTTTCCAAAAATCATTTCTAGTTACATAAGCACCGATTTAATCATAAATACATGGTTTGGTGGCGATACGTCGAGGTTTGGATGGTGGCCGAGGGCTCCAACTCTAGAGCGCGTAAACTCGCATGCCCGCCGCGTGGTCACCGCGTGACCGTGGCATTGCCATGTGTTCTGGGCGGCCTAGGCATGTCTAGTGGGTTGGGCACTCCCCAAGTAGGTGATAGGAAGGAAATTACAACATAAGATTCTCACGAGGAGACCGATCGATGCTCAAACATGAATTAGCAGCCAAGTGTTTGATTAGTGGTACAAGAAATGTACATGTCCAATGGGCGTGTGTTTTGGGTGAGGATGATTAGTTACTAAGAAGATCGTCTTCACAAATTTTCAGCTCAAAAGGAGGAGCCTAGGTGGTACTTGCTTTGCAAACTACCACACTGGACATAAATACGAATGTTGAAGCTCGCCTCAAAATAATGAATGGATTGAGCTGGCATTTGGTGGAGTATGGTTATTTGGGCATAGGAAAGCACTGTAGAAAATGGATATTATTTGGACATGTCAAAGTGGTACTTCCTTCACAAACTGTTGTTGTGAATAGATAGGAAAATGAATATTTTTTAATTATTTTTGAACTAGGCAAGGAAGTTTTTTACATATTTGACGAAGATATGACCCAAAGAATTTATGAGATTTTTTGGGAATTTTGGGAATGACAGAAATATAGGTTGCTTCATAACTATCGGTGTCAAAACCGGCGGATCTCGGGTAGGGGGTCCCGAACTGTGCGTCAAGGTCGGATGGTAACAGGAGACAAGGGACACTTTATTTTACCCAGGTTCGGGCCCTCTCGATGGAGGTAAAACCCTACTCCTGCTAGATTAATATTGATGATATGGGTAGTACAAGAGTGGATCTACCACGAGATCAAGGAGGCTAAACCCTAGAAGCTAGCCTATGGTATGATTGTGTATGATGATGGATGTCCTACGGACTACAACCCTCCGCTTTATATAGACACCGGATAGGGTTAGGGTTACACAGAGTCGGTTACAATGGTAGGAGATCTCGAATATCCGCACACCTAGCTTGCCTTCCACGCCAAGAAAAGATCCTTCCGGACACGGGATGAAGTCTTCAACTTTGTATCTTCATAGTCCTGGAGTCCGGCTGAAGGTATAGTTCGGCTATCCGAACACCCCCTAATCCAGGACTCCCTCAGTAGCCCCCGAACCAGGCTTCAATGACGACGAGTCCGGCACGCACTTCGTCTTCGGCATTGCAAGGCAGGTTCCTCCTCCGAATCATGTGTACCTGTACGAATAATGTCTGCTTTTTGTAATGTAGCACTCCTCGGCTTCAGTGCCCAATAATGGCCGTCTTCCACGTGCTGAACGAATACGAAGAGCTTGGGGTGCTTTTTACATCCACACCCTTAGTCATATAAACGAGCCGCCTATTTAACGGGATGGGGATCTGGATCCAAACTACATCCTCTCCTTTCTGCGAGTTATCATCAGAGCGTCTCCGGCAAAGGTCCATTCCAACATGGCCAGCCGTCGTAGCTCCTCCCCTCGCCCCTCCAGTCCTAAACCCGAAGACTGGGAGAGATGCACCATCCCACAAAGCTTGTTAGTGTCGCTCCAAGCCAAGGGATTCCTTCCTCAAGCCTATATGGTCTCGGTCCGAGCCGGACTCGTCACTTATCAAGGCGGAAAACAAGCGGAGAACTCTCCTAGTCCCTCCAAAGGGGAGCGGGTGTGCCTGATCCCTTATCTAGTAAGGGGACTGGGATTTCCAATTCATCCCTTTCTCCGCGGGCTTTTGGAGTTCTATGGCCTCCAGCTGCACCACCTTACGCCCGGTTCCGTGTTACATATCGCGGGCTTCGTAGCTCTTTGCGAGCTATTTTTAGGCGTCGAGGCTTATTTTGCGCTGTGGAAGAAGATATTCTGCCTGGTGCCCCGCTCGCAAAAGGGGTCTATATATCAAGTGGGCGGAGCCGAAATATGGCGTATCGCCGGGACCGGATACCCGTCCGGAACCCGGAAGAAGGCGTCCGAGGACTGGCTGTAACGCCCTCGATGCGGCTATATCTCCCACGTGTCGAGGCACGACTTAGAGGCATAACCGCATTGAAAGCAATGTCGCAAGTGAGGTAATCTTCACACAATCCATGTAATAAATTAAGGGGAAAGATACATAGTTGGCTTACAATCGCCACTTCACACAAGTACATAAATAACATCCATCATACAGATTACACTCAAGGTCCGACTACGGTACCAAAATGAAAGAAGACTACCCCAAATGCTAACAGATCCCCGGATCACCCAACTGGGCTCCACTATTGATCATCTGGAAAAGAAACATAGTAACGGCCACGTTCCTCGTCGAACTCCCAAGTGAGCTCGGACGCGTCATCTGCACTGACGTCGTTGGTACCTGCAACTGAGGTGATAATATCTGTGAGTCACGGGGACTCAGCAATCTCACACCCGCGAGATCAAGACTACTTAAGCTTAAAGGTGGGAAAGGGGTTTGTGAGGTGGAGCTGCAGCAAGCGACTAGCATATGGTGGCTACAGCGCAAAAGAGAGCGAGAAGAGAAGGCAAAGCACGGTCGTGAAGCTAGAAGTGATCAAGAAGTGATCCTGAAACAACCTACGTCAGACATAACTCCAACAACCGTGTTCACTTCCCGGACCCCGCCGAGAAGAGACCATCACGGTTACACACGCGGTTGATCTGTTTTAGTTAAGGTCAACTTCGGGTTTTCTACAACCGGACATCAACAAATTCCCATCTGCCTCATAACCGCGGGCACGGCTTTCGAAAGATAATACCCTGCAGGGGTGTCCCAACTTAGCCCATGATAAGCTCTCACGGTCAACGAAGGATATACCTTCTACCGGGAAGACCCGATCAATCTCGGAATCCCGGACTACAAGACATTTCGACAGCAACAAAACAAGTCTAGCAAAGCCGCCCGATTGTGCCGACAAATCCTGATAGGAGCTGCACATATCTCGGTCTCAGGGCACATCCGGATAAGCTAAGCGTACAGGAGCCAACATAACCCAAGTTGCCAAGGGACGGCCCTGCACGGTGCTCTAGTTTGGACCAGCAATCGAAGGAGAACTGGCCCGGGGGGGTTAAAATAAGATGACCCTTGAGTCTGCAGAACCCAAGGGAAAAAGGCTTAGGTGGCAAATGGTAAAACCAATGTTGGGCCTTGCTGGAAAAGTCTTATTCAAAGCGAACTGTCAAGGGGTCCCATAAATCACCCAACCGTGTAAGGAACGCAAACTCCGGGAACATAACACCGGTATGACGGAAACTAGGGTGGCAAGAGTGGAACAAAACACCAGGCATAAGGCCGAGCCTTCCACCCTTTACCAAGTGTATAGATGCATTAATTAAATAAGAGGTATTGTGATATCCCAACAAGTAAACATGTTCCAACAAGGAACAACAAGTCCATGTTCCAACAAGTAACAAACTTCATCTTCACCTGCAACTAGCAACGCTATAAGAGGGGGCTGAGCAAAAGCGGTAACATAGCCAAACAACGGTTTGCTAGGACATGGATGGTTAGGGGCTGACATGGCAATATAGGAGGCATGATATAGCAAGTGGTAGGTATCGCAGCATAGGCATAGCAAAAGAGCGAGCAATCTAGCCAGCAAAGATAGAAGTGATTTCGAGGGTATGGTCATCTTGCCTGCAAGGTTCTCAGAGTTGTCGACATCTTGGTCCTCGAAAGCGTTCTCAACGGAATCCTCGTTCACGTACTCGTCTCCCGGCTCTACCCAAGACAAGAGAACAAGCAAAGGAACCAATATCAACCACGATGCAATGCGCAAGCAACATGATGCAAAACATGGCATGATATGCGAGAGGTGATATGCAATGCATATGCATACTCCGGAAGGAAAATGATGAACAAGGCATGATCTTGGCAAACCAAGTATACCACTGGATAGGTGAGGTGATTTCGGTTGAAATCGATATAAAGAACACCGGAATCGGATGCACGGTTTGCAAATGGCAAGCAATACAAGAATGACACGAATCTGCCATAAACAGCATGATGCTACTTAGCAAGCAACAAATAATTAAGCTACTGCACCCAAACATGGCAACAAAGCATATGAAAGTAACCTACACAAGATTCTTGACAAAAGATGAACACTGAGCTACGGCTAAATCACATCATAACAGGTCCAAACAAGCATGGCAAAATTGCAAAAGATAGCAGGTTCACAGACTTAGTGAAAATATCAACAAAGCAGAAACTAACATCAGGATGGCATGTTCAGAGCAATGAAACAACATGCTACAGGATCAGAGCATAGCAAAATAAGGCATGGCATGAATCTACACATAGCACTTGACAAAAGTCTCTTACTGACCATAAGCCAAAAAGGATCATAAAATATGATTACACCCATGACAAATAAGCAAGTTTCGTTACAGGTTACAGACTTAGCAGAAAACTGGACATGTCAAAAACAGATAACGACAAGGCATGTTCGTGAGCTCGATGCACTCACTACAGAGCATTGCATGATAAACTAAGCATACATACATCAAGAAGACATGGCATAGTAACAATACATGGCAATAGTAACATCATAGCATGCACGGATCAACTACACCAAGCTTGGCAAAATCGAATAACACGTAAACAATCTGCCAGCAACATTTTGTAGCAAAAGTAGAGCTCGATTGACTCAAGCTATGGCACTCCATAATTGCAAACAAAGGCATGGATGGATAGAGAAAATACTCAAATTCAAAACTCCCTTACTGATCATGCTCAAATTATGCATAGATCTCTCAGAAACAACATGAACACATGGCAAAAATGACAAAAGTGCATGTTCAGATAAGATCCAGCAACTACATCAACTAGCCCTCTTCTAAAAGCATTTCGGGCATCAAGATGACTTCAAATGAAAAAGATGCAATGGAAGAAAATGATATACTCTTCGAGACGAACAATTCGACATATTATAGGCGCGAAACGGAGCTACGGATACAAAGTTACGACATAATAAACATGGCATGATGATGATGAAAATAAAAGACTTAGAGAAAAATTCGGGCTCGGGGAAAGTCAACCCTGCCGGGCACGCGGATCGAGGCGGCGGCGCGGCTCGCCGGATCCGCGCCGGAGTGCGACGGGGAGGCGGCGGCGGAGGCGGACCTGGTCGGATCCGGGCGGCGCGGGGCGGATCTGGCCGCGGGAGGCGCGGGGCGGCGCCGGGACGGCGCGGCGGCGGCCGGAGGCGGCGGGGAGGTGCGAGGTCGACGGGGCGCCGGCGGAGGCGGCGGTGGCCGGCGCGGGCGACGGAGAGGGCGGCGCCGGGCGCGGGCCGGGGAGGCGAGGCGCGCTGGGCGCGGGAGGCGGGCGGCGGCGGCTGCGGGCTCGCGCGGGCCCGCGATGGGCTCCGCGGGCCGGCGGCTGCGCGCGTTGGAGGCAGGCGGCGGGGACACGTGGCGTCATGGGGTTGGTCGGGGCGCGGAGGCGGGCGACCCGGACACGTCCGGCCGGCGGATTTTCGTCCGGCGGCGCGGGGAGAGGAGTGGACTAGGGTTTTGGACCCGGATTTGACGGAGAGGTGCACATATTTATAGCTAGAGGGGGCTAGGAAGCTCCAAATGGAGAGCGGTTTTCGGCCACGCGATCGTGATCGAACGGCGGAGGACATGGGAGTGTCTTAGATGGGTTATTGGGCTGTTTTGGAAGGGTGTTGGGCTGCAACACACACAAGGCCTTCACGGTTACCCGGTTAACCGTTGGAGTACCAAACGAACTCCGATTGACCCGAAACTTGATAGGCGGTCTACCGGTGCTATACCAAGGCCACATGTCAAACCTCGGTCTATTCCGAGAATGTTTAATACCCGCTCATGAAGAAATGTAAAAGGGGACGCCGGGAGACATAGGAGCGCCGGATTGCAAAACGGACAACGGGAAAGATGCTCGGATTTATGAGACGAACGCGTATGCGAATGCGATGCACATGATGACATGATATGAAATGCATGACATGACCAAAATGCAAAACGAGGAGAACCCAACCACGGAGGAAATATCATAACACATAGCCGGAAATGGCAATAGTTGGATTACAAATATGGCAAGTTACATCTGGGGCGTTACACTGGCCTTCAGAATGGTTCTACATAGACGATGTCTCCCTGCCGGACCCTGTCCGGGCCGGTCTCCCTGAGTTCAACAACGCCCCCCTAAAGTAATGCCTGAGCTGGCGCCCTCGGAGCTCTCAGAGAGAGAATGACAGAGACGTCCTTTACTTAATGGGCCGGATTAAGCTACTGGCTCATTCCGAACTGACCATGATTAAAGTCATGGCCATATGCATTATGCGAGGGGTGCAGCCGCTCCAATACAGAAGCCACCCCATGTGGGATTTTAACGGGGAGGATGACGCCACCCGTTACGGCCGTAAGGGGCTGGACTCGCCTGCCGCTCTAATGAAGATCTTATCCTCTTTGTACAAGGGAGAAGAAGAGGAATTCCTCCGCGTTGATCCACAGGGCGGATTTTCCATGTATAGTCCTCCGAATTGGGTAAGCGGACAGTCGTACTTCTCTTGTTCATTTTACATTCCCATGATTAAATAGACAGTCTAACGACTTTAATGCAGGACCTGTGTCAGGAGGTAAAAAACATAAACAGCCGTCCTCCACAGCCAGAGGACCCAGACAGGTCCCTCGATCCGGACTCCGAAGAAGATCCAGACTTAGCAGTGGACTTCATTGACGGAGTGTTTCATCAGCTAAGCAAGGATGATACCTTGGTAGCTATTATAGCTGATTACCCAGGATTAATCCCGGCCTCCCAGGTGACAAATACCGAAGCTTTACCCCCTTAAGAGGGGTTCCGTTTTCATGGGCTTGGTTGTTCTGACAACAACCGTGCTTTGTAGGGGAGATTCCCGAGGGGGGAAGCCGACCCCGTTGCAGCTAGCCGACGGAGGGCCGCCGGGCCCCGTGGGGCAAAAAGGAACGTAGTCCGGTCTGAGGTGCCAGAGCAAAGGTATGGCGTACCCCCCTGGTGTTTTACTCCTCCAGGGTATATTAACATTCGTGCTATCTTTAGGACGAAGAGACCTCGCCAGACTATATCCGGAGAGGTCGCCAATCGGGCCTCCACCAGCCAGACTCCAATGCCCGGCCCGGAGGCGGAGGTCGGCACAACGCACGCACCAGACGCTCCTCCATCAGAGGATGCGGACAGGCTGTCTGCCACCAATTCCGAGGTGGAGAGTGCCATGAACCACAGGCGCCGCCGGACAGTTCTTCGCGACGCTTGTTTCTCCCAGGAGGCTTTAAATGCCTTTAATTCAGGAGACGCGTACCTCCGTGCCGCTCAAAATGGTTTAGCCAGAGCCACGGAGCAGTATGTAAAAGACATACGGGTAAGAAAATTTTGGTAAATATAGATATGCCAGTAGCCCCCGAGACTTGAAGCAGTGGAAATAACTGATTCGAGAATCATATATCATGCAGTTTCTTACCGAGAAGAATACCGCGTTGTCCCAGGAGATGGAAAGGTGCAGGGCCCAACTAGAGGCCGCGCGAACGGCAGCAGTAGGGTCTAAAGAGACCCCTGCAGGTAAACAATACTCTAGAATATTTAGTATTGTACGGATTTAAGTGCCAATCTGACAAATTGTATTGTAGATGGCGCCGGACTTGATCCGGACAGGCAACAGCTTCTACACCGGTTAGAGTCTGGTGAAAGCGTGCTAACAAAGGTGAGGCGAGAGAAGAATGATCTCCAGGATGCCAACACCAGGCTGGATGTTGAACTAAAAGATGTTCATGGCCAGCTGTCGGACTCCAATAAGGAGAATCAGCGACTTCGACGCGGCATTTTTAGTAAGTGCTTAAGCAAACTCTTGAAAAAGGAGTTCAGCGAGGAAGACGGCAAACAGAATTATGTCTGTAGGTATGCTGATAGGTCGTCCTGCAGAGGAGATGCCCAGTTCAACGGGCGATCTTCTTCCCGAACTCTTGCAACTGCACGAGCGAGTTCGGCAGGCGATGCGAGGTATTGCCCAAGCCTTGTGGCCTTCCCACTCCGTACCCGAGGGCCTTGGAGAACTTGCAGAGAAGTTGAAGGGAGCTCGGCGGCGCTTCCGGTTGTGGAAGATATCGGCCTGCCGGCAGGGTGCTAGGGAGGCTTGGGCCATGGTGAAGACCCGCTTTACGAAGTCTGACCCCAATCACATGGCCGAGGTTGGACCGGTGGGGCCTGACGGGAAGGAGATCCCTGTGAGCTTAGTGTATGGCCAGGTAGAATTGGCCGCAAATTATTCCCAGCAGGACTGTAAATTAGACAGCCTGTTAGATGGTATAGAAGAGGAATACAGTCAGTCCTGATGACTATGTAATTTATAATTGACATGTATAATGCCTTCTAGCCGGATTGTAGATCGTTTGTCGGTGCCGACCTTTTCGCTTCGACCTCGGGACCTGACGGTCCAGAGTGTGTCCGAATACCATAACGGTTATATAAGAACCGAGGTATGCATGGAGACCAGGCGTAGGGGTCATTAGTGCTTTATCAGACAAGTGCCCAACTAGTTATGTTATATTACATGGTTAGTAAGAAACATCTTCCAGAGAGAATAGTTCCGTTAAGGGTTCCTTTCGCTGGGGTGGCATGCCCTGAAGTGCACGTCCGGACTGCAAGTGCAGGAAAACATCTGGGGGCATGTATAAGTAAAAAAGGTTCATCTTTAGTTCACCGACCGAATATTCCCTTAAGAACGCTAGCTTTCGGCTTCACCCAGTCTGAGGTACACATCCGGCTTATCCGGCAGTAACAATCGCAGAGGTGCTCCCTTTACCTCCTAGCCGAACAATCGGGAACGTAGGGGTAAGCACAGGAGCCAGGCAACCCAGCTTGGCAAAAACTTAAGTCATATCGATGCATATAATGGTGAAGAAAAGGTGCATGCGGAAGTCTGACGCATGCATTGGGCGTGAAACCCATATAAACAAGCTTCTGTTAGAGAAGCCCCCAGTTTTAAGGAGCGCGAGTGGCGCGTCACATGATGAGCCTTTAAGGGCTATAAAAGGAAAGAGTGGAGGTAGACAAAGACAGAAATATATATATAAAAGTGGACAGAGGAAGGAGACAAACCCCGAGTCCGGTGCTAGGCATAGAATCTTCGGAGACGTGCGGCGTTCCATGGGTTCGGCTCGAGTCGGTTATCCGACGCATCTCGCAGGCGGTACGCTCCACCAGTCAGGACTTGGTCAATTATGAAGGGACCTTTCCATTTGGGCTTGAGTTTGTCCTTTTTCTTATCCGACAGGCGTAGGACTAGTTCGCCAACGTTGTAATTTTTGGCTCGTACTTCTCTGCTTTGATATCTTCGAGCCTGCTGTTGATAAAATGCGGAACGGGCCTTAGCCACGTCGCGCTCCTCCTCTAAGGCATCCAGGTTGTCCCGCCGATCAAGCTCGGCTTCTCTTTCTTCGTATATGCGCACTCGAGGTGAGTCATGAATTATATCGCAGGGCAGAACTGCCTCTGCGCCGTATACCATAAAGAATGGTGTGAATTCGGTGGTACGATTCGGCATGGTTCGTAGCCCCCTGAGTACGGAGTCGAGCTCCTCTACCCAGTGCATATTGGATTACTTTAGGGACCGCACTAGTGTGGGTTTTATACCGCTCATGATGAGACCATTTGCACGTTCGACCTGACCGTTAGTTTGTGGGTGATAGACAGAAGCAAAATCGAGCTTAATGCCCATGTTTTTGCACCACAGCTTTACTTCGTCAGAGGTGAAGTTTGTGCCATTATCGGTGATAATGATATGGGGGACACCGTAACGGTGTACGACCCCGGATATGAAGTCTATCACGGGTCCAGATTCGGCCGTCTTAACAGGCTTGGCTTCTATCCATTTGGTGAATTTATCCACCATGACCAATAGGTATTTTTTCTTGTGGGTTCCACCCTTAAGGGGTCCCACCATATCAAGCCCCCAGACCTCAAAAGGCCAAGTGATGGGGATGGTTCGAAGGGCGTTCGGCGACATATGGCTTTGATTTGCAAAGAGCTGGCAACCGATGCATCGTTTGACTAAGTCATGAGCGTCTGCTCGGGCCGTTGGCCAATAAAAGCCCGTACGGAAAGCCTTGCTTACAAGGGACCGAGCTGCAACGTGGTGGCCGCCGAGTCCGGCATGAATTTCAGCCAACAAACTCAGCCCTTCCTCCTCGGAGATACATCTTTGAAGGACTCCTGTAGTGCTTTTCTTATATAGCTCTCCCTCGTGGATTTTATAGGATTTAGATCGCCGCACTATGCAGCGTGCCTCGTTTTGGTCCTCTGGGAGTTCCTGCCTAGTAAGTTAGGCTAGGAATGGTTCTGTCCACGGGGCGATGACCGACATTATTACGTGGGCTGAAGGTGTGGTTTCGGTGGCAGGGCCTCCGATTATGTCGGATTGTTCGGCGTCGGGTTGTGCGGTTATGTCCGGATTGTTGTCCGAGGGCTCCCCCTCCCATGCTACAGATGGCTTGAATAATCTTTCCAAGAAGATGTTGGGGGGGGACCGCATCTCGTTTTGCTCCGATGCGTGCCAGGACGTCTGCTGCCTGATTGTTTTCTCGGGCTATATGGTGAAACTCCAGTCCCTCGAACCGAACTGACATTTTTAGAACGGCATTGCGATAAGCTGCCATTTTTGGGTCTTTGGCGTCGAAGTCGCCATTTATTAGGGATATCGCGAGGTTTGAGTCCCCGCGTACTTCTAGGCGTTGAATGCCGATGGATACTGCCATCCGGAGACCATGTAGAAGGGCCTCGTATTCGGCTACATTGTTGGAGTCCGTGTATATAATTTGGAGTACATATTGGACTGCGTCCCATGT
This sequence comes from Aegilops umbellulata, assembly GCA_032464435.1. Taxonomy (NCBI): domain Eukaryota; kingdom Viridiplantae; phylum Streptophyta; class Magnoliopsida; order Poales; family Poaceae; genus Aegilops; species Aegilops umbellulata. The sequence continues at coordinate 430,983,259 of CP136055.1, read as the reverse complement.
AGGGGACGTCAAAACGACGCCAGCCCCTAGTCCGGCCAACATTTTGGAGCCGTCGAAATGCATGATCCAGTTTGAATATGTGCCGTACTCTTTATGGAGTTCGGCCTCTGTCCATTCGGCGACGAACTCGGCTAGGACTTGCGATTTAATGGCTCGCCTTGGTTTGTAGGTTATGTCGAACGGGAGGAGCTCTATGGCCCATTTTGCTATTCGGCCCGTTGCATCACTGTCGTGGATTTGTCACGGCAGATGTCCTTAGTGTCAGGACTTAGTCGCGAGGCCAACGCATCTATGTGGTAGCTTGAGAGGGGTTGAGCGGGACGAGAGACGCAGGGCGGATCAACACGCAAGACAAGGATTTAGACAGCTTCGGGCCCCGGGAAACATCATCCGATAATAACCCTACATGCTGTTTGAGGCTAGGTCTCATTATCATCCCGAGGGAGACGCCGTAAACCGGCTCTTTGTGTCTAGCCCTAGAGATTATTGATTGTTCTCTCTAGCTTCTAACTTGTCCCTCTTTGGGGAGCCCCGCCCCTCCTTATATATGTTGAAGGGGCGGTTTACATGTGGAGTCCTATTAGGATTAGGACTAGTCTATCTCTAATACAAACCGGGTACAAGTCTCGGTCTTAACTCCTTGTAAGGTAAATATTCCTTTCCTGTTAAACCGACCCACAATAGTTGAACCGGCCTTCATGAACCGCCAGACGGGCCACCTGGTCTTGTCACTCCTCTGACCCGTCCGTCGGGTTACCAATGAGTTACAACGTCCCGACGGGTTGCTGGTAAGCCGCCAGGTCTGGGCGGGTCACCAGATGAATATCTCCAAGTGCCAGCGGGACCTCAAATAAACCGCCAAGTCCGGCCGGGTTAACTTCCGGCCGGTTTACACCGCGGGGTATATCCCCGACATTAGCCCCCAAGTTTAGCTTGGATTTATCCATGGTAAACTTATGCTGCAAATAAACACCAGAACAAATTTGTCAGGTTGTGTTTCGGGTTAAGAATTTTTGTAAACCGGCACCTGATCGTCCTTAAGTCCTTGTCATTTCCTCCTTCTAGAAAATCTGGTTTAACAGGCCAGCTTCATAATCAACTTGCTGACATTGGTTTCTCATAGAAAATATATTGTGAAGAATAATCCACTTGAGTCGGCTTTCAAAGCGCCGGTTTAAGAAATATTGGTCTTGAAATATTCATCTGATATTCAGCCGGTTTGAAGATGATCCTGGTCTTGAAAACTTGCCGGTTTAACCTGTAGCCCCCAAGTGCCGGGTTGTCATGCTTGTAGCAACCTGGGACTTGTAATTGACTGATGCCCATAAAACTTCAACCAATGTATCCCCCAAGGGCCGGGTCATTATGTAATAATCAGCAGGGACTTTGTAAATATAATCTTGTAAACTTTGAACAACAATGTGTAGCCCCCAAGGGCCGGCTCAGTAAGATAATATTGAGCTGGGACTTTGATATATATACTTCAATGAAAATAACATCATATGATGTAACCCCCATCATGAGGCTTGAATTCACGTCCACAAGGTTAAGAGCCTTGTGCTTTACCAACTGAGCAGTGAACCCTTCAATATAATGGATAAAAAGCTTTGTACCTTAAGTAGTTGACGGGAGCAATTGGTAGCCCCCAAGGGCCAGCTCATTACGATGTGATGAGTTGGGTCTTTAATAAGATGAGCAAAAATGACTTTGCATTAGCCCCCAAGTGTCATGGTGCATGCTTGCAGCGACATGAGACTTGCATATTTGAATCTCAACTTTGAACAATGTAGCCCCCAAGTGCCGAGTAGTAAGCCTGCAGCGACTCGGGACTATTCCTTCAATTGTAGAATAAATCATATCCATTGATAATATGATAGCTATTGCACTAAAGCGACTTTGAAAACCTTAATTATAATACTGGTTATTGATAACCATAATAAAAATCCAGCCATGATGGCTATTCAAGATAATATAATCTGGTATGAAAACCATATTCATCCAATATCATAATGAAAATTTAGCCAAGTTTGGCTATTTGAATAATATATCCAATAACTTACAAGCGCATGATTCCAATGGCGCAATCCAAATATATACTGGCGACTTATAGTCCAAAGCCAGACCGGTTTAATAAACACCGGATAATTTCTCATCATATATTGGCAACTTATCGTCTTAAAGCCAGGCCGGTTTAATAAACACCGGTGATTTATAATCATGCTTTATTCAACCTGTTTCTGCATACAACAAGTTTAAAGTGTCCTGGCGGTTTACCGCTGGACGGGTCATAATGCCCAACATATAACCCAGGTTTATAACCAAGGCTACGCTTAAGAATAATCAAATATGAAATATATCATACCTGTGATATAGTCGGTTTACTAACTTTTTGTAGTAAGAGTGATAACCCCAATCTTGAGTTAATGATACCTCCTTCCATATTGCGCCGATTTATGATAAAACCGTACCGAGTTGTGATAAACACCGGATTAACCATATATATACTGGTGACTTGTAGTCAAACCAGACCGGGCTGATAATCTCCGGATTATAATTTGATCATGTACTCACAACTTGTAGTTGAAAGCCGAGCCGGGTTGATAAACACCGGTTTACTCCGTAATAGGATGGTAACAGAAAATCAAACCAGGCAGATAATCTCCGGTCTAAAAGTGGATCGTGTTCCGCCAATTTAGCTGTTTGAACCGGTACAAAATACTGTCGGTTTAAAAAACGCAAATAAAATAGCAACTTCTCAAAAAAGGTTATTAAAGCAAAAGCAATGGCAACAACTTTTTGCAAAAGAAGAGCTCTACTGAGCTTGGTCAGATGGAATTACCATGGTCAGACGCAACCAAGCCCCCCGAAGGCGTAGCGATGGTGCCAGTCAGCCAGGACCCCAAAATGACGCGTGGCGTTTACGCCGGCCAAGTGGCTTTGCATTGGTTCGGATTCGACCAAGCCCCCAAGTGACTCAGTGGCCTAGGGCCGATCAAGTGGCATTGCATTGGTTCGGACCCGACCAAGCCCCCAAATGACTTATTGGCTGTTTAAAAGCTGATCAGAAGGCATTACCATCATCAAGACATGACCGAGCTCCCATAAGGTGTAACTACGGTTCAAGTCGATTAGTTCCCCAACTGACTTAGTGGCAAATGTGCTAGCCAGAAGGCATTACCGTCGTCAAGACATGACCAAGGTCCCAGGAGGTGTAGCTACGGTTCAAGTCGACTAGGTCCCCAACTGACTTTGTTGCTCTTCTGTGAAGCGACCTCAAGGGGTAAACCGGAGGTTGCCCTAAAGCGAATCCACTCCGTGTAACCACGCATGATATAAAGAATAGATACCCCGCTTTACAAAGCGGGAGCCCCCATGTGATAAATAATATGTCAAGCCAATAAGGCCGGATACCCATGTTTGAACCGCGCATCATGGCAGCAGGTCCTCTTCGGTAATTTTTAACCTTTTTGCAAGAGGTAAGTTCTTCTTGAACCGGGATCTTGAACCGGATATTGAAAGCTTCAAAGCTGTGGGAGACATCTTCCCCTTGAACGGGATTTTAAACCGGAATCTTCATTTTCAGCCGGAAATTTTCTGACGGCCTTTAAACTCGAACTTGCGAGAAGTTAATTCCTTTTTGAACCGGACATTGTTAAACCGGATCTGAGCGCTTCAGAACTTTGTGGGAGAATAGATTTCTCTTGAACCGGATTGTAAACCGGATATTTGAGAGCTTCAGTGATACTGACTTCCCTTCAGCCAGGTTTCAAACCGGAATCCTTTCTGATGATCCGAAACTTCTTCATTGAGTCGGGATTTTGTAACTGTCATATACTTTCTAAGCCGGAAATTTTCTGACGGCCTTTAAATTTTCATCAACATAACAGTAGCCTCCGGGATCGGGTTATCTTTCCCTCCATCGTCCTCGGGTTCTTAAACCGGCTGAAACTGGCAAGACTTGTTGTGTCATATCATCGTAGCCCCGAAGTCTCAAGGTGACTCGAGGAGTTGGCTTGAGATTCTCCATATTTAACCGTGATATAAACCGGCATAACTTGTATATCATTGGTGTTGATAGCACGATGTGAATCCACAGAAGGTTGAGTTGACTGCGGCGGGTTATAAATGATCCTGTATGAGCCGTGTCAGCAACTCGGCCAATGGTTCCTTCCAACTGGTTATTTGAAGTTAACCAAACTGTAGCGGCAGCGACTTGTGCGCCTGCCCATTGATCCATCCAGTGCAGACGGCTGTTGATGATAATTTGCCTCCAATTTGAAAGAAAAACCGGGTTACCCAAGCTGTGACTTGTTCATACTCAATGAATGGCTCATGCAGATAGGTGCGGCCCGGTATATTGATGTAGACCGGACTGCGGGGGATGGCCGCCTGTGCACGCGCTATTGGGTAATTCGCATGGTCCTGACGAGTTGATGCAGATTGGATCGCGATATAAACCGACATGGGTTATCCAAAAGCTCTACGATATAATAATCCCCTTTTTGCAATAGACAATTTGTCAGATGAACCGGTCGCGGCATTGTAAACCGGTGCGGAGCAAGTTGTCCTCTGCGCCGTAAACCGGTGTGGACGTGTGAACCGGCCGCGAGGGCGGACGGGCGAGTCGTCCATGGCATTGTAAGGCAGCGCGGACGGATGAGTCAATCACAGGGATGGTCCCGGTAAGTTGAAGTAGTCCGGGCTGCAAAGGTGGCAGCTTGCACGTCCATCTACCGGGTAATGAGGCACGGACGAACACTAGGCGCAACATTGCAAGTACGTGCTCCGTACCCATGATATAAACCACAATTGTCCTGCGTACAAAACATACAACAGGGCGGAGTAGTTGTTTGAAGAATCGAATATGTACTTAAAAATAGATAGGGTAAATAGCACCTGGTATTTTATCGGATGAACGCGGATGCCGGTGCTTGATGCGGTACTAGAGCGAGGCCGGCGGAGGCGAGCCGGATGACTGTGCGCACACCCACGCACGCGGGGTAGCAGCCAAGGCGAACCGGACAGCTGTGCACTGGAGATTAGACCTGTTGACTTGCCAGTCCGATCCGGTGTAGTGATCCTTTGTCTAATGACGTACGCTCACGTGAAGCCGCTTTAACAAATATTATTTCTTCCCTGGATAGATTGCTTCCTCCAAATCTGAGTTTTAACATGAATAGTACTCAAGTACTTGATGGATCAAGTTACGTGAATATTAACAACGGAGTAGTATTGCCTTCAAGCGAATAGTAGCATGACCGAAGTAGTTCTTCGAACAATAGCAGCAAACTTTAGCGCATTAATTTACGAAACTGCCTCGGGACTTGATCATTGCCTCCTCACGTGTATGCTGATACGGATTGACATGACACGGCGTCCGGTAGCTATAGGAATTTTTTTTTCTCAGCCTCAGTGGTACGCGCCTTGCACGCTTTCCATACTGGCTTTTTTCTTATCTAACATATCGCGAGCTTCTTGATGTTGACAGATCGTGTCGCGTTGCCGGCGGTCCACAGAACATCAAACCCTAATTATTTTCATCTCAATTTGGTAAACTTGCACTTGATGCAGATCCTTCCAAACCGGCGCGCGTGAACAGCAGTAGCTCGCAGATGTGGTGAGCCGGCACACAGGGAGCAGTAGTAGCGAGTTGGCTCAGCAGAGTTGAGGTCGGCGGGTCACGGCCTCGGCGGTCCAGTGGAAGCGCATAGCGAAACAGAACAAGGCTAGTCGGCCTCAGCAGGAACGGTGACTCGAGGAAACCCGCTGCGAGGCAGAAGCGATGTACCACCAGACAAATCCAGGATCATTCAGTAACCCTTGGCTCCACAGAGCAGGTGGCGGCTCAGCCGCAGTGTAGATGAATTTTGACAGGAGGCGGACGGTTGGTTGATGCGGCCCGGTTTATAGCAGCTTGGAGCTGGACCCAGCTTGACTCGTTGGTGTGAATCGCAGCAGCAGCGTGGTAGGCGGAGGAGGCCAATTTTTAGCCGGAGATAAACCGGCCTGGAGCGGAGACGGCCGGTGGATTGAAAGCCGGAGGCTGAGCGAGTCACCATATAGAGGCACGCCAGCGAGGAGAGAACGCGTTGTCGCCGTATCCACTTCCGAGTCACGGCCGTATACACTTCCTAGTCATGACTTCCTTTCTGATCCGACTCCAACTAGTATTGACCGATGTGAGCGCTCCAAAGCCAATCTAGCTTTTATTTATCTTTTGATCATGTAAACCGGCTAGGCAATGATGACTCGGCGCGTAAATCAGAGTGGCTTAGCAAAACTGCGGTGGCGACCCGGATTCGACGAGTTGCAGCATTGAAAACTAAATCGCCCTCTAGGTCGTCATATTACTATGCTTTATCTAGCTTTACCAAAAAACAGAGCTCGTATCCCCAATTACCAGCAGCGGTAACTTTAATAGATCTTCAAGGAGACACTCGAGCCTTTGACTTTTCTCCATAACGACTAATTGGTGAACAAAAACAAACCGGCAGCTCTCTTGATGGAGGCGGTTTGGACTTCTTTTCTTGGTGACTTGCGGCAGTCATCAGGCTGTAACTTTAATTTTCTTGAACTTTTAAATTAGCCTGACTGAATCTGAATCGATCAACTCAAAATTTTAACAGATCCTTTCCAACTGGCTCAGCTTTATCCGAATTTTGCGAACCTCTCAATCCTTATGAAAAATCCCTCCAAGAACTCAACACCACCGTGCGCTAGCCCCACGGTGGGCGCCAACTGTCGTGGATTTGTCACGGCAGATGTCCTTAGTGTCAGGACTTAGTCGCGAGGCCAACGCATCTATGTGGTAGCTTGAGAGGGGTTGAGCGGGACGAGAGACGCAGGGCGGATCAACACGCAAGACAAGGATTTAGACAGCTTCGGGCCCCGGGAAACATCATCCGGTAATAACCCTACATGCTGTTTGAGGCTAGGTCTCATTATCATCCCGAGGGAGACGCCGTAAACGGCTCTTTGTGTCTAGCCCTAGAGATTATTGATTGTTCTCTCTAGCTTCTAACTTGTCCCTCTTTGGGGAGCCCCGCCCCTCCTTATATATGTTGAAGGGGCGGTTTACATGTGGAGTCCTATTAGGATTAGGACTAGTCTATCTCTAATACAAACCGGGTACAAGTCTCGGTCTTAACTCCTTGTAAGGTAAATATTCCTTTCCTGTTAAACCGACCCACAATAGTTGAACCGGCCTTCATGAACCGCCAGACGGGCCACCTGGTCTTGTCGCTCCTCTGACCCGTCCGTCGGGTTACCAATGAGTTACAACGTCCCGACGGGTTGCTGGTAAGCCGCCAGGTCTGGGCGGGTCACCAGATGAATATCTCCAAGTGCCAGCGGGACCTCAAATAAACCGCCAAGTCCGGCCGGGTTAACTTCCGGCCGGTTTACACCGCGGGGTATATCCCCGACAATCACGGTTGTTGATAATATCGTTGAGTGGTACTTCCGAGGCTACAGTTATAGAACACTCTTGAAAGTAGCGTCGTTGCTTCCGGGATGCCATAAACACCGCGTACGCGATCTTTTGGTAATGCGGGTACCGTGATTTGCATGGTGTGAGGACAGTGGACACGTAGTAAACCGGCCTTTGAAGGGGGAGTTTGTGTCCGTCCGTTGCCCGCTCGACGACGAGTACTGCGCTAACAACTTGATGGGTGCGACAATGTACAATAGCATGGGTTCGCCAGTGTTCGGCGCGGCCAGGACTGGGTTTGTTGCCAAGATGGCCTTTATTTCCTCGAGTCCGGCTGTGGCAGCGTCTGTCCACTCGAAGTGTTCGGTGCGCCTGAGGAGGCGGTAAAGGGGCAATGCCTTTTCTCCCAGGCGGGAGATAAAGCGGCTTAAAGCCGCCACGCATCCGGTGAGTTTCTATATTTGTTTGAGGTCTTTTGGGACATCCAATTTTGACAGAGCTCGGATTTTAGCAGGATTTGCTTCAATTCCTCTACCGGATACAATGAAGCCCAGGAGCTTTCCGGCTGGAAAGCCGAAAACGCATTTTTCCGGATTGAGCTTAATGTCGTATTTTCGGAGGTTGTCGAATGTAAGCCTCAAGTCATCTACTAGAGATTCGACATGTCTTGATTTAACGACCACATCGTCTACATACGCCTCCACTGTTTTGCCGATCTGGTTTGCCAGACATGTTTGAATCATGCGCTGATATGTTGCGCCGGCGTTTTTTAGCCCAAAGGGCATTGTGTTGACGCAGAATGGGCCGTGTGGTGTGATGAATGTTGTTGCGGCTTGGTCTGATTCTGCCATCTTGATTTGATGGTAACCGGAGTATGCGTCGAGGAAGCACAACGAATCGTGTCCTGCAGTGGCATCGATGATTTGATCTATTCGAGGGAGGGGGAAGGGATCCTTTGGGCAAGCCTTATTAAGGTCTTTGAAATCGACACACAGGCGCCAGGATTTGTCCTTCTTTGGTACCATCACCAGGTTTGCTAGCCAGTCCGGGTGTTTTATGTCTCTGATGAATCCAGCTTCCAATAACATGGCTAGCTCCTCTCCCATAGCCTGTCTCTTTGGTTCGGAGAAATGCCGAAGAGCCTGTTTGATAGGTTTGAATCCTTTCTGGATGTTTAGGCTGTGCTCGGCCAAACTGCGCGGGATTCCTGGCATGTCTGAGGGATGGCAAGCGAAATGTCCCAGTTCTCTCGTAGGAACTCTCGCAGTGCAGCGTCTACATCAGGGTTCAGTCGTGCCCCGATGGAGGCTGTTTTATTGGGGTCCGTTGGGTGGACCTGGAATTTGACTATTTCGTCCGCTGGTTTGAAGGACGTGGATTTGGATCTCTTATCAAGTATCACGTCATCCCTATTTACCATGGATCGCAGCGCAGTCAGTTCTTCGGCCGCTAAGGCTTCGGATAGTGCCTCGAGGGCCAGTGCGGCTGTCTTATTCTCGGCGCGGAGTGCTATGTCCGGATCACCAGTGAGGGAGATAATTCCGTTTGGCCCAGGCATTTTAAGCTTCATGTACCCGTAATGGGGAATGGCTTGAAAAATTGTGAAGGTCTCCCATCCTAGTATAGTGTGATATCCGCTTTTGAACGGGGCCACCTGGAACGTGATCTGTTCGGACCTGTAATTATCTGGCGTGCCGAATACCACATCTAGTGTGATCTTTCTGGTGCAGCGCGCTTCCTGACTGGGGATTATTCCTCTAAAGGTTGTGCTGCTTCGCTCAATGCGGTTCCAGTCTATTTCCATCTTTTAGAGGGTTTCCTCGTAAATGAGGTTCAATCCACTGCCTCCGTCCATGAGTACATTTGTGAGGCGACAGCCGTCCACTATGGGACTGAGGACCAGTGCGGCTGGTGCCCTGGCTGCTCGAATTTTAGGCTCGTCACTCGCGTCGAAGGTGATAGCAGTATTACTCCATGGGTTTATTGTCGCTACTTGATAGACTTCAGTGAGGCTGCGGAGTGTTCTTTTTCGCATGTTGTTTGATGCGAAAGTCTCAAAGACTATGAGAACTGAACTGAAATTCTTGGGCTGGTTTCCTTCGACCTCTGGAATTAGGAGGTCTTCGCCAATTTTGGCCACCTGCCGGAGTATCCAACATGCCCTGAGGCTGTGAGTTGGGGTGGCGTCCTCTGCACTATGAATCTTGCAGGGTCCATCTAGCCACTTCTCCAGTACGGTTCCATGCCCCCTAGAGGGTTTTGATTTTTTAGCGTTTAATCCGGGCGCCTTACTGCGGTGCGCCCTCTTGATTCGGACGGGATTGCTATTCATGGCCGGATTATCCCAAAATTTAATTTCGGTTTTCCGAGCACTTTCCATGGTACAATATTTTTGTACTATGGACGCCAGGTCAGCAAAGCGTGTAATATTACGACGACTTATGGCGTTGAGTATTCCCTTGTCCGTGCAGTTACTGCAAAAGATTGAAATTGCGTCTCCCTCGCGGCAGTCCTTTATCCTGTTCATAACCATGAGGAATCTGGCCCAGTAATGATGTACTGATTCTCCGGGCATTTGCCTGATTTGGGAAAGATCGCTTAAGATCGGGTGGGCGGGTTTCGTTGAATCTGAGACCTCGCCCAGTTTGTTGTTCGGAGGCCAAAGAACTTCCGGATTCTGAGATCCGGAGTCTTGGATGTTATCCGATATGCCTGATTTTAAGCTCGGGTCTTGGATTGTATCCTCCCCTCCATGGATATCCGGCATGGAGGGTTCGGGGATTCGGACGTAACTAGTCCTTAAGATAGACGAAGGGTCGCCGCATTGTGTTTCCACCAAAGCAACGTGGTGGGTGACCTGGGAGAGTTAATTTCTCTCAGATCGAGTTTAAGCCCAACCTGGTCGTACTTTGTGGTGACGCCCAGTGCGGCGATACGATCCAGGAGCTCGTTTACAGAGGAGACCTCCATCGGATTCAATTGCTCGGCGAGTTTTGAGCCGACGTGGAGGTTGCTTTCGATGACCCGGGAGGTCACCGTCGGCGCAACAGCCGAACAGGCGGTTGCGAGAAAACCACCTAGCCGGAGAGTTTGGCCGACAGCCAGGGCTCCTTTCTTAATGGCGCCGTCTTTAAAGACGGGAAGAGGCATCCTTCCTGATCGCGAGGGCACAGAGGAACTCTCAATGAAAGCACCAACGTCGGTATCAAAACCAGCGGATCTCGGGTAGGGGGTCCCGAACTGTGCGTCAAGGTCGGATGGTAACAGGAGACAAGGGACACTTTATTTTACCCAGGTTCGGGCCCTCTCGATGGAGGTAAAACCCTACTCCTGCTAGATTAATATTGATGATATGGGTAGTACAAGAGTGGATCTACCACGAGATCAAGGAGGCTAAACCCTAGAAGCTAGCCTATGGTATGATTATGTATGATGATGGATGTCCTACGGACTACAACCCTCCGGTTTATATAGACACCGGATAGGGTTAGGGTTACACACAGTCGGTTACAATGGTAGGAGATATCGAATATCCGCACACCTAGCTTGCCTTGCACGCCAAGAAAAGATCCTTCCGGACACGGGATGAAGTCTTCAACTTTGTATCTTCATAGTCCTGGAGTCCGGCTGAAGGTATAGTTCGGCTATCCGAACACCCCCTAATCCAGGACTCCCTCAATAACCTAGGGCAAAAACTGCTAGATGGACATGACACATAGGAAAAACTGATGAGATGGCGCCTAGTCATCGCAACCCACCACAATTTACAAGGCTATGACCGTCTATATTGGTCGTTAACAACTAGGAATAAGGCAGCGGACTAGCGATGTTTGCTTTATGACCATTTCGTGTAAGGAAATTATGACCTTTCTGACCAAAATGGTCGCAATGGTTTAGGGTTTGGAGCCCCCCGAACAGCTTTTGACCAATTGGTCTGAAATGGTCATAGATCTATGACCATTTCTTCCAGGGTCACTGACAGAAGGTCACTAGTCGACATATTTCTTGTAGTGCTCCTCCCCTCCTTTATATACGGGGAGGGGGCACCCCATAGACACACAAGTTGATCTTTACCCATGTGCGGTGCCCCCTCCATAGTTTTCCACCTCAGTCATATTGTCGTAGTGCTTAGGCGAAGCCCTGCGTCGGTTATCATCACCGTCACCATGCCGTCGTGCTGACGAAACTCTTCCTCGGCCTCAGCTGGATCAGGAGTACGAGGGACGTCACCGAGCTGAACATGTGCAGATCGCGAAGGTGCCGTGCGTTCGGTACTAGATCGGTTAGATCGTGAAGATGTTCGACTACATCAACCGCGTTACTTAACGCTTCCACTTTCAGTCTACGAGGGTATGTGGACACACTCTCCCGCTCGTTGTTATGCATCACATAGATAGATCTTGCGTGATCGTAGGTAATTTTTTTGAAATACTGCATTCCCCCACAGTGGTATCAGATCCAGGTCTATGCGTAGATATGCACGAGTAGAACACAAAGAGTTGTGGGCGATAATAGTCATACTGCTTACCAGCATGTCATACTTTGATTCGGCAGTATTGTTGGATGAAGCGGCTCAGACCGACATTACGTGTACGCTTAGGCGAGACTGGTTCTACCAACGTGCTTCACACATAGGTGGCTAGTGGGTGCCTGTTTCTCCAAGTTTAGTTGAATCGAGTGTGACTACGCCCGGTCCTTGTTGAAGGTTAAAACAACAAACTTGACGAAAAATCGTTGTGGTTTTGATGCGTAGGTAAGAACGATTCTTGCTCAGCCCGTAGCAGCCACGTAAAACTTGCAACAACAAAGTAGAGGACGTCTAACTTGCTTTTGCAGGGCATGTTGTGATGTCATATGGTCAAGACATGATTATATAAATTGTTGTATGAGATGATCATGTTTTGTAACACAGTTATCGGCAACTGGCAGGAGCCATATGGTTGTCACTTTATTGTATGAAATGCAATCGCCATGTAATTGCTTTACTTTATCACTGAGCGGTAGCAATAGTCGTAGAAGCAATAGTTGGCGAGACGACAACGATGCTTCGATTGAGATCAAGGTGTCAAGCCGGTGACGATGGTAATCATGACGGTGCTTTGGAGATGGAAATCAAAGGCACAAGATGATGATGGCCATATCATATCACTTATATTGATTGCATGTGATGTTTATCCTTTATGCATCTTATTTAGCTTAGTACGACGGTAGCATTATAAGATGATCTCTCACTAAATTTCAAGGTACAAGTGTTCTCTCTGAGTATGCACCGTTGCTACAGTTCGTCGTGCCGAGACACCACGTGATGATCCGGTGTGATAAGCTCTACGTTCACATACAACGGGTGCAAGGCAGTTTTGCACACGCAGGATACTCAGGTTAAACTTGACGAGCCTAGCATATGCAGATATGGCCTTGGAACACTGAGACTGAAAGGTCGAGCGTGAATCATATAGTAGATACGATCAATATAGTGATGTTCACCATTGAAAAATACTCCATCTCACGTGATGATCGGACATGGTTTAGTTGATATGGATCACGTGATCACTTAGATGATTAGAGAGATGTCTATCTAAGTGGGAGTTCTTAAGTAATATGATTAGTTGGACTTTAATTTATCATGAACTTAGTACCTGGCAGTATTTTGCATGTCTATGTTGTTGGAGATAAATGGCCTGTGCTGTTGTTCCATTGAATTTTAATGTGTTCCTAGAGAAAGCTAAGTTGAAAGATGATGGTAGCAATTACACGGATTGGGTCCGTAACTTGAGGATTATCCTCATTGCTGCATAGAAGAATTACGTCCTGAAAGCACCGCTAGGTGCCAAACCCGCTGCAGGAGCAACGCCAGATGTTATGCTGGCAGAGTAAAGCTGATGACTACTCGATAGTTTAGTGTGCCAAGCTTTATGGCTTAGAACCGGGAATTCAATGATGTTTTGAACGTCATGGAGCATATGAGATGTTCCAGGAGTTGAAGTTAATATTTCAAGCAAATGCCCAGATTGAGAGATATCAAGTCTCTAAAAGTTCTATAGCTGCAAAATGGAGGAGAGTAGTTCTATCAGTGAGCATATACTCAGAATGTCTGGGTACCACAATCACTTGACTCGGCTGGGAGTTAATCTTCAAGTTGATAGTGTCACTGACAGAGTTCTTCAATCACTGCCACCAAACTACAAGAGCTTCGTGATGAACTATAATATGGAAGGGATGGATAAGACGATTCCCGAGCTCTTCGCAATGCTAAAGGCTGCGGAGGTAGAAATTAAGAAGGAGCATCAAGTGTTCATGGTCAACAAGACCACTAGTTTCAAGAAGAAGGGCAAAGTGAAGAAAGGGAACTTCAAGAAGAATGGCAAATAAGTTGCTGCTGAAGTGAAGAAGCCCAAGTCTGGACCTAAGCCTGAGACTGAGTGCTTCTACTACAAAGGGGCTAGTCACTGGAAGCGGAACTGCCCCAAGTATTTGGCGGAGAATAAGGATGGCAAAGTGAAAGGTATATTTGATATACATGTTATTGATGTCTACTACGTAGCCTTCTTATTGTAGACGTTGTTGGGCCTCCAAGTGCAGAGGTTAGTAGGACAGTAGCAAATTTCCCTCAAGTGGATGACCTAAGGTTTATCAATCTGTGGGAGGCGTAGGATGAAGATGGTCTCTCTCAAACAACCCTGCAACCAAATAACAAAGAGTCTCTTGTGTCCCCTATACACCCAATACAATGGTAAATTGTATAGGTGCACTAGTTCGGCGAAGAGATGGTGATACAAATGCAATATGGATGATAGATATGAGTATTTGTAATCTGAAAATATAAAAACAGCAAGGTAGCAAGCGATAAAAGTGAGCGTAAACGGTATTGCAATGCGTTGAAACAAGGCCTGGGGTTCATACTTTCACTAGTGCAAGTTCTCTCAACAATAATAACACAATTGGATCATATAACTATCCCTTAACATGCAACAAAGAGTCACTCCAAAGTCACTAATAGCGGAGAACAAACGAAGAGATTATTGTAGGGTACGAAACCACCTCAAAGTTATTCTTTCTAATCGATCTATTCAAGAGTCCGTAGTAAAATAACACGAAGCTATTCTTTCCGTTCGATCTATCATAGAGTTCGTACTAGAATAACACCTTAAGACACAAATCAACCAAAACCCCAATGTCACCTAGATACTCCAATGTCACCTCAAGTATCCGTGGGTATGATTATACGATATGCATCACACAATCTCGGATTCATCTATTCAACCAACACAAAGAACTTCAAAGAGTGCCCCAAAGTTTCTACCGGAGAGTCAAGACGAAAACGTGTGCCAACCCCTATGCATAAGCTCACAAGGTCACAGAACCCGCAAGTTGATCACCAAAACATACATCAAGTGAATCAATAGAATACCCCATTGTCACCACAGGTATCCCACGCAAGACATACATCAAGTGTTCTCAAATCCTTAAAGACTCAATCCGATAAGATAACTTCAAAGGGAAAACTCAATCCATTACAAGAGACTAGAGGGGGAGAAACATCATAAGATCCAACTATAATAGCAAAGCTCGCGATACATCTAGATTGTGCCAAATCAAGAACACGAGAGAGAGAGAGAGAGAGAGAGAGAGAGATCAAACACATAGCTACTGGTACATACCCTCAGCCCCGAGGGTGAACTACTCCCTCCTCGTTATGGAGAGCGTCGGGATGATGAAGATGGCCACGGGTGAGGGATCCCCCTCCGGCAGGGTGCCGGAACAGGGCCCCGATTGGTTTTCGGTGGCTACAGAGGCTTGCGGCGGGGGAACTCCCGATCTATTCTGTTCCCCGATCTTTTTAGGGTATATGGATATATATAGGCAAAAAAAGTCGGTAAGGGGAGCCACGAGGGGCCCACGAGGGTGGGGGCGCACCTCCCTGCCTCGTCGCCACCTTGAAGCTTCCCTGGCTTCAACTCCAAGTCTCCTAGATCACGCTCGTTCTAAAAATCACACTCCCGAAGGTTTCATTCCGTTTGGACTCTGTTTGATATTCCTTTTCTGTGAAACACTGAAACAAGGGGAAAAACAGAAACTGGCACTGGGCTCTGGGTTAATTGGTTAGTCCCAAAAATAATATAAAAGTGCATAGTAAAACCCATTAAACATCCAAGATGGATAATATAATAGCATGAATACTTCATAAATTATAGATACATTGGAGACATATCAGTTATTGATGTGTACTTAACTAATACTCGCAGTAGCGCCTGGGTATTTGATACTGGTTCTGTAGCTCATATTTGCAACTGGAAACATGGGCTACAGATTAAGAGAAGATTGGCTAAGGACGAGGTGACGATGCGCGTGGGAAATGGTTCCAAAGTCGATGTGATCGCCGTCGGCACGCTGCCTCTACATCTACCTTCGGGATTAGTTTTAGACCTGAATAATTGTTATTTGGTGCCAGCGTTAAGCATGAGCATTATATCTGGATCTTGTTTGATGCGAGACGGTTATTCATTTAAATCAGAAAATAATGGTTGTTCTATTTATATGAATAATACCTTTTATGGTCATGCACCCTTGATGAGTGGTCTATTTTTACTAAATCTTGATAGTAGTGATACACATATTCATAGTATTGAAGCCTAAAGATATAAGTTTAATAATGACACTACAAAACATACACTTCCGTGATGATACATGTTTGTCACAGTAGGTCGTGTTTTTTGTCATGCATGTACATCCATGACAAATTTATGACAGAATCAAGATAGTCATACCTGTGCTGTCGTAGAAGTGTTCCATGACATTACCAAAATTATCATCACGGAAGTGTCCACTTCCACGACGATAAATCGCGCGTCACATAAGTGCTTTCATCAAGGGTGACCGACACGTGGCATCCACCGTAACGGAACGCCGTTAAGCTATCGGGTCGGGTTTTGGATCCGATAACCTGTTAACAGACCCGACCAATGGGGATTTTCCACGTGTAAAATCATCATTGGCTGGAGGAAACATGTGTCGTCTCATTGTTGGGACAGATGTCATCCACTCATTGGACGGAAGGCGCCTATGATACGTCGACACGTGGCATGGCCCAACAGAGGCCCATCCCTGTGAAAAGGCCGGCCCGTTTGACTTGGTCAAAAGGTGGCGGGCCGGCCCATGGAAAGCCTGTTAATGGCCTGCTTACATATAGCCCATTTACAACCCACTAACCCAAGGCCCGTTACGCCCTATCCGAATTAGGCCTAGTAGCGTCATCTGGGCCACCCAATATGATTCCAGCCCATTTTCACTTCTGGCCCATGTATGGCCCATGACGTCTTTCGGCCCATATGAGGCCCTATGTAACTCTTGGCCTATTAACGGCTGTCGGTGTCAAAACCGGCGGATCTCGGGTAGGGGGTCCCGAACTGTGCGTCTAGGCGGATGGTAACAGGAGACAAGGGACACGATGTTTTTACCCAGGTTCGGGCCCTCTCGATGGAGGTAAAACCCTACTCCTGCTTGATTAATATCGATGATATGGATAGTACAAGAGTAGATCTACCATGAGATCAAGGAGGCTAAACCCTAGAAGCTAGCCTATGGTATGATTGTTGTTCGTCCTACGGACTAAAACCCTCTGGTTTATATAGACACCAGAGAGAGCTAGGGTTATGCAGAGTCGGTTACAATGGTAGGAGATCTACATATCCGTATAGCCAAGCTTGCTTTCCACGCCAAGGAAAGTCCCTTCCGGACACGGGACAAAGTCTTCAATCTTGTATCTTCATAGTCCAGGAGTTCGACCGAAGGTATAGTCCGCCTATCCGAACACCCCCTAATCCAGGACTCCCTCAGTAGCCCCTGAACCAGGCTTCAATGACGATGAGTCCGGCGCGCAGATTGTCTTCGACATTGCAAGGCGGGTTTCTCCTCCACGTACTTCATAGAAGATTTTGAACACAAGGATAGTGTTCGGCTCTGCAAAATAAGTTTCCACATATTGCCTTAGAGAGAATAATATTTACACAAATCTAATCTGCTGACGTATTCCGCAGTGTGACATCACACCACGGCCAAGCCTTTATTTGAATCGTTTTATTGTCCCACCTCAGCACGTTTAGCGAGGCAGTTTCCTTGGCACGTCTTGGCGAAGCAGAGATCGTGTCCCCTTATTCCGGGATTCTCATCAATACGGACGTGGGTAACCCAGTCGTGCCCGTTGGTATATTTTCTCTATCAAAGGTGAGTCCCAAACAGTCACGGGGAGGGCCCTTGGCATTCAACACTTATAAAGAGACCAAGGCCTTACTCCTTTCTTTCAATCTCAAACGAGTTCGCCCTTCGCCTCGAGTTCCAACACCCAAGGCTCAAGATTTCAGGCGCTTCGGACCTCTGACAATGTCCGGTTCCGACCTTCAAGGCCGATGGATGCCCTCCTCCGTCACGGAGGAGGATGTGCTGAAGTTGAGAGAGGCCAGGTTCTTGACCGGCGAAATCTCGCATAGGTTGCCTGCTCAAGGGCAGGTCATTCCCACTCCCAAGCTTGGTGAGAGCGTGGTGTTTGTGTCTCACTTCCTTCGGGGGCTCGGCTTCCCCATGGACCCCTTCGCAAGGGGGCTCATGTTTTATTATGGGCTGGAATTTCACGACTTGGCTCCGGAGTCCATCCTCCACATCTCATCGTTCATCGTCGTGTGTGAAGCCTTCCTCCGCACTTCTCCTCACTTCGGATCATGGCTCAAGACTTTTAAAATAGAGCCGAAGATGATCGAGGGGCGGTACGCGGAGTGCGGAGGTGATTTTATAAGCAAAAATGCTGGTGCTCCATGGCCCGAGGGCTCTTTTCAAGAGGAGTCCAGCTTATGGCAACGAGACTGGTTTTACATCACCGCTCCCAGGGGCACCAAGTGGGTGGCGCCACCCGCCTTTCGCCCGGGTCCCCCACCACAGCTAGCGTCATGGGTCAATAAAGGACTAGACTGGGGGCCATCCAAGGACGTGCCTTTGTTGCAGGGCCGTATTCGAGATCTCCTAGAAAGAGACATCAGTCTGGTCGTAGTAGTGCAGGTCATGCTGATTCGCCGGACCCTGCCCTACAAACGTCGCCCCCTCCGCCTGTGGGAATTCAATCCAGAGGGACCACGAGCTCTCCAACATTTTATGGGCGCGACGCCCATGGAGATGTACAAATTGTTCTTCGGATCACAAGCAATGTGTCGGGACTCGACCGAGGACGCTGGTCTGAGTTGCAATCGCCTGGATACTCAAGTAATTAGTCCCGTACCCGGACACCCAATCCGTATTTTTATCATAAAATTGTCCTTAAAAGAACTGTCCCTTAAGCAGGAGTGGATAGCGAAAGCGAAGCTAATCAGGTGTCCGACCCCCCTCCCGGAGACCACGCCGGATCCCTTGTTAACCAGAATGCTGGAGGTCGCGCCTTTGGAAGAAGGTGAAGGGGGAAACAAGGAGGCTACTGCCTCCGCAAAGGAGGCTGTCAGAAAAGGAGGAATCGAGAATTCCTCTACCCAGGGGAAGAAGAGGACGACCTCTGAAGACCGGGAGACCATGGTCTCAAAGCGGGGGAAGAAATCTTCATCAGAGGGTCCTGTGCTGGAGGATGCCTCGGCCACACTATGCCCCCAAGGGGATCAGCCCTCCACCGAGCCGTAAGTAAAGAGGGGAGTTTAAAATGAGAGACATCCCTGTTTTATTTCTGAGGAAAATAACCGAAATTTTACCTTGTAGTTCGGATCTCAGCCCTTCTCAGCAGAGCTCATCTTTAGGGGATCTTCTTCTAGAGATGATGGAGAGCGGCACACCTCCCCCTGCCGTACCGCCTTGTGATTTGGGCGACCCTGAGGTGTCGTCGCGGAGGGTTTCTCCGAATCCGGCAGGGCCAGAAGGTAGCCGTATGGCCCCCCAAAGCCTTCCGTGTCCGGCCTTCGAAAAAGGCCATCGGGCGAGTCCGACACAGTCTGGTTCACGGGCGGAGGAGCTGAAGGATCTGCTCAGGCGAGCATCTATCTCGGAAGAACATCGTGCGTTGATGGGGACGGTGATTGAGAGGATTGCATCCGCGGAGAATGGGTTGCACGAGGCTGTCAGGAGTTTGCTGACAGGTTTTGAGGTACGCAAAATTATGTACCTTCTGACAGTTTCGCGTATATAAGATGCGTTCTGTATAGATAGTAGCCCCTGAGACTCTGCGCGTTGTCAAAAATGACGGCGCGCAGAGGATCACAATCCCAGGTATAATATGTCGCCTTTCCTATGCAGGTGGCGAAGTGTCCGGTGGCCATCCGGACAGATGAATTTGCCGAGCTAAAGCGGCAACTTGACGTGGCAGATGCCGACATCATGCTTGTCAACAAGCGGCTTGACGAGGCACAAGGTATGTTATTTCTCTGGCGGCACTTGGTAAGAGGAGCTTGATGCCAGTATCTTACAATGTGCGCGCTTGATGTAGATGGTGCTGCTGCCGTGAAGAATCTTCGGGCGGAACTTGCCCGAGCCAAGGAGCAAGCCAGGAAAAGTGATCCGGCTGCCGGAAAGGCAACTGAAGAGCTGAAAGCCGAACAAGCTCCTCACTGCCGAAGCAAGAAGGAAATAGCCGAGATGGCTGTAAAGTTGAAGAGCGCTGCCGACCGCTGCAAGGTTCTTGAAAAAGAAGATCAAACGAAACAGACGAACCTGGAAAAGGCCATTACCGAGGCCAAGGATGCTTGCTCTGCGATGAGAGCTATGAAAGAGGAGCTACGTCAGGCCGGAGATATCGCGGCTGGAAAGCCCTTTCTGCTGCGGAGGAAGTTCGTGGATCCTAAATATGCTTCGCTAGACCGGTTGTGGAGTACGACGGACACTTATCTGGATTTGGCAGCGAGTGCCGTGGATGCGGCCCAACACTTCCGAGATAAGGAGGATCACGAAGTGGAAAAGCTTTTTTGGTCGCAGTTCCACAATCCAGAGCGTCCGCTTCCGTTAACCGATCATCTGGCCGAATGGGCTGAGCTGAGTAGGTTATCCGGACTCGCCATGAAGTATGTCGTGAGTCATCTGTGGCCGGAAAGGCCTGAGCCGAAGAGCTATTTTAGCTTGGTGCAGTAGTTCCTTGGTGTGGTACCGCATATAAATGCAGTGAAGAAGTCAGTATGCATAGAGGGTGCGCGGATGGCTCTTGCCCGTGTCAAGACATACTGGGCAGAGATGAAGGCCACCGCTGTTGCAACCCCGGACTCGGATGAGAGCCGAGTACCTGCCGAGCACTATTTTCAGGAAGTTCTGTAGGGTGCTCATTTAATAGAGATGCAGTGCTCGAAGGATATTATGTTTGACTAACATGTGTTATTGTAAAACAAAGTTTGGAGATAATATATAAAACCTTTTTATACTTGTGCCTTCAAGATTTGAGATACCTCCTGTGCGGCCGTTAATGTATATGTGTGTATAACCTGAAAGATGGCAGTCTTTGGCTTCAGCCCCCACGCATATAATGTGGGGGTGTTCGCAGAAGGCGCGTTTTCACACTTGATCCAACGTCTTGGTCCTATTAAGGAGGTGGTAGCGCAGCAAACTAGGCAACCGGACTATAATGCTTTATCACTTTCACTTAGCCATAGGAGTTTGACAGTGGGGCTGCTATACAGCCCCTGGTGGCGCCGCACTCACCCGAATTCGGGGCGCGTGTGTGCCTGGACGGGAAACGGCCCTTCATTAATGCGGAGGAATCCTAAAGATTCCGGTGGGTCATCGAGTGGTTGACTAGTCTCACGTTGTATCATGACAGTAAGTTTTCGGCTTTCTCTACTGAGGTGCTCTCCCGGCTGAACCGGGGCACAATCGCAGTAGTTCTCTTGGTGCCGCCTTAGCCGATAGAGCGGAACGTAAGGCAGCAAAACACAGGAGCTGGGCAAACCCAACATTTGACCAAAGACATGATTCGGAGCTTATGCATATAAGGCCAAACTCGCGACGCCGAACACTCCCTAAGGTATTCGGTCTTTTATGAAAACGGGCGGAACAACACCCTTGGTTATAAGCCCCAGATGTCCACGTACATGCAAAACTCTGACGTGGCCACATGCCAAAATGCCAGCCTCCTCCTCGGTTGTACAGAGAATCCGGGGGATGTGTATCAAGAAGAGACAGTAAAAAAGGTTTACGCAGGGTCTTAATCTAAAAAGAATCCTGGAGACGGGTCCCTGCTGCACGTCTGCGCCTGTGTCTCCGTTGTGCCGTGTCCTGGACGGGCGTAGCATGGTGTTCATCTGTAAAAGAGAGGAACTTAGCTGACAAAAAAAGAATAGTAGTGCGGAATGTACGCTGTACTATATAAACAATGTATAATTTTAGGACGGGTGAAATGGAGCCTTATTGTCGTGTATTTTACATACGCGGAGCCCCTTGTATGGGGGTGTATGGCTACTAAACCTTTATCCATTATATTTTTGCTCCGGACTCGCCTAGCCGAGCCCGTGGTCTTGACGACCTGGCAGATGCTTTCGTTGGTGAAGCTGTTTTGATGCATGGCTGTCAAGGCAGCCGCATATTCTTTCGCGCTCGAGGGACACTTAATATTGCCCTTTAGTGAGATGTCGCCTCGTGGACTGGGCATTTTAAGCGTAAGAGATACATAATGCGGTATTGCGTTAAAGCGGGCGAAAGCTTCTCGTCCCAGTAGTGCTTGATGGTTACTTGAAAATGGGGCGATATGGAAGGTTATCTTTTCACGGCGGAAGTTGTCGGGGGAGCCGAACATAACTTCTAGCCAAATATAACCCATGCAATGGGCATCCGGGCCTGGCGTTACTCCTTGAAAGGAAGTATTGGTATGGCGAATTCTTGTTGGGTCTATTCCCATTTTGCGGATTGTGTCCTGATATAGTAGGTTTAGAGCACTGCCGCCGTCCATCAGGACATTTGTTTAGTGGATCCATCGATTAGTGGATCTAGTACCAGGGCAGTCTAGCCTGTGTTCCGTATACCTCTAGAGTAATCCTGGTGGTCGAAGGTGATCGGTTTTAATGACCATTGGCGAGGCTCCTTTGGGATAGGTCGTATGGCGCGAATCTCTGTTGGTGCCACTCTGTTCATCACGTGAAGTAAGTTTACTGTTTTGACTTCTTGTGGGAAATCCTTTTGTTTCCTGGTGCTCTGCTCGTGGGGTTCGTCATCGTCCTCACTTGGTGTGTCGAGCCCCTTGTGTTCGGTGTTGAGTTTGCCGGATTGCTTGAAAACCCAACAATCTCTGTGGGTATGGTTAGATAACTCATCCCTGTTATCCTTAAGGGTCAGCTTTATCTGATTCCGCCGAGAGCTTTTGAATCCGGCATTGATTGCCGCGCTCTTCGGACTGCTTCCCTTAGTCCGGCGCTGGTCCTTGTTGCGTCACGGTTTCCCATTTCCATCCCTGACTTCGGATGTACTTGGGTCGCTGGTGCTGCATCTTGCCAACCAGCTGTCCTACCCCGCACAAAATCGGGTCATGAGGCTTGTTAATGCGGCCATTGTTCTTGGCTTTTCTTGGCCGAGGTGTCTGGCGAGCCATTTGTCTCGAACGCTATGTTTGAAAGCCGCTAAGGCTTCGGCGTCCGGACAGTCGACTATCTGATTCTTTTCAGTAAGAAATCTGTTCCAGAGTTTCCGGGCTGACTCTTCGGGCTGTTAAGTTATATGGCTCAAATCATCCGCATCCGGAGGTTGGACATAGGTCCCTTGAAAATTTTCCCGAAAAGCATCCTCGAGCTCCTCCCAACTTCCAATGGTGTTTTCGGGGAGGCTTTTAAGCCAATGCCGTGCTGGCCCTTTGAGCTTGAGGGGTAAGTATTTTATGGCGTGGAGGTCATCTCCTCTGGCCATGTGTATATGGAGGATATAATCCTCAATCCAGACTCCAGGGTCTGTTGTTCCGTCATATGCCTCTATGTTTACGGGCTTAAATCCCGCTGGAAATTCATGGTCTAGCACCTCATCGGTGAAACATAGGGGGTGTGCGGCACCCCTGTATCTGGGTGTGCCGTGATGTTCGGATATTTGTTGTGTTGCGTTGCTTACTAGAGCTTCCTTTCTTGGCCCATAGATAGATCTGGCTGGGCCGTCCTTTTGACGTGAATCCTTGAGTGGATCGCATGCCGGCTTGTGTGCGGCGCCGCTTGACACTCCATGCTGGCCATGGGGTCGTCTATCCGACCGGGTGGCTTTCTTATTTTTTTGACTGCGGGGGCTCTAAGGCCTCCTCGTCAAATTCAGGCAGTAGCTTTTGCTTCGGATAGCTTTTTGTGCGGCGACTGCCGCCATGTTTGTCTGCGGTGTTGAGTACTTTGCTTAATCTGATTCTGAGTGCATCTTCCGCATTTTTGAGCTTCCGCTTCTGCTTTTTCAGGCTACGCGCAGTGGCGACGAGCCTATTGTGGAGGTTCTTCTGCTCCATGAGCGTATTTGGCGTGAGGTCGTCTGGACTGTTGTTTTCACCGGGGACGGGTTGTTCGGTTTGTTTATCAAAGTTGCCCTGTTCGGACGGTTGCTCGAAGGCATGTTCGTCGTCTGCCAGCTCATCCTGCTCTATGGCTGGGTCTGTTTGGCTGTTGTCTCTGTCGAGGTGGGTCTTGGAGCGGCGCTTACGTCGCTCCTTTGGTTGCTTTTCGAGTGAACGATCCCTCATTGCATCCCTGTATTCCTCGTCGTCGCTTCCTTTGGGTGTGTCCACCATGTATACATCGTGAGATGAGGTGGCAGTCCAGTGCCTTATAGGTGTTGGTTCATGATCGTCTCCTACATCGTCGTCCATACCATCGATGTCTTCGGAGTCGAATTCGAGCACGTCGTTTAAATTATCGACAGTGGCTACGAAGCGGGTGGTGGGTGGGATCGAATTTCTTCGTCGTCCACATCCCAATCCTGCCGGTCATAGTCCGGCCAGGACTCTCCTGACAAAGAGAGAGACCTGAGTGAATTCAGGATGTCGCTGAAGGGCAAGTGCTGAAATATGCCTGCGGTGGTGAATTCCATAATTGGCGCCCACTCGGATTCGATCGGTAGGGGCGCGGAGGGCTCGGAGCCCGGAGAGGAGTCCGGCACCTTGGAGTCACGGGCTTCGCAGAGGACAAGGCTGGTGTTCGGCTTGATTGCCATAGAGATTGCAGCTCTCGAGGCGGTGTCTAACCACCCCTCCTTGATTGGTGTGGTTGGCTCCGAGCTAAGGGTCAGAGCGGACACAGGCGCGGCCTCCAGGGCACTGTTCGGCGGCAGAGCTAGGTCATGCCCATCGTGATAGTGCGGTGCGCTCGGCTGTGGCTTAGATCCGTCGAAGATCAAGTCTCCGCGGTCGTCCGCCGTATAGTTTAAACTTCCAAATCTGACCTGATGGCCAGGGGCATAGCTTTCAATCTGCTCTAGATGGCCAAGCGAATTGGCCCACAGTGCAAAGCTGCCTAATATGAAGATCTGTCCGGGGAGAAAAGCCTCACCCTGGACCGCATCGCTGCTGATGATCGGAGGAGCCATCAGGCCTAAAAGTGACGACACAGAGGAACTCTCAATGAAAGCACCAATGTCGGTGTCAAAACCGGCGGATCTCGGGTAGGGGGTCCCGAACTGTGCATCTAGGCGGATGGTTATTGTGACCTAGTTTAAAACAATAGGTTATTGCAGCCACTAGCTAACCGCGGAAAAAGAACTGCAATGACTACAAGCAAACAAATAAACAAGACAACAAGGAAATAAATAAGCAAGCAACTAACGCTAGGCTATCACGGCTATTACACATATTACATCCACTGGGCATCAAAGTTCGCCACCAGTGCAAATATAGGGAACACAACAGCATATAAACGCCGCAGCAAAACAAGTCCCGAATTGAAACCACTTCAGAAGAGCTCAAGAAATAATATCCTGGGTATCCATAATGCTGGCAAGATGCTTAGCAAGCTTATTAACTTTCTCTGGTTTGGCGCTTAAGTCCTCCAGCGCTTGCTGTTGCACCAGAAAGTATGCATCTGAATTCTGCAGGGACTTCCTCGGTCCCTCGGCTTCCTGTCGCATAACATCTGATCGATGTCTTTCAACTTGAAGTTGAGACTCAAGAAGCCGAACTGATTCAGGCAACGAGTTCGAAGAGCTGGTGCCAGCAGTGGTAGCCAGTAGTAACTCGAACACTACATCAAGATAGGACTTTGGGGCTGTCTCAGTGTCTTCAATATAGTTTTTATCAGCTTTCTTGGAGACCAACAGGGATGTCTCACTATCTTGAACCTTATCCGCATTACTTCCTTTACCATTGCATAACAAGGTACTCTTCTCCAATATTTTATCCGCATTCTAAAAGAGAAACAAACAAACACATCTCAGGTTTACAATGTAGTATATGAAACTCATTTTGGTAAACCAGTTCAGTAGTAAGGTGGACAGGATAATATCATGAAACAAACATATATCTATGTAGTATGGTCACTGTATGGTCTATATCATTCTAGTTTATGTTGCCAAATCAAGATAGATACGGTTCGAATCATATCTATTTAAGACAAAGCAGCATAGACAGAATATAAGTGTGGGAAACTACACAGCAATAACAACACTTGTAATGTGCATGGCATGAGAACATAATTGTTTATTCAATTGAAACTGAAATCAGCATAGAGCAAGTTAAAACAGCAAACATCCAAACACGTGGAAGAAATAGGTTTAAAACATACATGTTGCGCCATTGGAGTTTCAATTGCATCCTTCAAATTTGAAATTAGTTGGTATCAGTAAATACAGTGATGCAAAAGCAAAGTAGTATGAACCATAGCTATGGAACCTGACCTGAGAACAATTCTTCTTCTGCTTTAAGCGTTGACTTCAGGTTCGGAGTGGTGGTCCTCGTGATTTGGGCACTGTAGTTGCCTTACAAACTGCTTGTGTTTGGGTGCTCTGTGGTGGAGACGGTGATGTGTCAACGGGAACTGGGTGTCTATCTGCTGGGGTTGGGGTTAGAAGGGGTGTAGTTGGTTCTCTGTCCAACTAGGCAGGGGTACAATCTGCATGAGTGTGGGTTATGTGTGGTGGGGCTGGTTCTTGGGCAAGTACAACCGTGGTTCTATCTGCATCGACAGGTAGCACGATCTTTTCTGAAGACCGTGTTTTTACTCCCACAGATACTGCCATCACTCCCTCCAATTGAAATGGCTGATAAACAAGAAAAGTAATTGAATGTACAGACATTGTAAGATAGACAGGTGCAATGGATAGTAGGGAAGAAAACAGGGCATGAAATAATTCACATTTATGTTGTCTAAGCAAACAGAATAGCAGGACATAATTTCACATATATGATGGCTAATTAAACAGGATAGCATGACACAATTTCACATGTATGATGGCTAACTAAACAGGATAGAACGACATACTTCAAAATATGATGACTATGTAAACAGGATGACATGATATAACTATACGATGTGTCTATTAAAGTGGTTTGCATGCCATAAATCACAAACATGTCGTCGATGGAAACATGATGACATGATATAATTCACGGATAGAATGACATAATTTAAAATATGATGACTACGTAAACAGGATGAGATGATATAACTATATTATGTCTTTAGAAAATGGGTTGACATGCCATAATTCAGATACATGTTGTCTATGTAAACATCATGGCATGACATAATTGAAATATATGATTTATATACTAAGGAAGTGAGTAGAGGGCAATCGCATATATGATGTGTCAACTAAGGAGATGGAATTCAATATTGTGTATATGATGTAAAAACTAAGCATTGCAATACAACATATGCATTATATGAATAATATAACCCTGCCAAGTTTAAGCATACACCTCAGGGGGATAATAGGACTGGTCATCTGCCTCTGAATCCTCCTCTGAAGAGCTATCTGTAACCAGCAAGATATCTGCTTCAGCAGGTAGCATTGTCTGCTCTGAAGATCTTGTTTTCATCACCAATTCAAATGGCTGATGCACAGGAAGAGCAGTTGAATATACAAACATTGTCGACAAAAGCAATGAGAAATACAAAAAAGGACGCCATGATATAATTCACATATATGACGCTTGCCTAAACAGCATGGCATTGCATAATTCACATACATATTGCCTTGCAACAAGATAACATTGCATAATTCACATATATAATGTCTTGCAACAAGATGGCATTGCATAATTCACATATATGGTAATTAGACACTAAACAGGTGGCATTCACACAAAGCATGTCTAAACTAAGCAAATGACATAGCAATGCAAGATACCATACGCACGATATGAGCAACATAACCCTACCAAGTTAGGGCATGCACCTCGGGGAGGGGGGGATATGACTGGTCATCTGTCTCTGAATCCTCCTCTGAGGAGCTATCGGTAACCAGCAAGACATGCGATTTGTCAGATAGCATTGTCTGCTCTGAAGACCTTGTTTCCACTCCAGATTTTTCCATGACCGTGCCCAATGGATGATGCACATGAAGAGTAATTGAATGTACTAAAATTGTTGACAAATTTAACATGTAATAAAAAATGATGGCATGATATAATTCACATATAAGATGACTGGCTAACCAGGGTGGCATTGCAAAATTCACATATATGATGCCTAGCTAGACAAGATGGCATTGCATGTTTCACATATACGATAAAGAAACTAAACAGATGGCATTGACACAAAGCATGTCTAAACTAAGCAGATGACATCTTTAATGTATACAGTAAGCAATGCAAGGCACCATATGCATGATATTACCAACATCAGCATGCCAAGTTAGAGTGAAGACCTCATGGGGTAAACAGGAGTGGTCTTCTCCTTCTGAATCCCCCTCATAACAGTTATCTTCCTCTTGATTACGATCCGAAATGGGTGGAGGGGGCTGCCTTTGCGCCCACCATGGAACGACATCTGCATGAAATTTTATTGCCACGCAAGGCTCGTCTCTTTTGCTCTACATGATCAGTTCCATTATGTACAATAACTGGCATGCATACGAATAAAACATAGTGAGATTATGTAAGGAGTGCATGCACAAATCCAGAGTGATGGTAGCAAACTGTGGATAGACCCAAAACCAATGATAGCAGGCAGATAATAGCTTTAGTTAAAAATACAGATAATGGCTCCTTTAATGTTTGTTTGCACCCAACATGAAACTCATAGTAGACACCGTAGATTAACCAGATACTAGACATATAGTACTAATTGCTGCCCCAATATGTACCCCACAACCATTTAGAAACTCAAGTTTCAGCATTAGTTTGGACCTGACTCAGAGTCTAATAGGTGAACACGGCGATAATGTAGCATGTCATCATATTAAGCGACACATAACGTAAGCAGACACGGAAGAGTGCGACCTCTCTTGCGGACCCGTGTAGTCCTCAAGGTCATCTGCTCAGTTGATGATGGTAATGCAGTTGTCATGGCTGCCAGCAGTGGGGAAGAAGATCTGAGGCGGCGAAAGACAGTCTGGAGAGCGGAGCCCTGCTGTGGTGAACTCTTCCGTCATTGGAGCAGCTGAGCTGGGGTGGAACACAGTGCCGCAGGAGCAGGACAAACCACACAAGGTTTTCTTTGACACATATCTGTAAGAGAAGTAATTGAGTAAGGGCTTGTTTGAATTTGAGGATTCTAACAATGCAGGGATAGGAAATAGACAGGAATAGGATAGGAATGCACGTGCAAAACAGAGAATTTAAAAACACAGGATTTCTGCCAATCTGGGTGTTTGATTCACAACAATTGGAAGATCACATGATGCAAAAAAGCATGGTGAGATTAAGTCAAACCACAAGAAAATGTACGGTTATAATGCTATTATGCTGCTATCTCTTAGTCCTGTGCTTGATGAATAGGAATATGAAAAGGAGGAGAAGTGGAAAATAGAATTCCTACGGTTTTTCTTTCAAGGGGACACTAAAGGAACAATTCCTACAGTTTTCCTTTGCTCCATTCCTTTGCACCAAATTCATGAAAAGTAGTACCATAGGAAACTTTCCAATTCCGATGTTTTTCATTCACTTTTCCTTTCAAGCACTGGCGATTCTAGTAGGCAGGCTTGAGCAAGGAAAATCCTACACTAAAAAAATGTTTTTGTGCTACTTCTATTACTTTGGACCCAGGCCACTGCCATACTAGCTCAACTCCCAGGCCCATCGACAAATGCACAGCTCAAACACGCAGAGATAAATAATGATGGCATTCAAGAGAGTCCATCATGGATAGCTAAGTTGCCTGGTACCTCACTACTTGTCATATAGTAGGATAAAATAATCGTATTTCCCGTTACTACGAGTGCTCAGTGGACAATATATATAACATATAGAGTAAAAAAGAGATGCAACAAGTGTACAACCTCTTTGGCGAAGCCATGTCGATCTCAGCGTGATTGGGTTGGCCAGTGAGGATGCTCCGGTTGACTTGGTTGTCGGAGGAGGGGAAGAAGATCTTAGGCGTCTGGAGATGGAGCCCGAGGTACTGCTCCGCTGTGATGGAGGGTTTCGTCGTTGGAGCAGCTCCAGTGAGTTGTACGACGCCGAGGCTGAAGCAGGACAAGAGAGACAATGAACAACGTTAACCTGTGTGGAATTCTAATAGCATCTCCAATACATGACGTAAAATACATAACCACAAAGTGCGAGATGTAAAATACATCAGCCGCTCATCTCTGAACTTAACTGTCGAAACTGAATTTAACTGTCGAAACTGAACTCATCTGTCGAAACTGAACTTAACTGTCGAAACTGAATTTTGCTGTCGAAACTGAATTTTGCTGTCGAAACTGAATGCACTAGCAAGGTGAGGCTACACGTCGGTCGACTGACTTTTTCATCTCTGGTCAATCGATTTTGCAGCCGTTGGATATGAAATCAAGGGCCTGCGGTTCATCTTCAACCTCCACCCCCTAAGCCGCCAGCCACCACCGGCCAAATAGCAGCCCCCGCCGCCCGCGGCCGGTGGTGCGCCGCCCCGCCTACCCCGAAAACACTCCCCACCGCCGGGCCGCCACCGCCCCGACCATCCCTCTAGGCCCCCCCATGCCGAGCTTTTTCTCCGGCGATCCCCACGCCAATGCCCCGCCACCGCCGGCGACCACCGCCCCCATCCTGAACCCTAAGATAGATAGTGGGGTACCTCTCCGGCGAGCCCCCCTTCCCGCTGCGGCTGGTTCGTCCTTCACCCCGGCGAACCCCCCCTGAAAATCGACTGACCCAAAAGTCGATTCAGTCGCCTGAAGTGTAGCTAAATCGGAGCAGCATCGCAAGCAAGAGCAAGAGCGAGAGCAGCAGTGCGAGCAAGAGCAATAGCAAGAGCAGACTAGGCAGGGGACCAAGAGTAAGAGCAGAGCAGCAGCGCGAGCGAGAGCTAAAGCAACAACAGCTCCTACTGATGTGGACGTCGCCGTCGAGGGAGCGATGCCGTGGAGGAAGTGGCTGGCGACGCCGCCGTGGATGGAGTCGCGCCGTGTCGGCTCGGGACTGAGCACCGGCAGCACCGTGAGATCGAATCAAGAAGAAAATGCGGCGATTAGTGTACAACCTCTTTGGTGGCGCCGATTAGGCTACAGCTTCATCCGTGGAAACAGTGATGATGATGCTCTTTCGGTGGTGCAGGTGAAGACGGCGGTGTGGGAATGGAGGTGGCGCAAAAGACGAGGGGAACGTC
The DNA here is from genome assembly GCA_032464435.1 of Aegilops umbellulata. Taxonomy (NCBI): domain Eukaryota; kingdom Viridiplantae; phylum Streptophyta; class Magnoliopsida; order Poales; family Poaceae; genus Aegilops; species Aegilops umbellulata. The sequence continues at coordinate 430,952,191 of CP136055.1, read as the reverse complement.
GGGGCAGCTCCTTGGAGGTGGAGGACGGGATGGCTGAACCGGCGGGACGATGAGATCGACGAAGGATCCTTATCTGGTACGGTGGATGAGGGACGTCGACGTGTTGCTGTGGACGACGTCGTCGGGGAAGAGGCTCCTACTGGGTGGCGGACGGAGCAGGGTGTGGGGTTTCGTCGCGGGTTTTCGCGGCCTCAGTGTATGAATGGGTGGGCAGATGGGATGGCAGTGGGGAATGATGGCTTAGAGACGCGCTTGTCCGAAATGTGGGGTAAGTTACGAAAGTACCCCCACTGATTTGAGGCGGTTCTTTCGGTTCAGGGGTACCACGGGCATTTCATGTGTCAGGATTTCACGGGAGGTGGGAGTTTTCGCGCGCGTTGTAATTTCGGAATAGCAAGGCGCAGGTTGAGATGGAGGGAGTTGTCGGAGCACAACGAGACAAAGATATATCTTAAATATTTCGGGCTAACAAGGCGCGGGTTGAAGAGGCGGGAGTTTCGCAGCACGATAGACAGAGACGTTAGCTTGAATTTTCGGCATAACAAGGCGCGGCTTGAAATTTCGAAAGAACAAGCTTAACGTGTACCAAAAAAAGACAATTTGCACCTCAACACGCACAACACACACACAAACACCATTTAGACTAGAGTAAGGTACACGTGGATTGCACGCATGAGGTTTGGAAACCAAATTATGAATAAATACCACATTATAACATGCAAGCTTTGAGTGATATATGCATGATGTAGATGTTTGTTTAATTCTTCTAGTTCATTTCATTCAAAATCATCTAGTTTTTATAAGAAAGCTAATCTATTTTAAGATTCATGGAACTGTGCGTCGTAAGACATAAAGTAAAAACAAAGAATGGCAAATCATGTAGAAAAACATTTGGGCAATTCTGATACCGAAGATTCTAGAACAAATAAGAAGTGCTTGTGTTTTGATGTTTGTGCATTATGCTTAAGTTCAACTATGGAGTCTTATAGATTATACATGTGGCAAAATCCGGTGGAATCTAGATGATATCCAACGGCCAGTAGTGCTCAAATTTGCCATCTTTGGACCATCGGATTCGCCTCATCCAACGACCATCTTTCAAAGTTAAAGTTACCCGCACACAATATAAAAATATATAATATATATAATATATATAATATATATAGGGGTATAGATATAGATATGTGATGCAAAAGCCGCCCATCATCTCCAATTAGAATAGTGTGTCCATGCACTGATGCGACGTGGCCAAATGATGTCTGCCATCGGTATCTCCAATTCAAATCAGTCTGACCTTGTTCAATGTGTATACATTACAACATGCTCGTTTCCAAACCACACCACGCAGATCTTCGTTATATTCATGCATGCATGGGTTTCAAACATCAGGTTCTCTTATTCAAATATTTGACTTTGTCGGTGTTCTGGGAACGGGGGTCCCCAGACTTGCCTACCTGCGGCCCGCAGCGTGGCTCGAGTGGGGGCCCAGCACGGCCCAACTTTATCAGCTCACGCTCAAGACCCTCGCGAGGGGCCAAGCCTTGCAGGGCGGATGACAGGAAGCTTCCTCAGGAGCGGCCTCATCAGGCAGGCTCGCGAGGAGGTGGAGAGATCAAGGCAGGGGCACCTCGCGAGGAGCCCGTGACGCAAGCCATGACGGTCAATATCAGGCGGGCGCCGGCCTGCGCAGTTTCCTTGTTTCCCCTTCAGTGCAAAGGGAGCAAGCACAGGCCAAGGCATCGGGCAAAGGTTACCATTCCGTTGCAACGAGACCAAGACTAGCAGTGCGGCAGGACGGAGGTCACCGTGGAGCCCAAGACGGCGTCATCACCAGTGCATTTGGCAGCCGAAGACCACCTTTGGTCAGGATAACTTGTACTGGATGTTCCCCTTCAAAATGGCCAATTGTTGGCGCCCTTCCCGCTCATTATTTGGGAAGAGGACCAGGGCCTCTATAAATAGGACTAGCCACTATAGGGAAAGAAAAACAGAGAGAGAGACCAAGCAGAACACACCACACTAGTTCAATAACACCTCTCACGAGGCCGTTCTTCCACTGTATTGTTCATCATCAGCCACCAGGTCAAGCCGTTCACCCGCCAGGTCAGCACCCCCTCCAAGTTCCGAGAAGCCCCCCCGGGCTGGGTGGCGCCCGAGGCCGATCTGACCTTCGACTCAGATGATCACCCCTTTACCCCCATAGGCCTCCCCTACAACACCATCCTCGTCTATCCGGCCTTGGCCCGGTTCATGGCGGCAACTCACCCGGCGTACAACCTCATGAAGATGCCCGGGAGCAGCGGCGTCCTTACCGTGTCAGGAGATATGAGGGGTGCGCTGCAGGTGCTCAAGCTTGCTTTCAGGGCGGCTGCGGTGGCGCAGCCCACCAGCACCGATGCCCTTGAGCCCAAGGGGGTTGCACCGGCTAAAAAGAAGCAGCTATTCACCCAGGACAAGGCGGAAACCAAGCAGGTACTGGTCGATGAGGACGGGTCCACTGACGCCACATTCACCATAGGAGCCAACGGCGAGCTCGAGCAGGAGAAGGCCTTTGGTGAGGTTCCTGCGCGCGAACAGGAAGGTGTTCGCATGGGAACCTGATCAGTTAGCAGGGGTCCCGAGGGGTGTGATTGAGCATCACCTCAACGTGTGCCCCAACGTGCGCCCCGTGAAGCAGAAGGCGAGGCGACAATCCACTGAGAAACAAGCTTTCATTGTTCAAGAGAGCCGGAAGCTAGAGGCAGCAGGAGTTATCCGCGAGGTCCGCTACCCTGATTGGCTGGCTAATCCGGTCGTCGTGCCAAAAAAGGGAGGAAAGGAGTGCATGTGTGTCAACTTCACTAACCTCAACAAAGCCTGCCCGCAGGATCCGTTTCCACTCCCCCGCATTGACCAGATAGTCAACTCCATTGCGGAGTGTGACCTATTGTGCTTCCTAGATGCCTTCTCGGGCTATCACCAGATCAAGATGGCGGTAGAAGACGTGGAAAAAAACGGCTTTCCTGACCCCATGTGGAGTGTACTGCTATACGTGCATGCCATTTGGGTTGCGCAACGCAGGCGCAACCTTTCAGCGGCTGATGCACATCGCCTTAGGCCGGCAACTCGGGAGGAACGCTGAAGCTTACGTCGACGATATTGTAGTGAAGTCTCGGGAGGCAAAAACCCTGATACAAGACCTGGAATAAACCTTTGCGAGCCTCAACGAAGTGGACCTGCGGCTCAACCCGGAAAAGTGTGTGTTTGGAGTCCCCTCGTGTAAGCTCCTGGGTTTCCTCGTGTCCCACAGGGGCATCGAGGCCAACTCGGAGAAGGTCAAAGCAGTCGAGGACATGAGCCCGCAAAGGACCCTCAGAGGGATGCATAAGCTCACCGGGCATGTAACCGCGCTAGGGTGCTTCATCTCCAAGCTGGGGGAACGAATACTGCCCTTCTTCAAGCTGATGAAGAAGAAGGGCCCCTTTGAATGGACTGAAGAGGCCGACAAGGCATTCTAAGATCTCAAGAGGTACCTTACCAACCCACCAGTGATGGTAGCTCCGCGTCCTCGACACCCCCTGGTGCTCTACCTTGCGGCCACCCCCTACTCCGCTAGCGCAGCCCTGGTGGCAGTCAGGGAGGAGCGCCGGACCAAGGCCGCAGCGACCGTCCGGGCTGAAGCAAAGCAAAACCAAGAGGGCCTCGCGAAGACCACAACCGCGGCCGAAAAGGAACGGCCACAGTAGGAGAAAACGCCTGGAGCAGGAGGGGCCCCTCCGAGCGACCAAGCACTGGGGGCTCCGCCATCTCAAGAGATGCCTCGGCCTCTGGAGGGCGCAAGCTGCAACGGCACCCTCAACCTCGTTGAGCACCCCGTGTACTTCGTCAGCACGGTGCTACGGGACACAAGGGCGCGGGACCCTATGCCTCAAAAACTCCTCCTCGCGCTATTAGTGGCCTCACGCAAGCTGCGACACTACTTCCAAGGCCATCCTATCAAAGTCATCTCAGCATATCCCTTGGAAAGAGTACTCAAGAGCCCCAACTCAGCTGGAAGAGTCGCTGAATGGAACATCAAACTACAAGCAGTTCAGCTAGTATTCAGTACAACCAGAGTCATCAAGGGAGCCGCACTTGCGGATTTCGTGGCAGAATGGGCAGAAGCACGGGGTCTTGAGGCAGGCGAGGACCGATCACTTTCCCCAGGAAGTGAGGCCCCGGACGGCTGGGTCATGTATTTCGACGGGGCATTCTCCCGACACGGCGCGGGAGTTGGCGCAGTGCTCGTATCCCCTACCCAGGACAAACTCTACTGTGTCGTACAACTCTGTTTCCAGCATGGAGAAAAGGTCTCCAACAACATAGCAGAGTACGAAGGCCTGATAGCAGGCTTGAAAGCCGCAGCCGCCTTAGGGGTAAGGCGCCTTACCATCAAGGTCGATTCGCAGCTCCTCGTCAACTTCTCTAACAAGATATACAGACAAAAGGACGAGCACATGGAAGCCTACCTCGTTGAGGTTCGCAGGATGGAGAAACAGTTCTGGGGGCTGGAGTTGCAGCATGTGCCTCGCGGCACCAATCAAGAAGCTGATGACATTGCCAACAGGGCATCCAGGCGGCTGCCTCAGGAGTCTGGCGTCTTCGAGGAGCGGCTATTCAAACCCTCGGCGGCACCGTCACTATCGAGTACGGCGCAACCAAGGGAGGAGCTCCCTTAGCCGCCTTCCTCGTGAGCTCCGGTCTACGGCCCGACCACAGGGGAATGCCTGCTACTGGCGTTGGAGCCTCAGGAAGGATGTTGGACCACAGAGCTCAAGAACTACTTGATGCAAGGGACCCTGCCGGAGAACGAGGAGGAGGCGGAGCCTGTAGCGCGGCAGGCCACGACTTACTGCATCATGGATGGAGAGCTCTACCGGAGGTGACCGAATGATGTGTCCCTACGTTGCATCTCCAGAGAGCAAGGGAAGGAGCTGTTGGCGGACATACACGGCGGAGACTGTGGGCACCACTCATCGTCACTAACCCTCGTTGGCAAGGCGTTCCGTAGTGGATTCTACTTGCCCACGGCACTCAGCGACGTGGTTGAGCTGGTGAAGGCTTGTGAGGCCTGCCAGTTCCACGCTAGGCAGATCCATCAACCGGCGGGGGGTCTACAGACTATACCCCTCTCATGGCCGTTCGCAGTCTGGGGGCTGGACATTCTGGGCCCATTTCCTCAGGCGCTAGGGGGCTACCGCTACCTCTACGTTGTCGTGGACAAGTTCACCAAGTGGGCTGAGGTGGAAGCTGTCCGCACCATCCCGGCAGGCTCCGCAATCAAGTTCATCAAGGGTCTCGTGAGCCGATTTGGGGTGCCTAACCGCATCATCACTGACAACGGTTCACAATTCACCAGTGATCTCTTCAAAACGTACTGTGCTAACCTTGGAGCGCAGATATGCTACGCTCCGGTAGCACACCCCCGGAGCAACGGCCAGGCCGAGCGAGCCAACGCGGAGGTCCTGAGGGGCCTCAAAGCCAGGACCTTCAAGAAGAAGCTGGAGGCTTGTGGCAGGGGCTGGTACGACGAGCTCCAGTCCGTGTTGTGGTCTATCCACACAACCGCGGCCAAGCCGACTGGCGAGACCCCGTTCTTCCTCGTCTACGGAGCAGAGGTTGTTCTCCCTCACGAGGTTAGGCGTCGCGCCGCACGGGTCCTGGCGTTCGACGAAACGCAGCAGGACGCCTTGCGGGGGACGGATCTCGTGCTGGGGAGGAACACCGTCGAGAAGCCGCGCTGCGAGCGGCAAGTTATCAACAGGCGCTGCGACGATACCACTGCCGCAACATCCGCCCCAGAACTCTTGAGGTAGGGGACCTCATGCTCAGACGGGTTCTCTCCAGGGAGGGGCTGCACAAGCTCTCTCCCATGGGGGAGGGCCCATTCAAGGTTGTTCATGTTTTCAGGCCTGGCCCCGCGCGCTTGGAGACCCCAGAGGGGGTACCCATCCTGAACGCATGGAACATTCAACATCTCTAGATGTTCTATCCCTAAGAGAGGCCTAGCGCCTATCAAAAGGCCCGGTGCCTGTGAAGAAGGCCAATGCCTGTGAAGCTGCCGCATTTTGGGAAAGGCCCGGTGCCTGTGAAGAAGGCCAATGCCTGTGAAGCTGCCCCATTTTGGGAAAGGCCCGGTGCCTGTGAAGAAGGCCAATGCTTGTGAAGCTGCCGCATTTTGGGAAAGGCCCGGTGCCTGTGAAGAAGGCCAATGCCTGTGAAGCTGCCGCATTTTGGGAAAGGCCCGGTGCCTGTGAAGAAGGCCAATGCCTGTGAAGCTCGCCGCCCGTGACACTCTCACGTAATAATGAGTGGGGCTGTACATGCCCCGGAGTCTCTGGAGTGCCGCCCTCGGGCCTCGGGGGCTCCCGCCCGCGCCCAGTGGCAGCACTTAGCTCCGCGCTGGTGAGAAGACGTCGAAGACTAGAATAGGTGCCGGACGCGGCTTTTTCGTTTGCTTTTTGCAGTTGGCTTGTTCGTTCCTGTTTGAAGTTTTACTGGAGCTGTTGTTGTCCCTGGCTTGTGACTCTTTACCTTTTTTCACTCACTTGCCTCGTTTTCTCTCGCACAAGTCTCGCGAGGGAGGTTCGCGGGCGCCCACGCGAGGGTTTTTCTGCCCCGATCATTTGAAGTTTTCCTGTCCGAGTCCGCTGCGGGAGCAACCCTCCCAGTTCGTGCCCCACGGGCATCGCGACACGAGCGCAAGACCTGGACCAATCTCCCCACAACCGAGACCGAGAGCTACTCCTCCAGCTATTCGTTGCATGGCATGAAGGGCGGCGAGGCCTTAGCCTCGGGAGGCAAAGACCGCGTCAAGCCCCACCGAGCTAAATAATTCCCGCACACGGCCACACGACACGGGAACATGGTGCAGAAATAGCGGAAGCAGCGCGATGATTAACAACAGCAGTTCTAACACGCCCCCGCGGGGCCCTACACTACCTTCTTTTTCTGCGTAGGAAACGAAGAAAAACAAAATGAGCACGACTTGTTCGACACCGACGTGCGGCGAAAGCTCACGCTGCCTCTGGGGCTCAAGCGGATCCCTCCTCTCGCTTCACCAGGGCGCGACGGCGGGCTGACCCACTGCCTTCACCCAGGCGGCGCGGCGGCGCGGGGGTTGGTCGCGGCCGCCGCTGGAGGAGCTGCTGCATAAGAAGGAGTCGCCGACGCTTAGCAAGCCCCGAGCACCGCCGCCCACGCGCCCACCACCGTCTTCATCCTGGTCAACGCTGGGGCTGAGCAGGCGGCCGCGGCCATTGTCTTCGGGGCAGCACCCAGCACGGCGACCGTCTTCCCCGAACACCCTCACATAGAGGATGGCGTCATCGTCGAACTTGAAGTGCAGGGTGCACCCCCGGCTCAGGTCGCGCGTGGGGGCAAACGTTTGCCAGCCGCGGGTCAGGGCCGCACTCCTAGAAGCGGAGACCTCCAGCGAAGCCCAGGAGGCCCTGTTGCAGCAACCATTTGCCTGAAGCCAGAGGCTGCCCCGAGCGCCGGCCGGCAGCTCACCCACGAAGAAAAGGGGGAGCTGGAGCAGGGTGCTGGTCGGGTCCGCCGATGTGATAGCCTGGCTTATTAGGGATGATAGACTACTCATATCAATAAGGAATTCCTTCTTTTTCGGGAGCCCATTCGGACAGAACTCCAAAGTTAAGCGTGCTCAGCTTGGAGTAGTGTCAGGATGGGTGACCGACCGGGATGTTGCTCCCGGGTGCGCACGAGTGAGGACAAAGTGCGCAGAAAAGACTAGTATTGATCTGTGGGGCCAGTCTAGATCCCGCCAGGAGTAACGACCACCGGCGGGTGTGTCCGGGGTGTTACAAGTTGGTATCAGAGCCGACCCTCGCGGTTACACGGATGGTTGCGAACAGGTGCGTGGTCATGTTGTTCATGACGTTTGTGACCCGTCGTGGCACCCGGCATGGCACATGTACCGGACTGGAAGCACAGACGTTTGTGCCAAGAGGGAACGTTCCTGTGGCCCGACGAGGACGTCGGTTCCTCTGAGTGGGGGTGTATGTGATAGCCTCGCTTATTAGGGATGATAGACTACTCATATCAATAAGGAATTCCTTCTTTTTCGGGAGCCCATTCGAACAGAACTCCAAAGTTAAGCGTGCTCAGCTTGGAGTAGTGTTAGTATGGGTGACCGACCGGGAAGTTGCTCCCGGGTGCGCACGAGTGAGGACAAAGTGCGCAGAAAATACTAGTATTGATCTGTGGGGCCAGTCTAGATCCCGCCAGGAGTAACGACCATCGGCGGGTGTGTCCGGGGCGTTACAGCCGACCACACGATGAACTCCGGCGGCACCTCCGCTGTGCGAAAGCGCGGCCTGGGGGGCCGCGCGGCCACGGCATGCCTCCCATCCGCAACCGGGCGCTCATCACCGCGCAGGGAACCGCCTCCATGGCCACGGGGAACCACTACGGGGACCGCGGGATGCTTGCGAGGGCGGCCCCGATCGCGCTTGGTCGGGGGGGAGTCAGGCCCTGCCTAACGAGCCTTTCCTTTCTCCGTGGCCGAGAATCTCTTCGACGGAGCCATGGGAATGGCGAACAGCTAGGATGGAGGGAAAGGAGTGGCAGGAAGGGATGGACTGAAGGGGCTCACGCAGTCCCGTACTTATAGCTGGAGAAGGCCAACCGCTGACCACCATGATCGCAGGTAATCAAGACCCATCTCTTTGCATGCAGGGACTTGTCAAGTCATGCGGTTGCCGAGGCGACGTGGGTGTGGAGACGCCCACGTCCAATCAATCGCCACGCGGCGCCCAAGGCCGCATGCTGTTGGGGCCCGCGGTGCTTCGTGCTTGCCCCTTCGCTTCTCTGCTAAGCCAAGCCCGGGCGCGCCTTGGGCCCGGGGGCTACTGTCGGCATTCTGGGAACGGGGGTCCCCAGACTTGCCTTCCTACAGCCCGTGGCATGGCTCGAGTGGGGGCCCAACGCGGCCCAACTTCATCAGCTCAAGCTCAAGACCCTCACGAGGGGCCAAGCCTTGCGGGGCGGACGACAGGAAGCTTCCTCAGGAGCAGCCTCATCAGGCAGGCTCACGAGGAGGCGGAGAGATCAAGGCAGGGGCACCTCGCGAGGAGCACGTGATGCAAGCCATGACGATCGAGATCAGGCGGGTGCCAGGCGGGCGCCAGCCTGCGCAGTGTCCTTGTTTCCCCTTCGGTGCAAAGGGAGCAAGCACAGGCCAAGGCATCGGGCAAAGGTTACCATTCCGGTGCAACGAGACCAAGACCAGCACTGCGGCAGGACGGAGGTCACCGTGGAGCCCAAGACGGCGTCATCACCAGTGCTTTTGGCAGCCGAAGACCACCTTTGGTCAGGATAACTTGTACTAGATGTTCCCCTTCAAAATGGCCAATTGTTGGCGCCCTTCTCGCTCATTATTTGGGAAGAGGACCAGGGCCTCTATAAATAGGACGAGCCACTATAGGGAAAGAAAAACAGAGAGAGAGAGACCAAGAAGAACACACCGCACCAGCTCAAGAACACCTCTCGCGAGGCCGTTCTTCCCCTGTATTGTTCATCATCAGCCCCTGAGGCAATCCAGTACACCACACACTGGAGTAGGGTATTACACCACATCGGTGGCCCGAACCAGTATAAACCTCGTGTCCCTTATGTGTTCTTCTTCCCGGCCTAGATTTCTTGCGAGCCATAGGAGCGCGAGTCGGTAGGGGAAAGATCTTCGTGCGCACCCCAGATTTGGAACCTTAAGGGTCTGCCGGAACCCGGAATCTGATAGAATTCAACTTTACATTGATTATGACCTCACCTATTCTTTTACACCACACAGTAGTCTTTTCTTTATAATTGTACCACTAACTTTCTCTCGTGCATGCATGCACACACACACTACCAGTCGGCATTATCCATCGCACGCATGCAATCTTTTTCTTCAGGTCGGTCTCCCATGAAGGCACACACCCACACACATCCCCCTCTCCATCATATCGGGCATTCTTTATCTCTCACGCATGCATGCGCAATGATCGATGTTCCTCTATGTATGTGTGTATATAGCTAGGTCTTTCATAGTTTTCCACACAAATCGATCAATCGATATATCCAGTGAGGTCTCACCCTCTTTCCCACGTCCACATCGATCAATCTATACCTCTCTATATAGGATTAACATATATAGCTAATACACCCACATTAATTATGTATCCAACGTCCCCCTCTCATCATCCATGCCTTCCGCTTCATCTCTCAGACGCGTGCACAATGGTGAAGACAGGGGCAGTAAGGGCCCTGCCCCCTCCCCCCTAACATCACTATATATCAAGGCTAATATGAATGTGATCATTAGACAATTGCAGCTAAAAATGGTTTAAGTTCATGAATTGACCCTCCTCGTAAAGGACTAGCAATGCTTACCCCCCCCCCCCCTAGCTCATTTATTTTTCATGGCTCCACCACTGTGCGCATCAGCATACGTGTTCGCCCCCTCTCTCTAAATATCGATCTCCACTTGTGCATTCCTTCATAGTCTCCCTCCACTCGGCCCCTCGCACCATCTTCTAGCCCCCCCACTGGATTTTGCCACATGTACAATATAGCAGACTCCATGGTTGAACTTAAGCATAATGCACAAACCTCAAAACAACAGTGGTTCTCTTTTGTTCTAGAATCTTCCGTATCATAACTGCCCAAACTTTTTTTCTAGTTGAATTGCCATTATTTGTTTTTACTTTATGCTTTACAACGCACAATTCCATGAATCATAAAATAGATCAAGGGCTTCTTTGATTCAAAGGATTCTCAAAGGAATTTTGGAGGATTCTAATCATTAGGAATTTTTCCTATCTTGGTTGTTTGATTCGTAGGATTGTAAACCATAGGAATTTTTCCATATGATTCATTTGCACTAGATTTCATAGGAAACATCCCATCCACTCAAACCTCTTTGAAAGAATTCTGCATTTTTTCTATGCACAATCAAACACTCGTACAATCCTGTAGGATTCAAGACGACATTCCACTATAATCCCATGTTTTTCCTATTCCCGCGTTCTTAGCTTTTTTATAAAAACTAATTGATTTTGAATGAGATGAACTATAAGAATTAAACGAAGGGCTACATCAGGCATATATGACTCAGAGCTTACATGCTATAGTGTGGTATTTATTCATAATTTGGTTGCAAACTCTGATGCGTGCAATGCACGTGTACCTTACTAGTACTTCGAGTATGTGCAAAACACGTAAATTAGAATACCAATGGCACGCTACACAGTGTCTCTCTTACAGTTCATGAAGCCATGTGGCACATGTGGAGGCGTTGTCGCGACCTCCTTGCGTGGATTGATCACAGTGACGTGCTGCTGGTTCCAGAAGAATGTACTCGTCCTCCCTGAGCCATACTGGCGGTACATGCATGAAGCGAAGATGTGCACGCACGCCACGCACGCACTCATTCCCTCGCACGCACACGCGGGTACACGGGTGGACGCAATTTGTTACCAAGATCCACCCCATGTGATAATTTGACGCTTGTAAAGTCGTTCACTTCATTGATGATCAATTAATACAACACATGCAAATTGAGTGGAAGTGAGGACGGAAGAAAGACATTATTACTCCACTGCGCGCATGCGAGTAGTTAAATCGTGGGTTGCTAGTAGTACTTCCATTGGTCTCCTTCGTATATTGTGGCAATTTTTGACAGTAACATAATATTTACGCATTTGAGTAGTGTAGTACTTGAAATTTATGTTCCGCTAAAATCATCGGGAGCCGTTTCGGGCCTCAAAACCAAAACCATCAAATTAATCTTTACCTTGTTCCCATCACATTTGAAAGCCTGCTCACACCTACTAGTACGTACCAAACCTGAACGTGTTCCCACTATGCAGGTATTAGTACTAGTGCTAGTACTTAGGTTATAAGAAGGGGAACTACCTAACCGAAAATTACTCTACCTTTCCTCCTCATAAGTGCTTCTTCTTCGTCTGTTGTTGCCATGGCCGGTGAGCAGATCTCTAGGTCGAGAACTACTCGTAACAAGGGAGCGACAACCAAGGCTGCGGAAAAAAAGAGAGGGCTCACCGCCACGCAGAGACCTCGAAAGATCTCTCACGGGCAGGCGATGGCTCCCAGGAGCGCCCTAGCCGCGGAGACGAACATGCCGAGCCGGCGGAGGTGGAGTCGTTATCCCTCGACGGCATGCCCGATCAGCTCAATAAGCACCTCAATAAGCAGAAGGAGTTCATTCAAGGCTTGGTGGAGTTGCTGAAGGAGAGCCTCGACGACATGCCCGCTGAGCTCAATCAGTAGGGGGAGTTGACCGTCGGCTTGGTGATGCTGCTGAAGAAGAGCATTGCCTCAAAGAAGAAGGCGACCGGCGAAATCCTGCGACTTCGGGAGGACAATGTGAAGCTCTGCCGCGAGATCGACCTGTTGAAGGAGAAGAAAGCCGGCTGGAAGAAGCTGCATGAGAATAGTAGTTCCTCGATGAAGATGCTGCAAGCCCTCGTCATGGAACAGAAGGAGGAGTTGGCGAAGCTCCGCATCGAGCACCCGGCTGTTGTCAAGGTACGTAATGCGACCGTGGAACAGATGATGAAGGCTCGCGTCGAGAAATCCCGCATCATGGACAGAATGAAGATGATGGCGGAGGAGACGCGCAAGGAGATGGAGGTCGTGGAGGCGATGAAGAAGCAGTTACGACTCCGCGGCGAATTAGATCATTTGGGGTGATAATCTTCCTTCTACTTTTGCTCCTGTGTTTCATCTTTTGCTTCGGGTGTTTCGCCGCACGTGTCACATTCTCTATGAGGCATGAATAGAACAATGGTTCTTTTTGAGGGAATGAATAGAACAATGCTAACAATGAGATGACTAGCAAATTAGATCATTTTTTATCGCCATATGGCACTAGGTTGCCGTGTTTCGTGCTCCTCCGTCGCAGTACTACTCCAGTGGAAAACTTGAGTATACCGCATGGTTCTTTGCTCCTCCTCGATCAGGTCGTCGACGCATTTATACGAGTAGTCAAATCACAAGGCCCCGCATTCCAGCAGTAATGAGCCGTCAAATCACAAAGGCCCTCACCTCTCGTGAAACCGACCAAGCTTGACTGCCCCGTCCTCTAGCCTTTTAAAAAATGTATAGTTTTGTACAGCAGTAGTATTGATGGATTGCGCCATGGAGCAAAACTTGAAATAAAAAAAAGGTGGTACATATAGAGAGCGCTCGTCGCCAAATTATGCATACAGTACTATTAAAAAGTCTAGTCACAATAATGGTGTCCAGCACAACCCACCCCTCAAATAAAACTAAGAGGGTGCTTGGATACGTTTTAGTCCCATGACTAAAAGTAGTGGGACTAAAACATGCTAGCCTCACCCATGCTTGGATCCAAATATTAAAAGGATAAAATCAAGTTAATGAGCATTTATTATCCTCCAAACCCTCCAATCCAGAACTCGTCCATGTTAAAGGAGAGGAGTAAAATGAGTAGAGAGAGGACTAATCCACATTTTAGTAGGGGTACCCCTGACTAAAAAAATTTAGTCTCAAGACTAGTTTTAGCCCTCTTTAGCCAAGGGTGCTTGGAACATTAGCCTCTTAAAGAGACTATTTTTAGTCAGACTAAAATAAGTCCCTTGGATCCAAGCACCCTCTAAGCATCCTGGAATTCTTTGACAAAACTAAGCACCCTGAAATTCTTTGACAACTAAACTGCTGGCTATATGATGTTGGCTATATATATTGTACGTATATAATGTGAAGAAACGAGTGGTAGTACTATACCAACTAAAAGATGAAATGTAAGAAATACTAGTATGTTCGTACTGAAGAGTTAAATTAACGAGAAGAAACATAACATAGTTCTGCTGGGGGCTCAGCACAACACACCCCTCAAATTAAATTAAGCACACCTGAAATTAAACTTTGCAACTATTCCGGTAGACACTGCATTATAACCACCATGAGCAACGACACTGCCACCTTACTCGGAGTCCTCGTCCACGTCCTCGACTTCATCCTTGTCCCTCTTCCTCTTGGCGGATACTTCTTTGCTTGAACCGCACACTTGGCTGTTGCTCTTCATCCAACCCTTGTAGATATTGAAGCAAAGGTAGCCATCCATTGCAGCGTAGTGGATGTGGTCTATATCTAGTACATTCCGCTGCCATGCATGACGATGAAACGTGTATGGAGGTTTCTCTAGTTTACCGTACGAAGGATGAACCATGGCTCCTGCCAGGGTCAGCATTGAAGGCTGAAGAGAGGACACGAGCCGATTCTTCTGGAGGTCGAAGGTGTTGCCTACAACGAGGCCTATCCGACTCAGGATGTCGGGTGGTTGGTGCGACATATGCCAACGGGTGGCTTATCTGTGTGGGAGCCAGTAAGACGTCGCCGGTGCCTGGAAGCGGGATAAGGCGAAGACGTGCACGCCGGCGAATCTTACCTAGCTTCGGGGCTCTCCTTGGAGATAACACCCCTACTGCTGCTCTGCGGGGTCTCCGCATGATCACTCAGTGAACAGGTAACTACAAAGTGCTCCTTGAGCTGTTTGGCGAGAGGAAGAAGAAGGGCAAGGCTAGCTCTACTCCTCTCTCTGTGTATGTGATAACCTCGATGAGATCAACCCTTTGCATGGGTGCCCGGGGGGTTTATATAGGCCTACCCCCGGGGGGTACAATGGTAATCCGGCTTGGAGCGGGTCCCAGCTGTCAACGTCTACGCTCGCCGGCTTCTGCACCGACTGCCGGGGCCCGCCGGCTGGTGGGTCCCGTCGGCTGCTGGCATCTTGGCCGACAGGAAGGCCCTACTGCCTAGGGCCTTGTCGGCGGCCGATTACTGTTGTCTCAATCCTGATGATGAGGGCTTTATCGAGGTAAGCGTGGCTATAGTACCGCCGCCTGGCGGGCGATCACTTTAGCCTCACGTCGTCTTGTCTTCTTAATGGGGTGCCTCCTTCGAGGGAAGAAGCAAGCCGGCTTTGGGGAAGCCGGCCACGTCTTGGCCGACTGGGGGAGGCCTGGCCGCCTTCGGGTGTCTCTCTGCCCAGAGGGGCCCACCGCCCGTGGGCTGCGCTGACAGCCCGCCGCGGATGGCGCCATAGGCATCATGGCCACAGTGCCGCGCTGGACGGGACAGGGCTACCCCGTACGGCGCACTATGCCAGGCGTGCTCCGGGTTTCAGGGGTGGCAGGCTTCACTGTAGCCACGCCCCGTCCCATCGCCGTTATGTGGTTGCGGACCCCGAGGGTACGATCTTGACTGTGTCGCGGGAGCCGGCTTCTTGGAGTCGGCCTTCTCGAGGCCGGCTTCTCGGAGCCGGCCCTCCCGCGGCTTTCTTCGTGAAGGTGGAGGCCGGGCCGCCTTCCGACAGTCGGCCTGAGAGGCAGTCGGCAGAGGGAAAGCGGCCCAACGTCTTGGTTCCTTGGAGGCCAGATTGGCTTGTAATTTTTTCTGAAGTGCCAAAGGGAGCCGGCTAGGCTACCCGTGGTCATTTACCCTGACAGTAGTCCCCGAAGCTAGTCGCGCTTCGAGGTCGGCAAGGGGAACGAGAAGCTCAGTCAGCTTCCCATCTTGAGGAACCGGCAGCTGGGAGCCGGCTCGGCTTAAGCGCGCCGCCTGGGATGGGCGTCGTGGTCCCATTAACGGGAAAGTGGACCGACTCGCGCGCTGACCGCGCGCCTCCCCGCGTGTCACATGGCAGGAAAGGCCTGCCATGGCGCGTGCGCGACGGGACGGCGCCGCAGGCCCGGGCCTGCCATGCCTGGCCTCGGCCCAGGCGCGGATCTTCTGCGGCCCAGGGTGGACGGTTTGCCTTCCTGCGACGGTTTCACCACGCCGTGAAGGCGCAATAATAGCGGGACGTGGGGAAGTGGGCGCAGTTAATCCCACGTCCCCCACACCACGCCTCCTCGGCTCCGCCGCAAGAGCCTATAAGTAGGCGGAGGAGAGGGAGTGGCAGAGGCTCGCACGCTCTCCCTCGCTCCACCCTCCCTCGTCTTCTTTCTTCTCTTTCTCTCCGCCGTCGCAGCACTTCTTTGCCGCGCCGCTCCGCCGCCACCGCGCCTTGCTTCTCGCCGCGCCTTGCTCCAATGGCGCTGTTGAGCTCGTGGGACGGCTCCAATGTCCTCGACGAGCATGTCGAGTTCCTCCGCCTGACGCGGCGTCTGCCCGGCGAAAACTACGTGCGGGTCCGGCGCGCGCCGGAGGAGGAGATTTCACCGGCGCCGGAGGAGGGCGAGCGGGTGATTTTCCGCTCGCACTGCATACGCGGCTTCGGCCTCCCGGTGAGCGGATTCCTCCGCTCGTTCCTCGAGTTTTACCATCTTCAGCCGCATCACCTCACCCCCAACGCCGTGATGCTGTTGTCGGCCTTCGTCACCCTCTGCGAGGGTTTCCTTGGCGTCCTCCCCACCATAGAGCTCTGGGGGGAGTTCTTCCAGAGCAAATTCGGCACCGTCGTCGCCAGCGTGCCCGCCCCATGCGGAGCCTACATCGCCATGAGGCGGACAGGTGAGAACAATCCGTTCCCCTCCATTCCGCTGATCCAATCGATGAAGCTCTGGCAGAAGTCATACTTCTACATGAAGAACGTCGCCCCGCAAGGCGACTTCATCAATATGCCGCCTTACGTAGCCGGCCCTCCGGCCTTGAGGTCGGCCTCATGGAGCTACCGGGCCAGGACGCTGTCCCAGGCCGGGAACGCCGCCGTCGCCCGACTCCGGGTGATGGTGCAGTCGGAGGGCCTGGTCGGATCCAACCTCGTGGCCGCCTTCGTGGAGCGTCGGGTTCTCCCGCTCCAAGGCCGGCCGCACATGATCTGTCAAATGAGCGACGGCTTTGACCCATGCCGGCTGAGCACCAGGGAGATGCCTCACGTCGAGGTGTCATACCTGGTGAACTACATCGCCAACTGCAAGCTCGCCGAGGACTGGCGATTCGGCAAGGAGCCGTACTCTCGCGCCAGACCTCCGCCTTCTGTAAGTATTTCTTCTTTCCTTTTCTTTTTGGTAGTCGGTCGCTTGGTAGCCGGCCTCTGACCAGCCGGCTTGTCTTCTGCAGAATCTTCTTCTTCCGCCGGCGGCCGGGACCGCGGGGGCGGAACGCTCGTTTCTCCCCGACCGCACGGTAGATGACGTCGACGACCCGGACCTCGGAGCGGCCGCCATGGAGGACGCCGCCGAGGGGGGAGGCGGTGAGGCAGGCGGCGCCGGGCTTGGAGCGGGCCTCCAGGACTGGTGGGACGACGACGAGGTCGAAACCGTCCAGCATTGCTAGCCGGTGCCGGATCCTCACGGCGCGGGCTCTTCTGCCGCGCCGGCCGCCCGTGGTGCCGCACCAAAGCGTCGGGCCGCGTCGACCTACTTCGGCAGCCGGCCAAAGAAGCCCAAGGGCACCGCCGCAGCAACGGAGCGGGACGAGGCGGCCGCGAAGGCGGCCCGCTTCCAGAAGGTCGTGAAGCGGCCGCAGGCGGTTTCGGCGTAAGTGTCTATCGTCTTGCATTCTCGTCGTGCTTTTTTTTATTGAAGTTCTTTTATGAATCCTTTCCTGGTCGACCGACCAGGGCGCCGCTTTCCCTTGAACGGGGTCCTGCCGGCTCCGTGATTGACTCAGCCGGAGGGTCTTCGAGCTCCCGCTGCGTGGACCCCCGCGCCGACCTCATGGAAGCCACGACGCGGAACGCGCAGGAGGCGCGGGAGGAGCGGGAAGCGTCGGAGCGGAGAGCCGCCCAGGCGGCGAAGGAGCAGGCCGATGCGGCGGCCAAGGCCCAGGCGGAGGCGACGGCTGCGGAGAGGGAGGCGGAGGCCTCGCGCAACCGGCCTCCACAGCTTGCCATCCCCCTTCGGAGTGTGGCTCCCAACGCCCCCGTGCCTCCGTCTGAGGAAGCCGACCACGGCCAGGCGGCGACAGAGCGGAGGGAGGATGATGTGGTCGTCTTGGCGGAGGTGCCGCGGACGGCACCGACTGGAGCGGGCCAGGGCGGCCAGCCAGCTGCGGCGCCGGTGCAGTCGGCCAGGAGCGAGCCGGCAGCGGGAGCCGGCCTGGCGGTGCAGCCATCATCACGCCCGCGTGCAGGGGAAGCCGCCCCCGTGCCGGAGCCGGACAGAGCTGCGACCGCCCGTCAGACGACAGAGGCCTTGGAGGCAGCCAGCTCCAGCACGTCCGAGTGGGCGCCCAACGAGTAGACAGGCGAACTGAACGCGTCGGCCCAGGAGGTCCGGAGCCGGCTTCAGGCCCATGCCACCGCACTGCAGCGATACACTCGCGATTTCCTTGCGACGCGGGCCGTCGTTCAGGTGAGTCTTCTGGTCTTGGCTGCTTTAGCTTTTTGATTTCTTCCGTGGGGGCGCGTCAGCGCACCCACTAGGTGTAGTCCCCGAGTTCCGAGTCGGCTGCTGAGCAGGCGGCTCGAAACTTACTAGGTCCTGATAGTTATCTTATTCTCACATCTTGTCTGATCTTCCAGGAGTACCATAACCGGAGTGCTGCCGCCTTCGACTCCCAGGCTCGGGAGCTGCGTCAGAAGAGCGAAGATCTGACCAACAGCCGAAGTACGTGCTTTGTTTCCTTTGTATCCTATGGGGGCGCGTCAGCGCACCCACTGGGTGTAGTCCCCGAGATCCGGGCCGACTGCAGAGCAGTCTGGTCGGATCTTCCCCGACGACTTCTTCCTTATTGATTCTTCCTTCATCTTCATGCTTGCAGTGGCCAACGCCGACTTGAGGGAGCAGCTCGGCGGGGCCCAAACCGCCCTTCGCGCCAAGGAGGCCGAGCTCAACGCCTTAGTCCAGGAGCGCGACCGCCTGGCCAAGAAGTTGGCCGACCAGGAGGAGGGCCACAAGGCGGCCCTGAAGAAGGCACAGGAGAGCGAGGCCGCCCTCAAAGCCGAGTTTGAGACCGAAGCGGCGAGCTGGGCTGAGGCGAAGCAGGCGCTCAGCGAGGGTTACAGCCGGATTGAGGACCTGATCGACGGTAAGCCGCCTCCCTTACACCTTGCTTGCCCCCTTGCCCTCTGATTCGTCTTCTGATTTGTGCTGCTTTTGTTCTTTGCGCAGACTACTTCCCCCGCCACTCAGCCATCGAGGCCCACCGCGAGGCACGCCGTCAGGCAGGAGTTGAGATCGCACCGGACGCTAGTCGGACACTCGAGGAGCAGCTTCTCGTGATCCAAGCCCGGCTGCCGCCGGCACACCGCATGCTCCGCCGTCTCCAGCGTGCCGGAGCGCAGGTGCTGGCCGCCCTCTGGCCAGACGAGGCGATTCCCCGCACCCCGAGCCGGACTGACGACTGGCTGGAGGTGGCAGTCGGCCGCTTCGAGGCCTGGAAGGCCTCCGCTGCCCGATCTGGCGCCAGGCGGGCGCTGGAGTTCGTCCGGGCCTGGTACCCCGGGCTGAATTTGGAACAGGTGAGGACTTGGCGGGCGGAGGCTGACGAGGAACTGGTGGAGGTGCGGCCGGCTATCATCCAGCGTGCCTCGGCTCTTGCCGAGTTTACCGACACCAGCGTCTTCGCTCCTGCGATGGAAGACAACGGCGTCGCCCAACCGGAGGAGTGGTTCGGGCTGGACCCGGCGGAGGGTGAAGACTCGGTGGAGGAGGTCGCCTCCAGCGATGAGGGTGAAGACGAAGAAGGGGAGGAGGGCGAAGACGTCGAGCCGGCCGATGAAGCGACCAGCCCGCCTCAGCATGACCGTGCCTCCAGCAACGAGGCGCGGGTTAGCGCGCCCTCTGCGGGAGGCGGTGATCATGCCGAGGTTCATCAGCCAGCCACTCCTCCAGCCGGCGCTGCTATCTCCGCTGACCTGCCCGACACGCCAGTCATTCCCTTGGCTTGATCTGCCGTCTTTGTTTTTACTGTTTGTTACTCTTTGAACAATACTTATTAAGTTTGCGCAGTTACACCCACTGGGGGTGTATTCAAACTATGTTGAATGTTGGCTTATGCGAAGCCTTTTGTGTAAATATACTCATGCATGTGTTTGGCTTCCATTCTCGTATGCTTTTTATCCTTAGGTTGTTTCCTTTGCCGCCTTCCCCTGATTGCTGCCTTCCCAGCCGGCAGCTGCTCTGCAGTCTGTGGCTAAGGAAGAACTCGGCTATCTTTTTTGGGGAAGGCAAGTACTCGAGCTTTCTTAGATTGTAGCGAAGTGAATGGAAACCGGCCGGCCGGCTACTCTTGTAGTCGGTCGGCGGTGGAAAAAAACCGACTTTTGTTATATTAGTCCGTTAGTCCCTAGCCGTTTTTCGTGTGGGCGTCCTTTCCTGCCTTTGGCTCTTGCCAGCCGGACAGCCGATTCTTCGAACTGCGAGTTTTGACAAGAGAGGGCTTTGGAGCCGGCACACTACTTGTCTGACCATGGGTAGGACTTCTAATATAACTTAAGGCGGCCAGTCCCCGGGCCGACTAGTCGAACCCGGTGCCGGACGAGAGAAGTGAATGAAATGACATAATCATAAGCATGGTACTCTTCATTCATAGATGAAAGATGGCAGTCCCCAAGTTCTCCTCGGGGGGCCTATTGTCTCGTACTTAGTACAAAAGTTAGCGTGATACATACTGCATTTCAACTGTAAACTCTTCGGAGGAGGTTGGTGTTCCATGGTCATTCCGACTCCTTGCCGGAGTCGTCTCTCTTTCGTGCCTTTGGCTTCTGTGCGTCGATCAGGTAGTAGGAGTCGTTTCCTAGCACTCTGCTGATGATGAAGGGGCCTTCCCAAGGGGCCGAGAGCTTGTGCTGGCCGGCTGTTCGCTGGATCAGCCGGAGCACAAGGTCGCCCTCTTGGAAAGATCTTGGCTTGACCTTCCGGCTGTGGTAGCGACGCAGACCTTGCTGGTAGATGGCGGACCGGCTGAGGGCTAATAGCCGGCTTTCTTCCAGCAGGTCAACGCCGTCTTCTCGTGCTTCCTTGGCCTCCGCCTCCGTGTACATGGTCACCCGAGGCGAGTCGAACTCGATGTCGGTTGGGATGACCGCCTCGGCACCATATACGAGGAAGAAAGGAGTGAAGCTGGTAGACCTGTTTGGGGTAGTGCGCAGACTCCAGAGGACGGTCGGCAGCTCATCGAGCCAGCAGCGGGCCGAACGCTCCAGTGGTACGACCAGTCGGGTCTTGATGCCGGAAAGGATGAGGCCGTTGGCTTGCTCGACTTGGCCGTTTGACTGCGGGTGGGCAACGGACGCTAAGTCCAGTCGGATGCCCTGTGTCGCGCAGAAACGTGCCAAGGCTCCCTTGGAAAAATTTGTGCCGTTGTCGGTGATGATGATATGCGGCACGCCGTACCGAGTTATTATATCTGTAATGAATGTCACGGCAGTCGGCCCATTCAGTTTCTTGATCGGTTTTGCTTCGGTCCACTTGGTGAACTTGTCCACGGCGACAAGCAAATGTGTCATGCCACCGCGCGCCGTCTTGAATGGGCCCACCATGTCCAGACCCCAAACGGCAAAGGGCCAAGTGAGGGGAATGGTCTTGAGTGCCAAAGCCGGCAGGTGTTGTTTGGAGCTGAAGACTTGGCACCCTTTGCAATGCTTGACTAGTTCCTTGGCGTCGTCCAAAGCAGTCGGCCAAAAGAATCCATGGCGGAAAGCTTTGGAGACTAGTGATCTTGAGGCCGCGTGGTGGCCGCATTCACCTTGGTGAATGTCTCTGAGGATTGCTATGCCCTTCTCTTGTTCAACGCATCGCTGGAAGACTCCAGTGACGCTGCGCCTGACGAGCTCTCTGTTGACGATGGTGTATGCTCCGGCTCGGCGCTGGAATTGTCTTGCCTCTGTCTCGTCAGCCGGCAGTTCTTGGTTTGTCAGGAAGTTGAGGATATGCTAGGCCCATGATGGAGCTGTGACTTCTTCTATTGCCAACGCGGCTACTTCAACCAGGGTGGGCGGGCTAGGTTGTGAAATGCTGGGGTCGGCCGCCGCCTGTGGTGCTGGTGCAGTCCCCGGGCCGACTGCCGCAGTCCCCGAGCCGGGTTTAGAAGTCCCTGGGTCGGGTGCGACTACGGAAGTCCCCGAGCCGCCTGCTGAAGTCCCCGCACCGCCTACCGAAGTCCCCGGGCCGCCTGCTTGGCTTTTCAAGCCGGATCCGGCTGCATCGGGGCTAGGCGGAACGAAGATGGAATCGGACTCTGGAGATGGGTTGATAGACGGCTTGAGGAGGCGTTGCAGAGAGACGCCGGTTGGAATTGCCTGCCGAGTGGAGCCTAGTCGGGCCAGGGCATCTGCTGGCCCGTTGTCGGCTCGTGGTACGTGAAGGAACTCGCATCCTTCAAAGTACCCGCTGATCTGCTGGACGAGGAAGCGGTAGCTTGCCATGTTTGCGTCCTTGGCGTCCCAATCGCCGGATGACTGCTGGACTATCAAGTCTGAGTCGCCGTAACAGAGGATCCGGCGTATGCCAAGCTCTTTGGCAAGCCGGAGCCCGTGTACGAGCGGCTCGTACTCGGCCACGTTGTTGGAGGCAGCGAAGTGAATTTGCAGCGTGTATCTGAGCTTGTCGCCTTTGGGAGAGGTGAGGATGAAGCCGGCTCCCAAGCCGGTGAGCATCTTGGACACGTCGAAGTGTAGGCGCCAGTGAGTGGAGTCCGGAGCCGGCGGCAGGTACTGGGTCTCGGCCCAGTCGACGAGGAAGTCGGTCAGTGCTTGGGACTGCATGGCGGTGCGAGGCTTGTAGAAGATCGTGTAAGGGGCTAGCTCGATGGCCCATTTCGCCACTCGGCCGGATGCGTCCCGGCTGCCTATGATCTCAGCGAGCGGGGCGGTGCATACGACCATGATGGGATGCTCTTGGAAGTAGGGCTTCAGTTTCTTGGCGGCAAAGTACACGCCGTAGCACATCTTCTGGTAGTGCGGGTAGTTCTGCTTCGAGGTAGACAACACCTCGCTCAAATAGTACACCGGCCTCTGGACCGGCTGGGCTCGGCCCTCCTCTGGGCGCTGGACTATGATGATGGTGCTGACCACCCGGGTGGTTGCAGCGATGTAGAGGAGCATGGGCTCCTTCTCAATCGGCGTGGCCAAGACAGGTGGCATGGTCAGCATCTTCTTCAGCTCGTGAAAAGCTTGGTCGGCTTGGTCGTTCCACTCGAAGTGAGTGGTCTTCTTCATGAGGCGGTAGAGGGGGAGAGCCTTCTCTCCGAGCCGGCTGATGAAGCGGTTCAGGGAAGCCAAGCATCCGGTGAACTTCTGGACGTCTCGCAGCTTGGTGGGGATCGCCATTCTCTCAATGGCCTTGATCTTCACTGGGTTGCACTTGATGCCGCGTTCGGAGACCAGGAAGCCTAGGAGCTAGCTGGCTGGTACTCCGAACACGCATTTCTCGGGGTTGAGCTTGATCCGGAACCGGCGCAGGTTCTCGAATGTTTCCTTGAGGTCTTCTAGCAAGGTGCCGCGCTTCTCCGTCTTCACCATGATGTCGTCTACGTAGACGTGGGCATTTCTGCCGAGTTGCTTGAGGAGGCACTTCTGCATGCAACACTGAAAAGTGGCACCGGCATTTCTCAAGCCGAATGTCATAGTCAGGTAGCAGAAGGCTCCGAATGGCGTGATGAAGGCGGTCTTCAGGCGGTCGGCCGGGTCCAACTTTATCTGATGGTACCCGGAGTAAGCATCCAAAAAACTCAGCATCTCGCATCCGGCTGTGGAGTCTATCACTTGATATATCCTTGGCAGGGCAAAAGGATCTTTGGGGCAGGCCTTGTTGAGGCTCGTGTAGTCCATGCACATGCGCCACTTGTTGTTCTTCTTCAGCACGAGGACTGGGTTGGCAAGCCACTCCAGAAAGAACACCTCCATGATGAAGCCGGCAGCCAGAAGCCGGGCTATCTCTTCTCCTACAATCCTTCTCTTTTCCTCCGACAGTCGGCGGAGGGGTTGCTTGACCGGCTTTGCACCTTCTCGGACATGTAATTTGTGCTCGGCGAAATCCTTCGGGACACCCGGCATGTCCTTGGGGGACCATGCGAAGATGTCCCGATTCTCACGGAGGAAATCGGCGAGCTCGCCTTCCTATTTGCTGTTTAGGTTTACCCCAATGACGGCAAACCTCTCCGGGTGCTCGGGGTCAAGAGGTATCTTCTTTGTTTCCTTGGCCGGCTGGAAGGAACCTTGGGCATCACATTCTATGGGATCGGGGGACAGGGCCGGCTGCTTGCCAGCCATGGCCACGATCCGGTCCAACTTCTTCTTCTCTTCGGCAATCACCAGGGACTCGGCCAGCCGGCTGCTGGCCGCCTCGCACTCGGCTGATTTCTGGTAGTCGCCGACTATGGTGATGATGCCCTTGGTGCTTGGCATCTTCATCTTGAGGTAAGCATAGTGGGGAACGGCCATGAACTTGGCCAAGGCAGGTCGGCCAAGCAGTGCATGGTAAGAGCTCTCAAGGTCCACCACTTCAAACCAGACGGCCTCCCTGCGGAAATGATCCTTGTCCCCAAAGAGGACATCAATCTTGATCTTGCCGATGGGGGAGCAGGATAGGCCGGGTACGATGCCGTGGAACACAGTCCAGGTAGGCGCGAGCTGCTTCGTCCTGACGTTGAGCTTCTTCAGGGTGTCAAGGTACAGGATGTTGATGCTACTCCCGCCATCTATCAACACGCGGGAGAAACGGGCTGCGCGTCTGTCTGTTGCAAGGGTGGCATACAGAACCAGCGCATAAGAGCCGGGAGATGGCATCACCTCTGGGTGGTCGGCTTGGCTCCAGCTGATGGGTTTTTCAGACCAGTGCATGTGCTCGGAGGGATTGGAGGCAACCGCGTTGACTTCTTGGTGCTCGCGGCGCCTGCTGCGCCGGTCTTCGGGCTGGCTGGTGAAGACGACATAGGCGGCATGCTCGTCGGGGAACTCGTCGTGCACGGCTCCAACTACTGGCCGAGCGACCGGCTGCTGCGGAGACGGAGGCGGCGGACCAGCAGGTGGAGGCGGCACGAGCCCTTCGCCTTTGAAGATTCGGGTGAGCCAGTGGCACTTCCGGGTTGTGTGATTGGACGGCTTCGCGCCGCTGTGGAACTTGCATGGGGCGTCGAGGGTTTGCTCGTAGGAGAAGGCCGGCAGCCAAGCCGGCCGGCCGCCTTTCTGCTTCTTGGGCGCGGGCCGCCCTTCGGGCTCCTCGCCCTTGACCGTGGCCACCTGCCGACTGGTGGAAGGCGGCATGGGGCCCTTGCGCTTGTGGTCGTTTTGGTACGGGCGTCGGCCGGAGTCCCCAGCAGCCGGCGTCTTGGGCGCCGGGTTGAGTACCTTTCCGGACGCGTCAACCCGAAGTTCAGTCTTCATTGAGGAGTCGGCGGTGGCGTACTTGTCTGCTATGACCAGGAGCTCGTCGAGGGTAGTCGGTTCGTCGCAGAGGAGCTTGTGCTTGAGGAGGGTGCCCTCTCGGCACCCGGCTGTGAAGTATTCGATGGCTTGCACCGTGCACTCCTTCGCAAGAGTTGCGGAGCTCGGCCCAACGTGTGAGGTAGTCGCGAGTGGACTCGGCGGGGCCTTGTACGCACAAGGAGAGCTGTCTGGGCTTGGGAGCCCGCTTGTAGGTGCTTGTGAAGTTGCGGACGAAGGCTTCTGTGAAGTCTAGCCAACTGTTGACGCTGTATGGCTTGAGGCCGTTGAGCCAGGTCCGTGCCGTGCCTTGGAGCATGAGGGGCACGTACTTCACGGCAACGCGCCGGTTGCCGTTCGCGATGCGTACCGCGGTGGAATAGTCGATCAACCAATCTTCCGGCTTCACGGAGCCGTTGTACTTGGGCGTGTCTCTTGGGAGCGAGAACCCTTTGGGGAAGGGCTCGTCGCGGATGCGGGGGCCAAAGCAAGGCGGGCCGACATCATCTTCTTCTTCTAGCGCCAGGGATCGCGCTAGGCGGTCGATCCGATGGCGGGCGTCGTTCTCGCCGACTCCTTCGTGGCGACCCAGTCGGCCACTAAGAGTCGGATGCGTGACAGGCGGTGGGGTGGGATACCTTTCCCCACGAGGCGGAGGCGGAGGCGGGTTGCCCCGCCACTCCACGGCTTGAGGGTGTCCTTCTGCGTCTCGCTCGATGGAGATCCAGGTTCGGCTTCGGCTGGCAGCCGGCTCCTTCTCGTGTCGCGCGCGGGTTTTACCCGCAGTCGGCGCCCGGGATGTCGCGCTGTGCTCTCGGCGCGGTGGAGGGCTTTCCTCGTGGACGTCGCCCTCGTGCCGCTGCGCGGCCGCATGGATTAACTGTTGGATGCGTCTGGTCATGTAGGGGAGCTCATCGGCCCCCAGTCCATCCAGCTCGTCTACGGCCGCCTGGGCGGCGCGCAGGTTCTCGAGTGGGGTGGCATAGACTGGGCGGTCGACCCCAAGCAAGTCGGCGATGACAGCGCCGTGCTATCTGACGACACTGACTCGGCTTGGCCCGCCAGGAGGTGGCGTGCCGAAGGCGGCGCGGTCGACTTCGCGCTGGTGGGCCTCGGTGAGGCGTCTCACGGAAGCTAGCTTCCGGCCCTCCGCGATGAGGGCGAGGCGGCGAGCCTCCAGTGCTCCAGCGTCGGCATCGGCCGGGAGGGGGACGGACAGATCGTGGATCGCCACTTGCGGGGCGTCGTGGGCGTTCTCGCCAGAAGCGCCGCCGTGGCTGATGACCATCACCTCGGCGGTGGCAACGTCATAGCCATCGGCTCGGGGAAGCGGGTCGTCGTAGATCACGACGTTGGCGGGGAAGGCGTCGAGCGAGGCAGTGTCGGAGTCGACATGCATCGGGTCGGTGGAGCCAACGGACTCCCGGTCCACAGCAGGCTCGCTGGAGACGTGGAGCTAGCCGAGGAGGTCGACGAGGCGGCCGGTGCCCGCGTCGGAAGCGGGCTCGTCGGGGATAAGGGCCTCGCCAAGGGGATCGGCGAGGTTGCTTGCTGCGCAAGCGTTGGTGACGCCTTGCAGCGCGTCGTGGCAAGCGCCATCGGGCGTGCCGGGCTGGCTACGCTCGCTGGGGAGGAAGAAGGTTCCCGTCCAGAACAGGTCTCCGGACGACGGTGCACCTGGCCCCACGGTGGGCGCCAAATGTCGGGTGGTTGGTGCGACATATGCTAACGGGTGGCTTATCTGTGTGGGAGCCAGTAAGACGTCGCCGGTGCCTGGAAGCGGGATAAGGCGAAGACGTGCACGCCGGCGAATCTTACCCATCTTCGGGGCTCTCCGTGGAGATAACACCCCTACTACTGCTCTGCGGGGTCTCCGCATGATCACTCAGTGAACAGGTAACTACAAAGCGCTCCTTGAGTTGTTTGGCGAGAGGAAGAAGAAGGGCAAGGCTAGCTCTACTCCTCTCTGTGTGTATGTGATAACCTCGACGAGATCAACCCTTTGCATGGGTGCCCCGGGGGGTTTATATAGGCCTACCCCCCGGGGGTACAATGGTAATCCGGCTGGGAGCGGGTCCCGGCCCTCAGCGTCTACACTCGCCGGCTTCTGCGCCGACTGCCGGGGCCCGCCAGCTGGTCGGTCCCGTCGGCTGCTGGCATCTTGGCCGACAGGCAGGCCCTACTGCCTAGGGCCCTGTCGGAGGCCGATTACTATTGCCTCAATCCTGATGATGAGGGCTTTATCGAGGTAAGGGTGGCTACAGTACCGCCGCCTGGCGGGCGATCACTATAGCCTCATGTCGTCTTGTCTTCTTAATGGGGCGCCTCCTTCGAGGGAAGGAGCAAGCCGGCTTTGGGGAAGCCGGCCACGTCTTGGCCGACTGGGGGAGGCCTGGCCGCCTTCGGGTGTCTCTCTGCCCAGAGGGGCCCACCGCCCGCGGGCTGCGCTGACAGCCCGCCGCGGATGGCGCCATAGGCATCATGGCAACAGTGCCGCGCCGGACGGGACAGGGCTACCCCGTACGGTGCACTGTGCCAGGCGTGCTCCGAGTTTCGAGGGTGGCAGGCTTCACTGTAGCCACGCCCCGTCCCATCGCTGTTATGTGGTTGCGGACCCCGATGGTATGATCTTGACCGTGCCGCGGGAGCCGGCTTCTTGGAGTCGGCCTTCTCGAGGCCGGCTTCTCGGAGCCCGCCCTCCCGCGGCTTTCTTCGTGAAGGTGGAGGCCAGGCCGCCTTCCGACAGTCGGCCTGAGAGGCAGTCGGCAGAGGGAAAGCGGCCCAACATCTTGGTTCCTTGGAGGCCAGATTGGCTTGTAATTTTTTCTAAAGTGCCAAAGGGAGCCGGCTAGGCTACCCGTGGTCATTTACCCTGACACAGGACTTCTTTGTTATTACCAAAGTCTACAGTGACGAATTTGACTAGGTTGCTCCCAAGGAAGTCCTTAAAATCCTGGCACTCAACGTCGGCATGGCATATGTGGTAGACCAAGCATAAGTCATGCACCCAAACCAGGATCACGGCGGGCTTCTTCCTCTCTTCGTCCTTTAGATCCTTCTCTCGTCCCAGGACTGTGGTGTACTCAACATCTAGCCCAGCGACCCACTCATCATCTGAGTTTTCAAACATGCGTCTGAAGCGAGAAAGTCATCCTTTACCGTTGCGGAAGAATGGGTGTAGATGACGTCGAACTCATCGCCGGTGATGGTTCTAACCTTGTACTCACCGCCGATCATGGAGATTTGGGACGCCATGGATTTGGGAGGAGGGTTAGGATTAGTGGAACTGCCGTAATGTGAATGGATGGGACGACTAGGAGCGAACCGCCGTAGTATTGAAGGACGTGCGGGGACGAGTAGGAGTGAACTGCCAGCGTGCGAACGGCAGGGTAGTGGCTTTCCATTCTCCCATGCTACGGGCTTCCGAGAGCCCTTGGATCTGAGATCGAACGGTTGCATGGCGTGATTCTAGACCTATGGGTGAATATCCTATCCTGGAGGGTTATTCTGCAAAATTTCAGCAACTTAGCATGCGACCGTTTGATCTCAGATCCAAGGGCTGCCAGCAGCCCGTATCATGGTCGCGCCTAACATGACCGTCGCGTCGCTCGCGCGGTCGCGCCCTTGGATATTTAACACTGTGCGTTAGGCTATCTGATGTTGGCATGTCATACATAAACATCACTTAGTCACTCATACTACAACAAGGTTGGCTATAAGGTTGGCTATAAGTGTATTTTTTTACTCCTCTCTATCTCTTTCTTCATACTCCCTCCGTCTCATAATATAAGAACGTTTTTGACACTAGTGTAGTGCCAAAAACGTTCTTATATTATGGGACACAGGGAGTAATAGTATTTATTGCATTTTCCAAGGAGTGGCCTCTTCCAATGAAATGGTGTTGCTAAGTTTGCTTCATTTAATTAGCTATAGACTCAAAATTGTCTTTTCACCTAGGTACACGCGCTTAGCACCGTTTCTTCCTTGGGTCACCAGACTAGTCTCTCTCTTCTTGATTAACTTGCCACATCAGACTTTATGCCTATGTGGCAAGCTTAAGCACCTGTAGGAGCAAGTAAAAGTAAGTACAATTGTGCGCTTTACATGGCATTTTTGCATATGTGGAGGAAAGAGAGGCAAGGAAAAAGTGGAGAAGTGGGCTCTCATGCAAGAGCCAGCCTCTACTACATGGTGGGGCATTGGGAGTGGCACCTGTATGGAGGTGGTCAGGAATCGGGAGACTCACGCCGGTCGTAGCGTCGTAGTTAAAATGATAATGGCAAGTCAAATCACGTGGCCCCACCTATCCAGCAGTAACTCACTGTCAAATCGCACAGCCCTACGTTTGCAGCATCCTACTCCCTCGTCTTCTCGCGTCTCTGTCGAACCGACTAGGCGGAACTGCCCCGCCGCCTACCCCGCAGGAAAAGCCCCGCCCTCGACTTTTAAATAGTATACGGTATACTAATTTTGTATCCATGGATTGCACCCGTGCCATGGAGCAAAGCGTCTACAAAATGGCGGTACACATGTACGGAGTATACAGCACGCCCGTCGCATTTGCGTCGCACCCCAGACGGTCAGTCGGTCTGGCACACTGCTCTTCGAATGGAACGCGCGTCATATTGCGTTTGCACACACATGTGGGACGACAATTGAGAACCGACCATAGGCACACTCCCCGGCCCCGCAAGTCGGGTGACTTAATAGAAGAGGGAGACGAGCGATGGTACTAGAGAAGTGTTGTACTACGTTGGTGCCTGGGCGATCCCTGCAAGACACGGAAGATCAGTTCGTCCATGCATGTGACCAGACTCCAGCAGACACGCCTGGATTGGCTATCGTCTACATATCGTGCAGGCTGTGTTGTACATGGTTGTAGTTGTGGTGAGAAATCTAAAAAAAGGTTTCTTGTCATCTCGCAAAATTAGGTGTCATGTGCTTCGGATCACTGCGAGGGTTAAACAGCGACAACTGAGTTGGGCTAGTCATTGGGGGCACATGCACGAACAGTGACTACTCGGCTGCCATCTAGGTCAAGCCGGCTATGTTAATTAGGACATCTATCGACGGACCCCTTTTCTACGAATTTATCTTTAATTTGAGCTTTGTTCCTCGTCTAGTTTGTCCATCGGGATTCATGTTGTCTCCTTTGGGAAGTGAGGTTATGATTTCTTGTCATGTGGCATTTTTTCGTGTTATATGTTATAATCCGGCACTTCATATCAAAATGACGACAACTGCGCCTCCGGTCCACGTGCATGAAGACTTCTCGACAGTCATTGACGAGGTCAAGCCGGCTCCGGTAGACAAAAGAAAACTAGTACTACTCCACTATATAGAGAGGAGGGAGAGGCGAGACGGTGGTTTTGGAATGGAGACGATGAAGAGGAGAGGAGGTGGTTTTGCAATGGAGAAGATCAGAAGAGGGAGAAGCGAGACGGTGGTTTTGGAATGGAGATGATGGAGAGGAGAGGAGGTGGTTTTGCAATGGAGAAGATCATAAGAGGGAGAGGCGAGACGGTGGTTTTGGAATGGAGATGATGGAGAGGAGAGGAAGTGGTTTTGCAATGGAGAAGAGGGAGAGGAGCATGCGGCAGCGATTTAGGATTGGACGAGAGGGTCGGCGCGCTATGACTGGATCAAAATCAAAATCAATTAACCCTTCAATTAAGAAAGCAACCCCACATTAACTAGTCTCCCTTTTATTTTGGGTCATAATTGACCATGATTTTCGCACATAAAATATATGTTATACATTGTAAAAATAATATAATTTTAAAGTACATTCAGATACGAACCAAACGATACAATTTTTGGTGACATGCATTCACATTTTGCTTGTCAAATACAGTACATGGTCAAACTTTGACCCAAAATACGCAAAACAACAACAAAATACTTCCAAGACCAGCGCTGCTCTTCCACTCTTCTCCTCTTAAACCACCGCCGCTCCTGTCCTGTTCCAATCTAAATGCAGCGCCGCTCCTCTCCTCTTCCATTTCAAAACCATCGCCCCTACTCTCCTGTTCCAGTCCAAAACCAGCATCGCTCCTCTCCCGTTCTAATCCAAAACCAGCGCTCCTCCTCTCCTCTTCCATTCAAAAACCACCGCCGGTGAGTGAAGGTGCTGTGGAGAAGTAGATCGATGGAGGAGTACAACCGGTACATGAGGATCGCAGATGGCGACCCTGTGAAGCTAGCTAGGATGTTGGAGATACAGTCTTGGTTTGACAACAAGGACCAACTAGCGGCGACGGTGACATCCATGGCCAAATATCTGCAACAGAGCGAAAAGGCGGCGACACTCCCGAAGGGAGTCGCGCCGGAGTACATAGAGTTGCTCCTCTAGGCCATGGAGCAAACAGATTCACCGAATCCGATCGTGAGGGAGCGGTGGTCGGAGTATCGATCCCAACTTCAAGAGGAGAAAAGCAGTTGGCCCAACGACGCTTCCCCGCCATCGTCTCCCTCGTCGTTCACATCGTCTCACGGGGCGGCTGTCTTCCGCCGAGGAATTGGAGGGGGCTGCCCCCCAGCCAATAGTCGGGCAGGTTGTGAATTGTCAGGAGGAGCTTAGGGTTGTTAGTATTTGTAGGTTATGAATTGTGTTTTGTGTTGTGTATTTTGAGTCTACTTTCAGATATGAATGTCTTTTAAATTTCAGATTTGCAGTATTGAGCATATAAAGTACTTTATGAATTCTAGAGATCTATTTTTAGCACTTAAAAAAAATGTAGTTTCATAGGAGTATAAAAGTGCAGACAATGTGATTCTCAGAGAAGAAACTGCAAGTTTCAGTTTCAGATAAGAAACTGCAAGTTCAGTTTCAGATAAGAAACTGCAACTTTCAGAGGCAGAGCATTTATATTAACACGGCCTTTTCAAACAAGGTTAACATCATGTTGGAAGTTTTATTCATGGTCGAAAAATGGAACTACCAGCCAGTTAACATCATGCTGATCAACATTCATGCATAGCACATCTTCATATGATGCATAGTCAAAATGCCCACACAATGTCGAGTGTGCGCAACACAGAGAAAACGAGGGACGAAGGTTTGGCAAGTGTTGGACGTGGTTTTGGGCTGCCCCGTCTAGGCTTTCATTTTTAACATGGACAGCCCACGACCTCGGATGGGAGGTCCATAGGCCTGTTTGTATTTTCTTAAGACCGTCATGTATCGACCGGCCTATGGACCTCCCATCCAAGGTTTTATTTTTGGCAACCCAGTTTATGTATTTTTTTTGAAGAAAACGCAGAGGTCTGTTCTATTTTTCTATATAAGAATAGGAACGCCATGTCCAACTTATGTTTCCCTTCTAACTATATTATATATATTTAAATTATTTTATATGTTATTATATATTATTTTTATTGTCATCATATATTTAACAGATACTTACATATGTAAGAAAACAATATCCCACATCTTATTAACTTATAAAAATAATTTCTTAACAAATAAAATCCTGGATTGTTTTGGCACGCACATCCTAGTGATTGTGTACAAAAGCTTGGTAAGATTTAAGGACGAATGTAATAATATCACTTATTATTTAAATATATTTATAACAAAATGCTCAGCCCCTTTTTATTTTTTGATAACATTGCTGGCCCAACCCAACATTATAATTAGAATCAGCCCAGCAAAATCGTGTATTTCGAGAAAGTGCAAATGGCCTGTAATTTTTTAGGAAATAAAATAAATGGGCTGCATGGACGCTACATTATTTGTTCACACCAGCCCAGCTAATGGCTGTAATTCAAAAAACAGATCAAATTGACTGTAAATTCTACCGCGCAAAAAAAGACTATAAATTCTAAAAAAAATGGGTTGAATACGTGCCACATTTTTGGAGGCTGAAATATGGGCCAATAGGTCGAAGCCAACGCAAGTCGTTGTCAATTTAGTCAACAAATGATTTTGACATGTTAGCCGTTGGATTTACATCCAACGACCGGCATCCATCT
The DNA here is from genome assembly GCA_032464435.1 of Aegilops umbellulata. Taxonomy (NCBI): domain Eukaryota; kingdom Viridiplantae; phylum Streptophyta; class Magnoliopsida; order Poales; family Poaceae; genus Aegilops; species Aegilops umbellulata. The sequence goes on along the minus strand of CP136055.1, from coordinate 430,918,902 downwards.
TCAATCTCTTGTCTTCTTCCTCCAGCGCCGCCGGGACCACCTCTCGCCTCCTGCTGCTAGCAGCTCTCCTTAGCACGCTTCGCTATGAAGCGCTACTCCATCGTTGGCCAGGCCATCCCTCCACCCCTCCACACCTCCTGTTATTCTCCACCGACTGTCGAACCACACCGGACTAGAACCAGTTAACCCTCGTACACATCTCCGTCTACGACTCTACTCTCACGTCTTCCCATCTCTGGCTCGTTGCTGTCCGGGGCCTCGCCGTCATCCACCACCTTGGATGCGCTTGGCGTGGCGTGGTCAACGTGGTCAATGAACGACACCATCGGAAGTAGACTGTGTGTGGAGAGGCTGACAGCTGGGTCCACGACCGCACACAACGAAATGCCTCCTTATTACGCGCAAAATAATGATTCCTCCACCTGACATCTGGGACCCACCGGAAGGGCCTCTGTATTTCGCGAAAATAACGTGCCCCCGCTGACATTTCGGACCAACCAGCTATCTTCGCACGCAAGGAAGTGCCTCCTTATTACGCACAAAAAATGAATATTCCCCCTGCCAGCTGGAACCCAGCGTAGTGGGAGGCTGACTTGTGGGCCTACCAAGTTGACGGGGACGGAGGGCTTTGTCAACTTAGTCAATATGAATGATTCTAGCTCCTGTTACCATACGATGTTCATCCAACGACCGTAGTGCTTCTTCAACCTCTGGTCTTCTTGCTCCAGCCGCCCAAACCAGCGCCGGCCGTGCTGCGTGCTCCTGCCTCCCGTGGCCGGTTGTGATGCCGCGGAGGCCTCACCGCCCCTACTACTCCCACCGCTGGCCAGGACATCCCTCTACTCACCCACACCCCCTGTTATTCTGCGGCGACAGTAGCCTCACACCGCAGTCGAACCAGTGAACCCTCGTATCCTCTTCGCATGGGCATCCACTGCTGCGTCTTCCCCGGCTCCAAGTCGTCCCCTTTCTAGTCCTCGCCGTCGTCCACCGCCGTGGTGCTCTCGGCGCGGCGTGCTCAACATGGCCAAGGAGCGACTTCCATCGGACGTGGACTGTACGCGGAGAGGCTGACAACTGGGTCCACGGCCGCAACAAGGAAGTGTGTCCTTATTACGCGCAAAATAATGATTCCTCCTCCTGACAGTAGGGACCCACCGGACGGGCCATCGTATTTCGCAAAAAAACGTTTCCCCCTGACTGTTGGGACCCACCAGCTACATCTTCGCACGCAAGGAAGTGCGTCCGGGAAAAAACGATTCGCCCTGACTACTGGGACCCACCAGCTACATCTTTGCATACAAGGAAGTGCGTCCGGGCAAAAAAATGATTCGCCCCCTGATAGCTGGGACCCACCAGCTATATCTTCGCACGCAAGGAAGTGCCTGACAGTCGGGACACACCTGGTCGAAGCGTATGTAGCGTTGTCATTCTGGTCGCGAACGTGTACGTACATATATACTGGTGGATGTAGAGGCGCGCACGTAGCATGTACACGTACGTACAGCGGCCAGGGTGCAAGAAAGAAAATACGGCCACGTATGTGTACATACGGGCGGGGTCTCGAACGCCTACTCGCGCATACGTACGGCCAGGGCTCGTGTACATGGCTGGGTTGGAACGGAGAAACAACGTCATCGTCGTGCTTATGGGGAGGCAATGGAATGCGTCGTGTTCATGGGGAGGCAACAGAATGCGTCGTGTTCATCGGGAGGCAACGAAACGCGTGGGAGCCAACCGGCTGGGTTGGAACGGAATGCGTGGTCGTGTTCATTGGGAGGGCTTGGACGGAACAGGCGATGGAAACAAGGCCTGGCGTACTGCAGAACGAAGGAAACGGACCTCCTACGTTCTGAACGGGGTCCTGTTGATTGGGAGGGGTGTGGCGTACCGCAAAACGGAGGAAACGGACCTCCTACGGTCGAAACAGGGGTCCTGTTGATTGGGAGGGGTGTGGCGTACCGCAAAACGGACGAAACGGACCTCCTACGGTCGAAACAGGGGTCCTGTTGATCGGGAGGGGTGTGGCGTACCGCAAAACGGACGAAACGGACCTCCTACGGTCGAAACGAGGGTCCTGTTCATTGGGAGGGGTGTGGCGTACCGCAAAACGGGACTCCATGGGATACTGTTCATCTCCACCGTCGACCTCCTCCAGCCTCCACAGGCTACCGCCGACCTCCTCCAGCCTCCACGGGCTCCTGTTCATCCAGCCTCCACCGCGCGCTACTCCACCGACTACTGTTCAACCACCCCTCCACCGTCTACTGTTCATCCAGCCCTCCACACCACAGGGTCCTGTTCAACCACCACTCCATGGGCACCCCTCCACCGTCTACTGTTCATCCTGCCCTCCACACCACGGGGTCCTGTTCAACCACCCCTCCACGGGGACCCCTCCACCGTCTACTGTTCATCCAGCCCTCCACCACACCACGGGGTCCTGTTCATCCAGAGGCAACGCCACCGCTCACTGTTCATCCAACCCCCCCCCCCCCCGCAACGCTCACTGTTCATCCCAGAGGCAACATCGATTGGCTTCAGTTAGCAGCAGTAGCGAAGGAATCGCTCTATCGGGTTTAGTCAACATCCATCGATCGATTGCTCGGGTTTAGTAACGCGTAGCCTGCAGTCGCTCGGGTTCAGTTAGAGCCCAATGCCTCTCTCGGGTTCAGTTAGAGCCAACGCCTTCACACACACGCGCGTACGTGTACGAGAGAAACGCGCAACGCTCGGCCCCCCGACCTCCCATCGTAACCGGGAACTCCCCGAAATTTTCCTTGCCCTCGCTTCTACCACGGTTTTTTCCGTCATGGATGGCCCAAAGAATGTCATGCAACTGCGTCTTCGGCCCACCCAGGACGAAAAAAGCCCATTTTCTGTCATGATTTTTTGTCATGGAAGTAGGAGCCCACCACATCTATGATGATACCGGGTTTTGTCACAATTATCGTCATAGAAGTGTCGTATGTATGACAGAAATTTTTTTCGTTCGGCCCAAAATGTCACGGATGTGTCTTTTTTTTTGTAGTGTGATAGTGCAACTTATTTGTGGCACTGTTGTTTAGGTCATATTGTTCTAAAGCGCATGAAGAAACTCCATGCTGATGGGCTTTTGGAATCACTTGATGCTTGCGAACCATGCCTCGTGGGCAAGATGACTAAGACACCGTTCTCCGGAACAATGGAGCGAGCAACAGACTTGTTGGAAATAATACATACTGATGTATGCGGCCCGATGAGTGTTGATGCTCGTGGCGGGTATCATTATTTTCTGACCTTCACAGATGATTTGAGCAGATATGGGTATATCTACTTGATGAAACATAAGTCCGAAACATTTGAAAAATTCAAAGAATTTCAGAGTGAAGTGGAAAATCATCGTAACAAGAAAATAAAATTTCTACAATCTGATCGTGGAGGAGAGTATTTGAGTTACGAGTTTGGTCTTCATTTGAAATAATGCGGAATAGTTTCGCAACTCACGCCACCAGGAACACCACATCGTAATGGTGTGTACGAATGTCATAATCGTACGTTATTAGATATGTTACGATCTATGATGTCTCTTACTGATTTACCGCTATCATTTTCGGGTTATGCTTTAGAGACTGCTGCATTCACGTTAAATAGGGCACCATATAAATCCGTTGAGACGACACCATATGAACTGTGGTTTGGCAAGAAACTCAAGTTGTCGTTTCATAAAGTTTGGGGTTGTGATGCTTATGTGAAAAAGCTTCAACCTGATAAGCTCGAACCCAAATCGGAGAAATGTGTCTTCATAGGATACCCAAAGGAGATTGTTGGGTACACCTTCTATCACAGATTCGAAGGCAAGATATTCGTTGCTAAGAATGGATCCTTTCTAGAGAAGGAGTTTCTCTCGAAAGAAGTGAGTGGGAGGAAAGTAGAACTTGATGAGGTAACTCTACCTGCTCCCTTATTGGAAAGTAGTTCATCACGGAAATCAGTTCCAGTGATTCCTACACCAGTAAGTGAGGAAGCTAATGATGATGATCATGAAACTTCTGATCAAGTTAGTACCGAACCTCGTAGGTCAACCAGAGTAAGATCCGCACCAGAGTTGTACAGTAATCGTGTGCTGGAGGTCATGTTACTTGACCATGACGAACCTACAAACTATGAGGAAGCGATGATGAGTCCAGATTCCGCGAAATGGCTTGAGGCCATGAAATCTGTGATGGGATCCATGTATGAGAACAAAGTATGGACTTTGGTTGACTTGCCCGATGATCGGCAAGCCATAGAGAATAAATGGATCTTCAAGAAGAAGACTGACGCTGACTGTAATATTACTGTCTACAAAGCTCGACTTGTTGCGAAAGGTTTTCGACAAGTTCAAGGAGTTGACTATGATGAGACCTTCTCACTCGTGGCGATGCTTAAGTCCTTCCGAATCATTTTAGCAATTGCCGCATTTTATGATTATTAAATTTGGCAAATGGATGTCAAAACTGCATTCCTTAATGGATATCTTAAAGAAGAGTTGTATATGATGCAACTAGAAGGTTTTGTCGATCCAAAGGTGCTAACAAAGTGCGTAAGCTCCAGCGATCCATTTATGGACTTGTGCAAGCATCTCGCAGTTGGAATATATGCTTTGATAGTGTGATCAAAGCATATGGTTTTATACATACTTTTGGAGAAGCCTGTATTTACAAGAAAGTGAGTGGTAGCTATGTAGCATTTCTGATATATATGTGGATGACATATTGTTGATCGGAAATGATATTGAATTTCTGAATAGCATAAAAGGATACTTGAATAAGGATCTTCCAATGAAAGACCTCGGTGAAGCTGCTTATATATTAGACTTTCACAAAGCACATACCTTGATAAAGTTTTGAAGAAGTTCAAAATGGATCAAGCAAATAAAGGGTTCTTGCCTATGTTACAAGGCGTGAAGTTGAGTCAGGCTCAATGCCCGACCACTGCAGAAGAAAGAGAGAAAATGAAAGTCATTCCCTATGCTTCAGCCATATGTTCTATCATGTATGCTATGATGTGTACCAGACCTGATGTGTGCCTTGCTATTAGTTTAGCAGAGAGGTACCAAAGTAATCCAGGAGTGGATCACTGGACAACGGTCAAGAATATCCTAAAATGCCTGAAAAGGACTAAGGATATGTTTCTCGTTTATAGAGGTGACAAAGAGCTCGTCGTAAACGGTTACGCCGATGCAAGCTTTGACACTGATCCGGATGAATCTAAGTCACAAACCGGATATGTATTTTTATTGAATGGTGGAGCTGTCAGTTGGTGCAGTTCCAAGCAGAGCATCGTGGCAGGATCTACGTGTGAAGCGAAGTACATATCTGCTTCGGAAGCAGCAAATGAAGGAGTCTGGATGAAGGAGTTCATATCCGATCTAGGTGTCATACCTAGTGCATCGGGTCCAATGAAAATCTTTTGTGACAATACTGGTGCAATTGCCTTGGCAAAGGAATCTAGATTTCACAAGAGAACCAAGCACATCAAGAGACGCTTCAATTCCATCCGCGATCAAATCAAGGAGGGAGACATAGAGATTTGCAATATGCATACGGATCTGAATGTTGTAGACCCGTTGACTAAGCCTCTCTCACAAGCAAAACATGATCAGCACCAAGACTCCATGGGTGTTAGAATCATTACGGTGTAATCTAGATTATTGACTAGTGCAAGTGGGAGACTGAATGAAATATGTCCTAGAGGCAATAATAAAGTTGTTATTTATATTTCCTTATATCATGATAAATGTTTATTATTCATGCTAGAATTGTATTAACCGGAAACTTAGTACATGTGTGAATACATAGAAAAAACAGAGTGTCACTAGTATGCCTCTACTTGACTAGCTCGTTAATCAAAGATGGTTAAGTTTCCTAACCATAGACATGTGTTGTCATTTGATGAACGGGATCACATCATTAGAGAATGATGTGATTGACTTGACCCATCCGTTAGCTTAGCACTATGATCCTTTAGTTTATTGCTATTGCTTTCTTCAAAACTATTACATGTTCCTATGACTATGAGATTATGCAACTCCCGAATACCGGAGGAACACTTAGTGTTCTATCAAACGTCACGACATAACTGGGTGATTATAAAGATGCTCTACAGGTGTCTCTGATGGTGTTTGTTGAGTTGGCATAGATCAAGATTGGGATTTGTCACTCCGATTGTCGGAGAGGTATCTCTGGGCCCTCTCGGTAATGCACATCACTATAACCCTTGAAAGCAATGTGACTAATGAGTTAGTTACAAGATGATGCATTACGGAACGAGTAAAGAGACTTGTCGGTAATGAGATTGAACTAGGTATGATGATACCGATGATCGAATCTCGGGCAAGTAACATACCGATGACAAAGGGAACAACGTATATTGTTATGCGGTTTGACCGATAAAGATCTTCGTAGAATATGTAGGAACCAATATGAGCATCCAGGTTCCGCTATTGGTTATTGACCGGAAGTGAGTCTCGGTCATGTCTACATAGTTCTTGAACCCGTAGGGTCCGCACGCTTAACGTTCGATGACGATCGGTATTATGAGTTTATGTGTTTTGGTGTACCGAAGGTAGTTTGGAGTCCCGGATGTGATCACGGACATGACGAGGAGTCTCGAAATGGTCGAGACATGAAGATTGATATATTGGAAGGTTATATTTGGACACTGGAATGGTTTCGGATGAGTTCGGGCATTTACCGGAACCCCCCGGGGGCTTAATGGGCCTGCATGGGCTTTAGTGGAAGAGAGAGGAGGCGGCCAAGAGGTGCCCCCCCCAATCCCAATCCGAATTGGGAGGGGGGCTGGCCCCCCTTTACTTCCTCCCTTCTTCCCATTCCTTCCCCCTCTTATTAGGACTAGGAAAGGGGGGAACCTACTCCTAGTAGGAGTAGGTTCCCCCCCCCCTTGGGGGCGCACCATGAGGCCGGCTGGCCCGCTCCTCCCCTCCAATATATACAGGGGAGGGGGCACCCCATAGACACACAAGTTGATTGTTTAGCCGTGTGCGGTGCCCCCTCCACAGATTTCCACCTTGGTCATATCGTTGTAGTGCTTAGGCGAAGCCCTGCGTCGGTAACTTCATCATCACCGTCATCACACCGTCGTGCTGACGAAACTCTCCCTCGGCCTCAACTAGATCAAGGGTACGAGGGACGTCACCGAGCTGAAGGTGTGCAGATCGCGAAGGTGTCGTGCGTTCGGTACTTGATCGGTTGCATCGCGAAGACGTTCGACTACATTAACTGCGTTACTTAATGCTTCCGCTTTCAGTCTACGAGGGTACGTGGACACACTCTCCCGCTCGTTGCTATGCATCACATAGATAGATCTTGCGTGATCGTAGGTAAAAATTTTGAAATACTGCGTTCCCCAACGCGTACCCCCTCCCCTTTTCTCCCCGGTCAATCGAGCCCCAGTGCCGCCAGGCTGCTGGCAACGCACCCGGCCATCTGCCATTGACCTAAACATCCTGGCTTTATTCTAACAAGGCCAGAGCCCCTCACGAACACGCACTTCCACCATGAGGTCCACCGCTCCATGGCGATCCTCCTGGACATCATCGCCGCGCTTGTAGCCCTCTGGAATGCCAAGACCACAGGAGCCTGAAGCTCGCTGTCGTTGTGAGCTCAACTTCGGCAAACTCTGTAAGCCCCCAAGCCTCAAACCATGTCCATTGTGTTCGTTTTGGGTGTGTGTATCTCACTGGCCAATGCCAACGTCCAAACATGTTTGTTATTTAGCACAACATCCATGCCCGAAGTCCCCTGTTATCTCTGTGAACTTTGACGAGCCTGTGGCCATCATCTCTGTCGTTCGCGAGGCTAGCCGACGCTACCTTCGACTTCCCCGAGCCACACCGAGGCCGCCCGTGCCCACCGTTGCCCTGGAGACCCCCTGGAACCCCGTCGCCATCGACACCCAAACGTAGCGACGCCGCATTCGCATTTTCCCGAGAGTCTCTAGTAACCTAGCCGCAATGGTGAGCTGCGATCTAATCCTGGCCGTCCAATTTTAATCGAACACGTTAGATTAGATCACTTAAAAAGATTTGGTAAGTTAGTTGTAAGCCGCTAGAAACAGATCGGACGAACGTGTTTTAACTTTATTTCCGAAATGGTATCATTCAATCAAAGAGCACCACATATCCAACGTTATCCAAAACATTATCCAGAACGAATTCACTTAATTAAAATGAAAAGGTAGTTTTGCAAAAAAAAGTCTGTGGAACTTCTAACTATCATAACTACTTATCCAGAGGTCCAAATTAACTGATTCCTTTTACAAATAAACCCTTAGGAGATGTACTTTCTGAATATTTTTTAGGAAAATTAAATTTGAAAAATACGAATTTGAATTTCAAACAGAATATTTTAAATCTTAAAATAGGCATAACTTTTAAAATACAAAACCAAATCAGATGATTCTTTTGTATTTGGAAGCTAGTGAATTGTAGTTTAGTTTAGTCCACTCTTGGTAAATTTATAAAATAGTTTCTGGATAGAATCTTAACAACACTAGTTTCACATATATTTGAATGTATTTAGTGAATCAACACCTAGCTAACAACCAAATTCAATTAGTATAATTTATAGACTTGTTTGAACTTAATAGGGCACTTAATAAGATATCTTAAAAAATGGGTCATGGTTTGAATTTTAAAAAATCTAGTCTAGTAATGATGAAACCTTGGATATTTTATAAATGAAAATTTGGAGAAAATAAATATTTTAATTAACCTTCGGGGTTTAAATCATGTTGACCTAGGGGTTTCGAATTTCAAATTCAAAGTCAAACTTAGATTAAATAGAAATTCAAATAGTGCAAGCCACTTCTCAAAATTCAAATCAAGTTTCATAAACCAAATTGAGGTATTAAATTATTTAGGGTTCTTAAATATTAGACTAGGCTTTTCAAATTGAAACTGTTATGAAGTCAAACACAAACCAAGTTGAGGACCCAAATTGGAAAGATCAAACTGAATGAAATCGTACCCAAACAATCCAACATCTTGTGATGTGTGATTTGTTCTTCGCATTCGTGCAAGTTTTCCGTTTGCATGAATTGTGTTCTTTTGATCGCCATGTGTTATTTTTCTGTTAATGTTTGATTACGAGGAGTGCAACCCCTATGACTGTGAGGAGTGCACCGGTGACAACAACAACCAAGGCAAGTTCCACTTTGATCATGTTACCAAGTATTTTCTTGCAATGTAGTTTTTCCATGATAGGTGTGTGAGTTTAGGATGCTAAATTCTGTACAACCCAGTAGTTGACAACCTTAATCCACACTTACCCCCACCTTGTAACCATCGAGTAGATGCTTAGTTGCTATGACATGGATTGGGAAACATCAATTACTATTGAACTATACAACTGTCTGGTTGACTACTTAATTAATGAATCAACAGTGCAGTTCTTCGGTATTGCTTGGTGGTTGACAGTTTTCTGGGTGACCGCCTAGGCTCAAAGGGATCGTACGAGTTCAAAGTTGAGTAGATTCCGTGTGTAACAATGAGAGAATATGGGCTCTGTCTGGACCAAGTAAGTTGTGGGAACTCTCCTGGGCATGACCAGTAGATTTAGGTGTGTAGGTTTGATTGGGTCTGCCATCTCCGAGAGGGCTACTACTTCCCTAAAGTCTCGTCTTAGTCTACGTAGCTACTTCACGAGTGAAGTTTAGTAGCAGGAAGGTGCTTTCGGGAATCATGGGTAAAGTACACAAACCTCTTCAGAGTGTATAAAACAGATCATGATCGTGTCCCCGGAAATGGACAATCTTGAGTAACTCATTGAAGAATTGTCAGCTTGATCTCATCACCTTTTTTCTAATAAAATTTATGGGTTGAGCAAAGGGGGGTATGGACCTGATCTCAGGGGACTGGGGATGTACCAGGGCCTCTGGAGATTGTCTTAGGGCAATCGCAGGATGCAGGAACCCACATGCTCAAATGCATTTGGATGATCGGGTGATACGATCCATGACTGCTCTAGGATGCAGTAAGTCCAGCTACTAGAGTAGACCACTTTTAAAATAATAGGGCAAACCTATATTTTCTGCAAAGATCCTTGAGCCCCACCAGCCAAAGTGCATGTAGGTGAACAGGATCCCAGTGAACTGCGAACTTATCAATATATTCAAAGTATTGACCCTAGTCGCTGCAACGTATCAAGTTGCAGGTGACTACCACGAGGAGTGACTTATGTAGGGTTTTGTGCCCCCACTTGACATGCTTCCCTATGATGGAGCTTAACAAGGCGTATACTTAGATTTTCTTTCGTTTCCGCTTGATGTGAACTTCGTTTGCTTATTGTAAGACTAATTATTTGACTGGTCTATGGCCAGAGTGTGTAAGACTATTAACTTTCTGGATCATGCGATGTAATAAAGTATTTGTGTATGATACAACATCGTTACCTTGTATGCCAATGATTTGATATAGGTTTTGAAGAAAATATGCCCTAGAGGCAATAATAAAGTTGTTATTTATATTTCATTATATCATGATAAATGTTTATTATTCATGCTAGAATTATATTAACCGGGAACTTAGTACATGTGTGAATACATAGACAAACAGAGTGTCCCTTGTATGCCTCTACTTGACTAGCTCGTTAATCAAAGCCGGTTAAGTTTCCTAGCCATAGACATGTGTTGTCATTTGATGAACGGGATCACATCATTAGAGAATGATGTGATGGACAAGACCCATCCGTTAGCTTACACTATGATCGTATAGTTTATTGCTATTGCTTTCTTCGTGACTTATACATGTTCCTATGACTATGATATTATGCAACTCCCGAATACCGGAGGAACACTTAGTGTGCTATCAAACATCACAGCGTAACTGGGTGATTATAAAGATGCTCTACTGGTGTCTCCGATGGTGTTTGTTGGGTTGGCATAGATCGAGATTAGGATTTGTCACTCCGTGTTTCGGAGAGGTATCTCTGGGCCCTCTCGATAATGCACATCACTATAAGCCTTGCAAGCAATGTGACTAATGAGTTAGTCACGGGTAATGCATTACGGAACGAGTAAAGAGACTTGTCGGTAACGAGATTGAACTAGGTATGATGATACCAACGATCGAATCTCGGGCAAGTAACATACGATGACAAAGGGAACAATGTATATTGTTGTGCGGTTTGACCAATAAAGATCTTTGTAGAATATGTAGGAACCAATATGAGCATCCAGGTTCCGCTATTGGTTATTGACCGGAGAAGTGTCTCGGTCATGTCTACATAGTTCTCGAACCCGTAGGGTCCGCACGCTTAACGTTCGATGACGATTTGTATTATGAGTTATGTGATTTGATGTACCGAAGGTTGTTCGGAGTCCTGGATGAGATCATGGACATGACGAGGAGTCTCGAAATGGTCGAGACATAATTGATATATTGGACCATGTTGTTCGTACACCGGAAGTGTTTTGGAGAGTTTCGAATAAAACCGGAGTGCCGGAGCGTTACCGGAACCCCCCTAGGAAGTTAATGGGCCACCATGGGCCTTAGAGGAGAGAGGGTCGGCCAGGAGGTGGCACCCCCCCCCCCAGTCCGAATTGGACAAGGGGTGGGGGCGGCGCCCCCTTCCTTCCTTCTCTTCCCTTCCTCCTTCCTTCCCCTCCTTGTTGGACTAGGAAAGGGGGGAACCTACTCCTAGTAGGAGTAGGATTCCCCCCCTTGGGCGCGCCCCTTGAGGCCGGCCGGCCCCCTCCTTCCCTCCTTTATATATGGGGAGGGGGCACCCCATAGACACACAAGTTGATCTTTAGCCGTTTGGGTGCCCCCCTCCACAGTTTTCCACCTCGGTCATATTGTCGTAGTGCTTAGGCGAAGCCCTGCGCCGGTCATCATCACCGTCACCACGCTGTTGTGCTGACGGAACTCTCCCTCGGCCTCAGCTGGATCTAGAGTTCGAGGGACATCACCGAGCTGAACGTGTGTAGATCACGGAGGTGCCGTCGTTGGGTACTTGATCGGTTGCATCACGAAGACGTTCGAGTACATCAACCGCGTTGCTTAACTCTTCCGCTTTCGGTCTACGAGGGTACATGGACACACTCTTCTCGCTCGTTGCTATGCTTCTCCTAGATAGATCTTGCGTGATCGTAGGAATTTTTTTGAAATACTACGTTCCCCGACAGGTTTGGCATAGAAACACACGGAGACCATATGCCTAAAAAGGTGGGGTCGTGACAACATTAAGGACGAAAAGGGAGGAAAAGGAAGATACAATATTGTCGATGTGGTGGTACAATGTTTTCTCATCTACATGAAAGGATCAACTCCTGATTAACTAACATGCAATTTAGAAAAATATCTTCTCTAGTGACGTTACTTGATGATTGAGTCATCTGACTATATAAACACTTTTTTAGAAAATGATCCGACTATATAAATATATGCACCTATATATGGAATAAACTTTGAGAACATTCCATGTATATATGTAAATAGACTTCAACAACCGACAATGTTATTATAAAGAAAGGGGGTGCAAAATTGTTAATATTGGTAATCAACAACAACAAAGAGAAACTACCACTCATTCAGCAGTATATTCTCTCTTAATATTGGAAATCAACAAGAGGACAAAGATAAATTTCATGAGTATATTCTATCTGGACCCAAATCCTACAAACACATACATACCTGAAAAAACAAATTGAGAACCCTCTATATGTGCAAAAAGGGTGAAAGTAGAAAAGCTAAAATTAAAAGGAGCCGCAACAATCAAGAAAGGTCCAAACCTAAGATGATTGATGTCTATTAGAATGGCCATGCATGGTAAATATAGCAAAGCTAAAACTAAATTAATATCTAACAGAAACAATAGTGTAGAAGAATGATCAAAGCGACAACCACAGCTAAATCATATCAAACTGGACCAATTATTTATTTCTGAAACAGACCTGCTAATTCTATATTTCACGGAGCATATACCTAGAAGAATAATGGAACCCAATTTAGTTAATTTAAACGTAAAAAATAGATATGAACATTATTACCATCCAACAGTCAACCGGCTCAAGTTATTGTGGCGTAGACATGTAGCTCAAAGAACTCAATCTCAGCAAATCATCAACTGATTTAGTCCGGCGGCACCAACCCGAGCATTATAGGTTGGTAGGAAGCATCACATGGAGCACCGGAGCTTGGGGAGCAAGAAGGAGTTGAGTCACTCTAGGGGATTCTTAGCAAATCATGTTCGCCGCCTAGCATTCGGTAATCATCTCTACCGCATACTGCAAAATTTAAATGCAAATTTGTAACCAAATCTATAAATTGAAACACAATCAACGTAAAGAAGAATGTTGGCTTGGGGGGATGTGTTCCGAGAAGAGAGATCCTGGGGGAAACAGGTATGGAGTACGACAAGGGGAAGCAGGGCCTCGTAGGCGAGGACGATGATAAGGCTTCCCTTGCCCGTGCCGGGGTCATAGACTGGCACCACCGGCAGGCGATCAAATGCTTCACTAGTGTTCTGGGGGTTTGGTCTTGATGCCTGCTACTTGTGAGCTGCGTTGGGATTTTCCCCGAAGAGGAAGGGTGAAGCAATATAGTAGCGGATAGTATTTCCCTCAGTAGAGAACCAAGGTTATTGGACCAATAGGAGAACCACGCAAACATTCGACAGTACCTACACACACAAGAGCAAATACTTGCACCCAACGCGAGCAAGAGGGTTGTCAATCCCCTTGTACCCGTTAATTGCAAGGATCAAATCTGGTAATAGGTGATATATAAATTGCAAAGTAAAATAAAATTAGAAAATTGCAGCAAGGTATTTTTGGTTTTAGCAATATGATTAAATAGACCCAGGGGCCATAGTTTTCACTAGAGGCATCTCTCTCATAAAGACAACATACGGTGGGTAGACAAATTACTGTTGGGCAATTGATAGAAAAGCGCATAGTTATGACGTTATTCATGGCATGATCATGTACATAGGCATTACGTCTGTGACAAGTAGACCGACTCCTGCTTGCATCTACTACTATTTCTCCACTTTGAGAGTGCTTCTATGCTTGCCTCTCTATGTATTAAGTTCATAACAAACAGAAGAATGCATGAAGTATGATGACATAATGTAGACAGAATAAAACTAAGCAATATGATTAAACCCCGTTATTTTACCCTTAGTACCAACAATACAATACATGCCTCACTACCCCTGCTGTCACTGGGCGAGGACACCGCAAGGTTGAACCTACCACAAAGCACCACTCCCGCTGAAGATAAATCAATCTAGTTGGCCAAACCAAATGGGTAGATCGAAGAGAAATACAAAGCTATAACAATCACAAATAATAAAGTTCAGAAAAAACTAAATTACTTTCAATGAATAATCTGATCATAAACCAACAATTCATCGGATCCCAACAAACACATCGCAAAAGAAGATTACATCGAATAGAACTCCAAGGAGAACATTGTATTGAAAATCAGAGAGAGAGAGAGAGAGAGAGAGAGAGAGAGAGAGAGACAGAGATCTAGCTAATCACTATGGACGTGTAGGTCTGTGGTAAACTACTCACACATCATCGGGGGTGCGGCAAGGTTGATGTAGAGGCCCTCCGAGATTGATTCCCCCTTCGACAGAGTGCCAGAAAAGGCCTCCAGATGGGACCGTGGAAGTACAGAGACTTGCGCGGTGGAAAAATTATTTCGGGGGGTGCTCTGGGGGTTTTCCAATATTTGGGAATATATAGCACTAGAATTAGGTCAGACGAAGCCACGAGGGGCCCACAAGTCATCAGGGCGGTGCCGTTTCCTTGTAGGTATTCTGGTCCCTCCCTAAAGCTTCTAGGATCTCTTATGTCCAGAAAAAATCATCAAAAAGTTTTGTCATGTTTGGCATAAATTTTCTGTAAAACCAAAAACAAGCTAAAAACAACAACTGACACTAGGCACTGAGTTAATAGACTAGTCCCCAAAAATGATATAAAATTGCATATAAAATATCTAATATTGATAATATAATATCATGAGACAATCAAAAATTATAAATACGTTGGAGACGTATCAACGCCTCCAACAAATTCGCCATGTCCAACACATTTGTGGTAAACCAATGGTGGGTAAGGGGTGCAGATGCGCAGCTTTGGTGCAGACTATGGGATTTGAAGCAAACACATTTGTCTAGTGGAGAAGATTAAGAAGGGAATCAAAAATCCAGTGGTCTCTTTTGCAAAATAGTGGGCTAGATGAGAAGAAGGGCATTTAGTAGAGAAGAGAAAAGACAACAGTAGAAGTCAGTCAATGGAGGAGTAATTGAGGGGACGAAAGGTTTGTGATGCGAATCGTCTAGAGAAAAAGAGAAGAGGCTAGCATGTCAATCAAATAAGCTAGGCATATGCTAACTACATGGGATACTACCAATAATTGAACCAGTAACATGGCACGTACTATCGGCCTGGGCTGCCCATGCATAAAATTGTAGCTTCTTACACCAATGTTGTTACCATAAAATCTGGTGGGCAAAATGTGGGGTTCATACAACCCATGTTATCGGCTTAAATCCATCAGGAGAAAGGAAGGGACTATGATGTGTTGTTTTCTTGGCGTGAACAATGTGGCCACAATGGTAGGGTTAGCCATGACATGGCTGCTTGTGAAGTCAGTCTTTTCTTAGATCGCATGGTTGCCAATGTGTATAGGTTGTATGTCAAGATAAATAAGGTAGTGGATGACTCTCTTAGGTACGTAGGATTCCATCCTCCCAATCTGTGCATATCCTTGCCTCTCCACATGCAAGCAATAAGAGCAAATATAATAAGAGGCTTCTAACATGTGTCATATGACACTTTTGTTGATATGAAGAAGAGAGACACTGTAAAATAAGAGATCTCATTCGAGATTACAAGTGTCACAAAGCAAACATGAAAAAATATAAAGAAAAGAGAACGAGAGAAGGTGAAAAACAAGATCTAATAGTCAATCTATCGTATAGATGACATGTCAGTAGTATATAGCCACTAGTTCGTTATATTATTAGTTGTGCACTAAGTATTTATAGTGAACCTAGTAGCTACTCTAATAACCATGTTATTATATGAGTGTTTTCTCATGAAGGCTTTTAGGTGGTATGGCATTCACTATAGAGACAACAACCTACTGTCTTATTACCATTGATCATATGTAACAAAAAACATATAAAGCCCATTTCCGCTCGTGTGCATCGTGTCCCATGATAGCACGGTATGGGCTGAAGAGGCTGACATTGGTTCATAGGTCGGGTGGTGGTTGAGACCGATCGTCTTAACTTGAAGCCCCTTGACTATCATAACTTGAACAATGTTTCATCGAGTGCTCTTTTTCGGGAGACGAAGTATGTCCTTTATCTGGTCATTTAGATTGCCCGTGTTGAGTTACGTCCACAAATATGCAACAATTAATCAACCTCATAAGTTGGTTGCATTACTAAGCATAGCTCGGGTGGTAACCGGTCTTGTTGCGGAACCAATCCACCCCACTTTAAGACACGGACTTTGCAAATGTGCTTTGCATTTGTCTGAATTTATTCTAGACTTTCTAGCAATGTTCGTTCAGTGGAAGATGGTGTTTCCGTCAGTCCCAGTCTCAGGAGGTGCTCATAGGATAGGTTGTGTGTTCATAGGGGTGAGTGAAGAGTGTTTCTAAAAGAATTAGTTGGTTGCATGGGGTGCAACAAAAGTTTATCTTTGATGGAAAATACAAATGTTGAGCCAATTTCATTAATATAATGCAAATCAAGAAATAATAAAAATATTATTTACACGAGCCAAAATAGAAGGGAAGAAAGAAAACAAACCTAAAGCATGTTTTTGCTCCACTACCAATTTTAGTTTGTGTGGCTGTTGAAGAAAGACCCATGTCTTTGCATAACATGGGAGAGCCAACCAATGCCAAGGCCGCTCTAGGAACGTTCATTGAAGCCAAGGTCACCAGAGGTCAGGGTCAAGATTTGCAACCCCCACCTCCACCACCACCCATTTCCTGAGGCCTACACATCGTTCTCTGATTGACAATGGAATGACTACCACAAGCATGTTCACCATAATCGCCTTTCCAAATGATGGTCCTATACAACTTGTTGATTTTTTGCAGCACACACCCAATTAAAGCGAAGATTGTCATGTGATAAACCTCAATAATAAGATAAGAAGAGCTTAGCAAGCAGATTTCTAGTGGCTAGTTTTTTCTCCAATCTTCAAGTCTTGCCCCTAATTTGTCAATAGGAGGTTAGAATAACCACATATTTAGCATTCGTATTAAGTGTAGAGGTAGCTTGTAATACTTGCATGCGAGAGTGCCATTATAGGCGGTGCAAAGTGATTCAAAATATTAGTAATTTTTTTAGTAAGGAGGCACTTGCCTGGTTTTAGCAAACTGAAGCCCTTAAGATTTTACAACAAATGACAAGAAAGTCTATGAATGAACTCAAGTTTGATACAAACCCAAGAGGATCATTGGCTGAAAAGCTGAAATGACACAAAACATGAAATAACTCCAAGCGCCGATGAAGTATCATATGAAAATATTCCCTCATGGTTGTTGCCCTCCTCCCTAGGAGCCTTGGCATTTTGGTGACGCTTTTTGCACAATGTCTCAATGGTCAATGGTTCGTGGGCCACGCTGAGTAGCTTCCAAGTTGTAAGAATGTAGTCATTTTATAAAGTTCATCAACAGGATGCTTAATAAAAAAAGTCATTCAATACGATATTTATTACAAATTTGCTAAAGCGTCGAGGCGAGAGAAGCAAAGCAAATCCAAGAAACCCTTTGTGGAAGTCGGGAAAGTCTCCCACTCAGGGTGTGGAAATTGGTGAAAGATGCCAGTGCCCAACTACACCTAGTGACATCCCTTATGCATCCCATAGAAATTGGGCCATGCAACAGAAAAAATATATGGTTATTGTCTTTCATTGTTCCACAAAGAGGACAAAGACCGTCACCTCGTCCATGCCTCTTCTGCACTTCTACCCCAGATGTTAGACGGTCACAAACTAGAGGTCACAAGAAAATCTTTATCTTGCTGGATAATACGGCTTTCCAAATGTCCATGGCTTGAAATTGGGCTGCCCATTGTGCAACGTACGATAAATTAGATAGTTGAGAATTTTCCCGGTTTTTCCAACTTCCAATGGAAAGAATCTGCATTATTGGTTAGTGCGGTACTCACGGGAATATTATCTAGGCGATGCCACTCCTCTCCTTCCTCGAGGCTGAGAGCCCGGCCAAACAGTGGACGACATTGGCAATGCATCCAATTCTCACTCACCAAAGCGTTCGGGGAAGCTGGCTATCGCAAACAGGGTGGAACCCGGTTGCTAACTGCTTTTCGCCAATCCACACATCAGCAATATTAATATTGTCATACCGGACTGAAAATAGCTCATCCTCATCAAGGTTTATAAGTAGCTCGCTAGAATTCATCAAAGCAATCAGGGGTTCCAGCACTTGCACGAACTCTTCTTTTTAGGAACTTGTCGTTGGATCATCAACAAAAAATAGCACGCTATAGCGTTTTAGGTGGTGTTTGATTCTCTAGTCCTAGGACTTTTTCTAGTCCCAACTAAAAAGTCCCTAGTCCCTAAAAAGTCCCTCCCTGTTTATTTCCAGAGACTAAAAAGTCCATAGTCCCTTCCTAAAGGTTATTAAATAATCATGTTGCCCTAGTATATAAAAAAATAACAATCAAACAACACCATGGAGGGGCGGGCCAATGGGTGCATGGAGGGGCATTATTGAAAAAGTCCCAAAAAGACTCTTCTTGAAGGGGTGTTTGGTTTAGAAGTCCTAGGACTTTTTCTAGTCCCAGGGACTAATAAAAAAACTCTCCAGTAGAGTCTTTTTCTAGTCCCTGTAGAAAAAGTCCCTCCCGTTTGGTTCCTAAGGACTTTTTAGGGACTTTTTCTAATCTCTGGGACTAAAAAGTCCCTGAACCAAGCACCCCCTAGTCTTCTCCATTTAGTACCAAAAGCCTAGTTTAGTCCCAAATGCCTAGTTTAGTCCCTAAAAAGTCCCTCCCGTTTGGTAAAAAAGTCTCTAGGACTTTTTCCAGTCCCTACATAAAAAAGTCTCTGGAAACAAACATCCCCTTAAGCAATGTCTCGCTAAAGGAAATCAGTGCACAATCATTCGCTATAGGGACACGATATAGCCTAGCTCTAGTGGATTTTAAGAGCGTCATCATCCTCACACATGGAGAGGCAAAAAAAATCATTTCTGGCCGGCCTGCGAGGATACCTTCTGAAGGTGGTCAATCGCGATAGATTGATAGTGAACAACGTCACTGACAGAAGGTATCCTCGGCAAAGCCCACAAGCATATCAAAGCCAGTCCCTGGCAAAATAGTTACGTAAATCCGGATGGTTTAATTTATCCCGAACGCCAATTTATTTCACAAACTAGTAAGTTTCAAGCACTTAGATGATAGACAGCTCGGTGGACGCCCACAAGTTATCCTTGCGTCAAATACCGGTCACATCTTCTTTTATAAAAGCACCGGTCGTATCTCCCCAGTGTCAAGGTCAGGGAGAACTCGGCTCAAAAAAAAAAGGTCAGGGAGAACTGAAGTTCGTACGGAGAAAGTTCTACCGTTCACCCTGATCTTAGCCATCCAACACTATATCTGACGGCTCCGGGCGTCTTTCAGAAGCCTTCCCGTATGGCGACACATCATCGGTAGCAAGCAACATTTGTGGCCCGTGAGATTTTGTTGCCCACAGCTAGCCGGACGGACAGTCCATCATGCGATCGGTCGGAAGCGGTCGAGGCAGCTGGCGGACTCGAGGCCCATGTTCCAGAACTCCTCGTAGTACTCCTGGTAGGTGAAGGGCCGATAGGCCAGAGGGTGGCCGCCGTCCACCAGCGCCTCCGCCGGCGCGACCACCGCGTCCGGGGACGGGCAGTAGAACGTCGGCACCGAGATCCTCTCGCTCTCGCTGTTGACGATCACCCGGTGGAGCACGCTCTTGTATCGATCGTTGCTCAGCGCCTGCACGGCATCATAACCGAAACGTTAGTATACAAGCAATTGTGTCTACGTGGAACTATCAGAGTTCTCCACATGCACAAAAATGGGTACCTGCAGTTGATCGCCGATGTTGATGACTAGCGCGCCGGGCACGGGGCTGACGGCCACCCAGCGGCCGTCACGCTGGACCTGCAGCCCGGACACGCCGTCCTGGAGCAGCAGCGTGACGGCATTGGGGTCCTTGTGCCCCGGCAGTCCGTACGTCAGCTCCGGCTGCGGGCACGGCGGGTAGTAGTTCACCGCCATGTGCTGCGCATGCCGCCCCATGGCCTTCACCATGTGGCCTCTCTCGAGCCCGAGGCTCTCCGATATCGCCTCCAGCAGCCTCAGCGCCAGCGCTCTCGCCTCCGTCGAGTAGGTGCCGACTACTTCCCTGCTCACACGGTCAGCACAAATTGTCAGTTTATTTCCATCTCACAAAAAACAACACCTATCAGTTTTCCTTATTGCAACAGCTAGCTTGTCATCGTCCTGACAGAGGTCTAACGGTGCACATGTTCGGTACGCGCCTTGTTGTTTTGACAGGTTAATTAGCGGGCCGTATTGAAAGATTCGATCGCTACGAACAGTATTAAAAGTCGTAGGCTAAAATTAAGTATTAGTGCTAGTAACTAAGTAGCTTAATTAGTTGGCGACCAGCTGCACGTACGGAAGTTCATCCTGACACGATAAAAATGAGGCCGAGCATCGACGGGTGCTCACCTGAAGGCCGGCGGGTTGGAGGGCCACTGGTCGACGAAGCTCTCGAGTGGGTAGCAATGCAGGCGGAGGAAGTCGCGCCAGTTGCTCACCTTCTCGGTGCGCACGTTGAAGCTCGTGGACAGCCGGATCGCCTTCTTGGGGTCGTCGGAGTAGCACTTGAGCCGCTCCGACTCCGGCAGGTGGAAGAACTCCCTCGCCACGCGCAGCATCCCCTCCACGACCGCCTCCGGGATGCCGTGATTCGTCACCTACATACGCAGTAACGACCAGTGTCAGGTTGTTCAGAGCTCTGTCGAACGTCTCGTGCTACTACATCGGCAGAACAAAAGATTAACTGGTCTCAACAAGTGGTGCACGTAGTACGTACCATGAAAAACCCGTCGTTCTCGCACGCCGCGCCGATGGCCTCGACGACCCTGCGGCGCCCCGGCCCGTCGAGGTGCTTCAGGTCGATGAGCGGAATGCCGGCGCCGGACACGTGGTCGACATTGGCGAGGTCCGGGCGGTCTCCGACCGCTCTGATGTGGCTCGACGGGACTTGCCTGGATTGCGCCACCAGATCGCTTAGGAGAGGCTTTGCGGCGATCGCCGGAGCCATGCTCTTGTCTAGGAATGGTACGATGTGGTGCGTACTTGCTGCTCGGCTGTTTGATAGTATTGCCACCCGCTGCCGTGGGGTTATATAATGTGATCCGTGCACATATTCAAGTTGGCCTTGGCAAATCGATGGCACGCACAATAAAGAACCTTTTAGCACCTAGCATCCATGTATGAAAATTTGGGCATACTATAAATTGACCTGAGTTAGACTAGGCATAATGGATAGTAACATAAACATGTTACTAATCTATTTTACTACCTCTATAGTCGGGAGTAACATATTTGTAACATGCAACACTTCATTTAGGCTATAGACACATTTTGCCTTGATACATGCGATGTTGCTCATACTACTAGTAACTACTCACTCCGTTCGGAATTACTTGTCGCAGAAATGGATGTATCTAGATGTATTTTAGTTCTAGATACATTCATTTGCGAGACAAGTAATTCCGAACAGAGTGAGTATCTATGTTATCATTTTTCTTTCTTTTTTCATTTATTGCTTGACATACTATCTATTTTATCTAGATATGTGTGATGTTACTATTTATATTACTTCCACTATGGGTAGTTTTATTGGGCAAGGAGTTGAGTCGTGACTATAGGTCGGTGCAACAAATTGTAGAACGGCTAGGAGTACATAACGCTCATGATTTTATTTTGGCTGTGTGCATTCTAGATATGCAGAGAATGAATGTTGCTTAATTATCATGATTGCATCTGCTTGATGTTACATTTTAAATTAATAAAAGCACCATTTAGTGAAAAAATGATGATCATGGCTATGGATGCCTTTTAACCACACTACTTAAGAAAATATATGTAAAAACAAGTCATGAGTTTTTGGTGTATGGGAGTCATAGCTGACTAACTCCCTTAGTATCATAAACAAATCGATGGCACACAACAAAGAACCTCTTAGCACTTAGCCTTTGTTTTCTGAAATACCTAAATTTATTATAAAAGTTCACCGGAAGCATGAAGCACTTCAAATATAATAAAAACTATATTAAGATCTCTAGATCACCGAACGATCACTAAATCTGCCAAAATAAATTGCTGGCGCGTCGCTGTCGTCACTCTCATATCAAAGTCGGCCTGATTTTATTGATGACAACATAGAAGTATTTGTGCACGTGCGTCTAAGGACCAATGCCCGGTCGTCGTTGTTGAACTGTTGAAAGCACCTAAGGCTAGATCTCATCGTCCATGGACTTAGCTTTCATGGCCAGAAATTTTTTGTGGATTATAAGTCGACTTAGAATTATTGACCCAGTGTTTTTTTCTTTCTTTGCGGGGAAGTTATTGAACTAGTGCTGATTATGTATTTTCTGTACTACTAGACACCGAGGGCGGTGCAATCAATTGTACAACAGCTGGTGATTCAAGTTGTTAATTTGGATCGGTCTCAACCAAAGGAGAGTTCTTAATAATCTTGTAAACGCTACAAGAAAAAGATTGAACATATTCACATTTCCCTTAATTTATGTGAACAATTCGTTGTCTTCAGCACGGCACATGCATGTCATATCGAGGAAGCTAAATTTGTTGTGTCAGCCTGTTTGGCACCGGCGTGGACATGCCACTCTGCCAGCACATGAGCGGTTCCTACTTCCTACCAAGGTGTTCCCCTTCCAGATTGTCCTGTATTTGCACCCCGTCGACGCCGGCCGGCGGCGTTGCCGTGAACGTCATCGCAAAATTTACCCCAAGGAGAAGATTAGCCCGACACGCGAGACCCTGCGTGCGCCCAAAGTTCTACCCGCGATCGCCGACAGCGAATTTACCGTAAGATTATCTCTCACTAAAGAAATATCCAAACCACATGGAACTTGTAACTGAATAAACCACGAGCTGTCGCCGTCGTGGCCGCTAATTAGCGGTGGAGGTTAAACCACTAACTAATGGCAGCGGCGTACCCACGATGCTGCACCCACTTGTGATGGGCCGCAATTGCGCTGCCACGACAATCATGCGCCCACGCGTTCCATTCCGGGAGTACTATAAAAGATCTCGCGCCACGCATCCCACGCCACAGCCGCGGAACGAGAAGCAAACAAGCTGTAGTGACCGGGGCCCCGGACCCGGTGGCCCGTCGCCGTATGGCGCACCGACATCTCCAATCGCCGCCACTGTTTCGGGGACGTGATGTCTCGAGGCCACGGCCGGCCCAGTGCTGGGCGCAGCATCGTTATTGCGGCGGGGGCTGCTCAGACTTGTCTTGTCTAAGCGGCTCGTACCGAGAAGGCAGCTGATGCTGCACGATCGATCCATCGATCGCGTGTTATTTTAGCGAGATGCCGATCGGCCCGCACGACCCCGATGCTGATTGCCGGTGCCGTCAGCGGCGTGACGTAGGGGTGGTGACCTCAGCCATGACCGCCTCAGCGTGCGTGCGCTAGCAGCCATGGCTGCGCGTCACGCCGGCCTAGAACTGCGGAGCAAGGCCGCCTCCGCGTCCGCCGGTAGATTGACAACGCAGACTCCAATACAAATTGCGCAATTCCGCGCAGAATGCTGCGATCGACGTCATGCCTGATTCCAAAGAGCGAGTTGCGGCGGTCAGCTTTTTCCCACCGCTTCAAAGCGGCCGCCGCGAGCATGCCGTGCGTGGTGGCGGCAACTTTTGGCTTGGTTCGGTGCGTCCATCTGTTTGCTTGTTCGATTTAGGCTCGTTCCTTTACAAGGAAGAGTGTGTGGAAGAGAGTTGGACGGTCGAAATCTTCTGCGTGGGATGCTAACCGAGTTAGGCAGGTTGATGCGGGATTCTTTATCTCTTGGAAAAGATCTTGCGGCGGTGCAATGAGATCACCCTGGATTTTCCTATGTAGGATTGAGATGATCATTGTAACATTTCATCCTATGTTTTTTCTATGGGGCATTGCTACGCGTCCGCCAGCTGACCTTCTAAAAGATCGGCCGAGTTGCGGCCCATCAGATTTGTCCCCATCGAGCGGCTGATGGACAGCCTTCACCATTGCGACAGAGCCGATGTTGCAGAAACATTTGCAACAAAGGTTGTGTTGTAGAAATCTTTGCAACATAAGCCATGTTGCAGAATATTTTTGCAACAAAGATTATGTTGTAGAAATGACTACAAAACTTTTTGCAACAAAGATCATGTTGTAGGAACTGTTTGCTACGTGCGGCATAGATGGTTGCAATGAATGGATAAGAAGGTCGCAACCAAAGGATAAGGTTGTAGCCTAGCATAGCACGTGGCGTGTGTACAAAGTGAAGGACGCTTTGCGTGCAATCTGTCGACTGAAGGAAAGCTTTTTCCTCTTTCTATTCCTGTATTTTTAGAATCCCGCGAATCAAAGAAGCCCTAAATCATTTTTCTTTCGTAAAGAAAAAGTAATGCCAAACATTAATTGTGCTTTATTTTTGTCGGGGCATGTTGATGTAAGGTGGAAACTCTAAGGCCGATCTTTCACGATTTGGACGGGATCCCACGAAGAACACGAGAGGGAAAACGCGAGGGGAAACGAGAGGAAACACTCAAATGAACGAGAAACGATCACACATATGCTAGATCCATGAACACAAAGGGAGATACATGATTCAAATCCAAGAAAGGAGGATGCAAGAGGTAACTAGTTCATCTCCGTGAGGAGGCCTTGAATCCGCGAGGGGTCTTGAATCCCAGCGTGGATCTTCTCCGTAGAGGTCGCGGTCTCTCGATCGAGAAGAACCACATAGATGAGCAAAGCTCTATCTCTCATATGAGCTAAACCAATGCTAACGCTAACTAGGAGGAGGAGGGGGTCTATATATAGCGCTAGTCCACGAAGGGGTAAGTGAGAGGGGGATACATGGGCCTCAGGCCCTGTATATGCGCGCAGGCAGGCGCCAGAAGTCCGGCCGGGGGCCGGATGTTCGGCCGTTCGCGGGTCACCGGATGTCCGGGGCACTCGCCGAATGTCCGGCCTGGCGGTGGACGAATCTAGTGTGTTCTGTTGTCGATGCCGAATTTCCGGGGGAAGGCCGGATGTCCGGCCGCTGATGCTGTCAGCCGTCTGTTGGTGCAGCTCCTTGGCAGCCGCAGAGGCGAGGATGTCCGGCCTCTGGCCCGGATATCCAGCAGCTGTAGCTTCAGCAGCTTCGTCTTCTTCCGTCTCCGCTTCCATGCTTCCCTCGCGGATGGTGTAGTTGTTCCTTGGCGCTTGCACTCCTCCACGTCGTTCGTGGTGTTTTGACAATACCTACGTATGCACATGAGTGGGGCGTTAAGTAGTATAGCATCCTCGAAGGGGTCAAGTGAACACGTGTAAAGGAGATGACTCGCCTTTGTGTATGTGAAGTAGATGTCACATGTGTCACTTGCCAAACGGACTCTTGACATGGTGATGTCCGTCGGATGCTCCGCATGATCTCCCCCCCTTGGGAAAGATCCGACCTCGAATCCGAAAACCAAATCACCATGGGAAAGAGATAGCTCCGCTGTGTAGATGTGGACATTCTTCAAGTACTCATCATCTAGTAGCTCGAAATGGGCACTCTCCAATGTCGTACTGTCTCATGATTCCTTCAAAGGAGCAAGGACAACAAACACTTGGAAAAACAAATGTGGTTAGCGGTAGTGCAAAACCTAGCATTCAAGTGGTGATTCACCCAACAAGTGTCGTCATCATGCAAAGCATATGGTTTGACAAAGGATTGTGGCTTGTAAGCGCATAAATTGAGCAAAGGCAAAGATATCATGGGTACAAGCATGTAAATGTGAGGTAGTAATGCAAATATGTGTGACAAGATAGGAAGCATATACCTCAAGTTCATAGCAAGCATTCACAAATTGATCAATGAAAGGTCTATGGTAGGCATAAGAATCATTCACAACACCAAATAAAATAAAATGTCTAAACACATGTGTCAAGTGCAAGACAATCCAAGCATAACATGCATAGGGTGTAGTGAAGATAGTATGTCACTCAACACAATAGAAAGATCAATTGTTCATCACGTGTGAGGCAATCAAGTCAATCATGTGACAAGCAATGGGACATGACATATGTGAAGAAATGATATTGGTGCAACCAAACCTATGATAGGAGTAAGTAATCCACAAGTCGGATGCAACAACAAGGCATATTGTCACGTCCCTAGTTCTGGTATGATCTAGGCTTGCTTTGTGCATCATGTTTAAGTTCCAAATGAATTTGAAATGGGGAATGTTTCAAACCCTAGCACCAAAGCAAATTCAAATAGATGCAAATTAAAAATGGAATTTCAATTAACCCAAAATGCTTCTCAAAATGTTCATGGTCTTTGGAAAATGTTGCAAACAACAACCAGAGGTGATGCACATTTTTGCTAAACATTTTGGATTTTTGAATGAACCCATATGTATTTGAATTGGAGCTATTTAAAATAATATAAATATTTTGAAGGCTCCAAAAATGTTGGAAATTGGTGAGGGCCTCTGGTATATTATAACCAGTGGTCACAAGGAATCTCAACATTTTTATAATTGTGCTAGTATTTATTTTAAGTCAAAAACAAATGTCAGAAATAGAAAAGAAAACAAAAAAAATGGAAAAACCCTTACCTGGACCTACCTGGGCCACTTGCTGGCCTGGCCTGCTGCCGCTCTGGCCCAACCCAGCTGGCCACCGCACCGCCCCCCACCTCGCGCCAGTAGGCGAGGCGCGTGCCCAGCGCGCGCGCGCGCTCCGCGCGCCACGCGAGCTGCCTGCCTGCCCTCCCCTGCCAGCGCGACGAGCTGGCCGACGTCGCCACTGCCGTTTGGATCGAGCACTCCCTCTCATTCGCTCTCTCTCCCCCCCTCTCGTTCTCTTCCGAAACCGAACACCGTCGCCGCCGACAAGTACCACCGCGGCCACTGCCTCCCCCTCGCTCTCTCTCTCTGTGTGTCTGCAAGTTCCGCGCCGCCGTCTGCTACCTCCCCATCGAGCCACGCGACGCGGGAAGCCCTGGAGCGCCGCCATCGCCATCGTCTTCGCCTCCGGCCGCCGCAGATCGCCAGCGCCGCTCCGTCATCTCCAGCGCGTCCCCGGCCACAACGAGCAACCCTGCAAGTCTGCTGTGAGCCCCGCCGTCGAACCCCCCTCTCCCCTGCTCTTCCGGCGCCCTCTAGCCCCTCTACCGCCGAAGCCGTGCCCCGGCCGCCGCCCCGAGCTCCGCTCCGACGAGCTTCGGCCACCACAGCTCCCCCTACCTGCTCCGCTGGTTGCGCGAGAGCCCGGGCTACGCCCCAGTGCCCTTAGTCGCCGCCCCCGTGGCCTGTAACGCAGACGCCGCCGCGTCTAGAGGTCGCCGGCGTTAACCTCGCCGGCCTGACGTGTGGGCCCGACCTGCCAGGTGATTAGCTTAAGCTAATCACCACTTAGTTAACCTTGAGACACTGATAGTGGGCCCCAGCGCCACTAATCTAAGTTAGATTAGAAATAACCCCCCGTGTTATCTAACTGTGACACTGACGTGTGGACCCCACACGTCAGGTTTGACCCAGTCAGCACCGCTGGCCTGCTGACGTAGGCATGACGTCATGCTGACACAGTTATCCTTTTTCTGGAATTATTTTAAAACAGGAAATTCCAGAAAATATTCTAAACTTCAAAAATTCATATAAATTCAACCGTAGCTCAGATTGAAATAAGTTATATATGAAAAATTATCAGAAAAATGCAATCTATCCATTTGTACCAGTTTCATGCATGAAAAACCAAGTTATACCTGCTGTATCAGTGAAACACTAAAATGGCTTATATAAAGAGCTTATTTTGGAGATGCATTTGAATCTTTGGTTCAAATGGACTTCATCCAAATGAATGCTAGATGCATTAGCACAAACAACATCACATCTTCATGCCATGTTCATGCATCATATTGTTGCATATGATTGTGTATTGATTGCCGACACCGTTCCTTCTCGATAGGTCCTGCTCCGGAGACCGATCCAGAGTACCTGTCAGAGGAGCAGTGCCCCCCCTGTTGATCTACCAGGCAAGCAAAACCCCTTGTTCATTCCGATACAATCCCACTCTCTCGCTCCTGCTCTCTTTTATTGCATTAGGACAACAACGATTCAACTGCTACTTTATGCTGCGGTAGTTGAACCCGTTCCTTTGCATGACCTGTCATTGCCACAGTAAATAGTTGAAACCCACTAGCATGTGTAGGAGTTGTTTGAGCCATGTTGTGCTTCTACCATGGCATGCCTGCTATTGCTTAGAGTCGTGTCAGGTCTGATTCATTGGGAATGAATTAGAGTGTTATAATATGTTCTGATGTTGAGAGTTAAGCGTGTGAACACGATTTGGTAAAGGTAGCAGTGAGAGGCCATGTAGGAGTACATGGTGGGTTGTCTCATTGGGACCGTCCTTAAGAACTGAGTTCTGTGTAAGTTGTCCAATGACTAGCTACTACCACACATTGGGCTTCGGGCGCTCCAAGCTCCCTCGACTTATTAACCAACTTGATCTCTGTCCAGGAGTCGCAACTAGTTTCTGGTGTTGGTAGGTAGTGCTATTTTTCTATCGAGTGGCACCCGACAGGGTGGGCTTGGGACAGACTAGGCACACGTGGCCCGGTGTATCGAGTGGCACCCGGATGGTGGGCTCGGGAACCCTGTACACATCATTTGGGGCCGTGAGCGACACCCCGGCCGGATCTCCTTGCGGATGGAACCCGAATAGGCGATAAACCTGGACTAGAGTCTTGTGTGGTTAGTCAGGTCGTGGCCGACACCCTCGCCAGGCTTCCGCTTGAAGGTTGCCGAGATACATGACGTGTACATGGTGATAAGTGGTGAGAGCGTGTGTGAAGAAGTACACCCCTACAGGGTTATCATGATCTATTCGAATAGCCGTGTCCTCGGTTATGGACTTCTTGGATGCTTACGTGGTACATAGACAACTTGAAGTGGATACTCTAAAATGCTCAAGTTAAGTGTGAGTGCTATGGATGGCCTCCTCGTAGAGAGACGGGGATGAATCCATAGTAGTGTATTGATGTGGTGATTAGTGGACTCGTGTGCGCTGCCTCACCTCAAAGAAGTTCTCGTAGTCGTAGAACAGGATAGCCACTGAGTCAAACTGGCTTGCTGCAACTAAACCCCACATTACCTCCTTGATACTAATGCATGTATGATAGGATCTGATGTAAGTCTTGCTGAGTACCTTTGTACTCACGTTTGCTTTATTTATGTTTTGCAGATGAGACATCTGTCTCACTAGTAGTTCCGCTTGGACTTCGACGAGTAGCTTGTTACCTCAGCTACGATCTTGTACCCTTGGGAGGGTCTTGTAGATAGTCAGGCTTCTCAGCCTTTTTCTTTTGTAGTTGTCTGTACTCAGACATGTAATGCTTCCGCTTGTTGCTTGTATGCTCTGAATGATGGGTCATGTGACCCTTGTTTGCATTTAATGCTATGTGGCTCTTCTGGGCCTTTATCTATATGAATTTGCGTTATGTTGTGATGCCATGTTGTACAGCACATACTTGCATGTTATGCGTACGTGTAACGTGTATTGCTATGTGTGGGATCCGACAATCTAGTTGTTTATCCTTGTCAGCCTCTCTTATGGGGAAATATAGTCTAGTGTCTCCTTGAGCCATAGTAGTCCGCTACAGCCCGGCTCACCGGAGTCCTGCTAGCCCAGCACTACTGTTCAGGACACTTAACTGGCCGGCATGTGTTTCACTTCGTTCTTGTGTCTGTCCCTTCGGGGAAATGTCACGCGGTGACATCCGGAGTCCTGTTAGCCCAGTGCTACAGCCCGGATTCACACGCTGCTGACCGACATGCTCGAAGTTGATTCATGTATGCCTGTCCCCATGGGTTAGTGCCGTTTTGGGTTCACGACTAGCCATGTCGGCCCGGGTTCTCTATCATATGGATGCTAGCGATACTATCATATATGTGAGCCAAAAGGCGCAAACGGTTCCGGGCCATGGTAAGGCGACACCCGTGGGAATACCGTGCGTGAGGCCGCAAAGTGATATGAGGTGTTACATGCTAGATCGGTGTGACTTAGAATCGGGGTCCCGACACATATATATCATGATGCATGGAATGGTGAAAATGACAAGTCAAAGCAAGATTTCTAACATGTGTGCAATCAAGTGGTCCAATATAAATAATAAGGCCCATGGGGCAAGCAACACAAGTAGTATGATCCACAATATCCAAGCTCATGGTTTGGGGTTCTCAAAAGGTAAGGATATCACCTTGAAAGCATGTCCTTGTGCGTCCTTCACAATGCCGAAACGCAAGCAAAAGCCGTGTAGCAGCGTATCGTGGTAGGATGTATAAGGCTCGCTCTCAAGAGCTCGAATGGTCAACTCACGTGAAGTGGAAGTCGACACAAAGTCCAAGTATCCTACACATACACACACCAAAACAAAGAATATATGCGCATGATAGATAAACACATCATCCATCATGATGGTTCTCTCCTCTTGCACATAACCATTAGAAGCACAAGTGTGGTAATAATATGGTGCAACAATGGCTATATTCATGGCACTAGGAATATGGTGCAAAGAGGGAAGTCAAGCATGCTTCATAAGAATTATGTCAAAATCTCCAAATATATGCAAGAATGCTATGGGGGAAATCTCATTAGCAAGACTAAAAGCATTGTTGCACTCAGTACATGGCAAATCATCTAGCATAAGGGAGGCAACACATGGAGAGATATGACAAGAAGCAATAGCAATCATGTGCAAAGCATGGCAATAGGAGCTATCAACCTCATAAAACGAGCAAGTGTGAATCATCGGTGATGCAACATAGCAATTGATCATGTCGTGCAAACTAGTGGAGCAAAGATGCAACACACTAGAGGAAATCATGGCAATCATGTCATGTGAGAAAATAGTTGGTATAGGAAATGCATATGACATATCGCAAGCGCGAAAGCAAATCATAGTAAAAGTATCATCATAGGTATGGGGCACGAATGGAACATGGAAATAACACGCAATATCTCCACCAAACTTGTAAATACACATACAAGTAGTAAAATCAATCATCATGTGCAATGCAAAGCATGGGTCACAAAAGCATGACAAAAGCATATGGATTATCATATCAAGCATAGTGAACATGGCAATATGGGCAAATGATACATAATGGACAATAACCCATAACCATGTGAGGGCCATGTAGAAGAAATGCGCGAAGTATTTACACGAAGTGAATGGTGCAAAGGACAATCCACGGGATCCCAAATCATCATTGTTTGATGTCTGCTAGACTACGTCGTTATTTCCCCAAAGAGGAAGGGATGATGTAGCATAGCGACGGTAGGTAATTTCCCTCAGTGATGAGACCAAGGTTATCGAACCAGTAGGAGAACCAAGCAAAACTATGTAAACAACACCTGCACACAAATAACAAATACTCGCAACCCGACATGCTAAAGAGGTTGTCAATCCCTTTTGGGTAACGGCGCCAGAAATTGGCAAACGAACGTGAGAGAGTTGTAATAATTTGATAGATCAAACGCCAAATAAAATAAAGTGCACAAGGTGTTTTTGTATTTTTGGTTTAATAGATCTGAAAATAAAAGCAAATGAAAATAGATCACAAAGGCAAATATATTAAAGAAGAGACCCGGGGGCAGTAGGTTTCACTAGTGGCTTCTCTCGAGAAAAAATAGCAAACCATGGGTAAACAAATTACTGTTAGGTAATTGATAGAACTTCAAATAATCATGATTATATCCAGACAATGATCATTATATAGGCATCACGTCCAAGATTAGTAGACCGACTCCTGCATGCATCTACTACTATTACTCCACACATCGACCGCTATTCAGCATGCATCTAGTGTATTAAGTTCATGGAGAAACGAAGTAATGCAATAAGAACGATGCCATGATGTAGACAAGATCTATTTATGTAACCCCATCTTGTTATCCTTAATGGAAACAATACATACGTGTCAGTTCCCCTTCTGCCACTGGGATCAAGCACCGTAAGATCGAACCCACCACAAAGCACCTCTTCCCATTGCAAGATAAATGGATCAAGTTGGCCAAACAAAACCCAATTATCGGAGAAGAAATACGAGGCTATAAGCAATCATGCATATAAGAGATCAAAGAAGACTCAAATAACTTCCATGGATAAAAAGATAGATCTGATCATAAACTCAAAGTTCATGTGGTCCCAACAAACACACCGCAAAAAGAGTTACATCATATGGATCTCCAAGAGACCATTGTATTGAGAATCAAACGAGAGAGAGGAAGCCATCTAGCTACTAACTATGGACCCGAAGGTCTACAAAAGACTATTCACGCATCATTGGAGAGGCACCAATGGACATGATGCACCCCTCCATGATGGTGTCTAGATTGGATCTGGTGGTTCTGTACTCTGTGGTTGCTGGAACTAATTTTCGTTGACTCCCCTAGGGTTTCTGGAATATTGGGGTATTTATAGAGCAAAGAGTCAGTTTGGGAGGCACCCGAAGTGGGCACAACCCACCAGGGCGTGCCTGGGCCTCCAGGCACGCCCTGGTGGGTTGTGCTCCCCTCGAAGCACCCCCCAGGCGCTTCTCCGGCCCACTGGATGTCTTTTGGTCCAAAAAAATCCACAAAAAGTTTCGCTGTATTTGGACTCTGTTTGGTATTGATTTCCTGCGATGTAAAAAACATGCAAAAAACAACAACTGACACTTGGCACTATGTCAATAGGTTAGTACCATAAAATGATATAAAAGGACTATAAAATGATTGTAAAATATCCAAGAATGATAATATAACAACATGGAAAAATAAAAAACTATAGATACGTTGGAGATGTATCAACATCCCCAAGCTTAATTCCTGCTCGTCCTCGAGTAGGTAAATGATAAAAACAAATTTTTTGATGAGGAATGATGCCTAACATGTCATCTCATATTATTTTCTTTATAGAATGGACATTTGGACTTTTATATGGTTCAAAGCAATAGTCTAGTTTTGACATGAGACTTGAATACTCAAGCATATCAACAAGCAACCATGTCCTTCAAAATATCAACGCTAGAATAAGTTATCGCTAGACCATCATGCTCAATCATTGATCCATTCATGAAACACACTCGCATATTAGCTACACCCAATGCTCAAGTATGATCATAGTGCCCCCTAGTTGGTGCTTTATAAGGGAAGATGGAGACTCAAAATAAAAAAAATTGCATAAAGTAAAAGAAAGGCCCTTCAGAGAGGGAAGTAGGGATTTGTAGAGGTGCTAGAGCTCAAAGCGAAAATTGAGAGATAAAAACATTTTGAGAGGCATACTTTTTGCACCAACGAAAACAACTTAGAGCTCCCAACACTTTCCATGCTAGATATATCATAGGCGGTTCCCAAACAGAAAATAAAGTTTATTCCTTTTTTCCACCATACTTTCACTTTCCATGGCTAACCGTATCCACGAGTGCCCTCCATACCAACACTTTGCAAGGAATTTATTATTTGACAACATAAAGTAAATTCATTTTTCATTCGGGACTGGGCATCCCTAATACCTTCACCTTACTCTCGTGCAATGACAAGTGAATAAACACTCATCGTGAGAATAACATATCTAGCATGGAAAATATTGGCCACCCCTCACCGCCTCGCGAGCGGTACGAGCACACAAAAGAGAAATTTATTTTGAAAATTAGAGATGGCACATACAGATTTACTTAGAACGGGCAAAAGAATACTGCATATAGTTAGGTATAGTGGACTCATGTGGAAAAACTGGTCTAAAGGATTTTGGATGCACAAGTAGTGATCATACTTAGTGCAGAATGAAGGCTAGCAAAAGATTGAGAAGTGACCAACCAAGAAACGAATAATCTCATAAGTGAACGTTGAGCATAATTAACACTGAATAATGCACCACAAGTAGGATGTAATTTCATTGCATGGCTATTGACTTGCGTGCTTGCATAGGGAATCACAAACCTTAACACCAATATTCTTACTAAAGCATAATTACTCATCAACATGACTCACATATCACATCAACATATCTCAAAACTATTACAAATAATCAAGTTTATTTTCTCCAGTGATCTTCATGAAAGTTTTTAGTATATCCTGCTTGGATATCTATCACTTTGGAACTAATTTTCATGTGTTGCTTTTTAAAAGCTCAAACAAATATAAGTGAAGATCGTGAGCATAATTTTTCTTTCTCTCAAATTAATTTAAGTGAAGCAGGAGAGAATTTCTTGAAATTTTTACTAACTCTCAAATAAATCTAAGTGAAGCAAGAGACCATTTCTTCAAAAACACTAAAGCACACCATGCTCAAAAACATATAAGTGAAGCACTAGAGCAATTCCATAGCTCATAAAAATTTAAGTGAAGCATAGAGAGCAATTTTAACAAGTCATGGCATAATTTTGGCTCTCTCAAATAGGTGTGTCCATAAAGGAATCAAGACTTAAAACAGAAAGCAAAACAAGGAAATACTTATATCATCCAAGACGCTCCAAGCAAAACTCGTAGTATGTGACGGATAAAAATATAGTTTCGAGTAAAATACCGATGGTCGTTAGAAAAAATAGGGGATGCCACTCGGGGCATGATGAGGATATGTACCTAGGGTAGGGTCACAAGACTGACCTAAATACCCTCCCCAAGGACACCACCCCAAAGTCAGAAGCATTCAAAGAAGAGTCATCATCCACTCAACCATGAAGCGTTCCACTCAGAAGACTCGAAGTCACTCGACCATGGAGACTGTCACTCGACCGCCAGAAGATCTCAAGCCACTCCGTACAACAACTGTCAGACATTATGTCGTAGCTTTAATGGTCATTATGTCTCTTTATTACTAGCGTTACCAGTAACAACCCCCTCTTGATGTACCTTAAATCCCTTGTAACATGGGCTGGCCGGGGTCCTGGCGCACTCTATATAAGCCACCCCCTCCACATGCACAAGGGTTCGCACCCCCTGTAACTCACACGCATATAATCTAGTCGACCGCCTCCAGGCACCGAGACGTAGGGATGTTGCTTCCTCCGAGAAGGGCCTGGACTCGTAAAACTCGTGCGTACAACTTCTCCATAGCTAGGATCTTGCCTCTACATCCCTACCCCCTATTCTACTGTCAGACTTAGAACCACGACAGTTGGCGCCCACCGAGGGCAGGTGTCTTAGCGACTTATTGGAGAAGTTGCAATTTTTTTTATCCCCATCAGTATGGTTTCAGGCGGAGGATTGGCCGAAGGCCGCGAGATCCATCTCGGCGCGCTCGTGTTCGTGGCCGACGACTCCGCTTGGCTCCAAGAGGCTCCACACGACATCGAGTCGCTCCCGTCCGTGGGGCG
Organism: Aegilops umbellulata; assembly: GCA_032464435.1. Lineage (NCBI taxonomy): Eukaryota > Viridiplantae > Streptophyta > Magnoliopsida > Poales > Poaceae > Aegilops > Aegilops umbellulata. Next base: position 430,883,259 of record CP136055.1, on the reverse strand, counting down.
ACGCACTTTCATGCATGCGTCCGTGGCGTCCTTCTGCTGCAGCCGTCGACCCAGTATTGGTCGGCTTCTGTGGCGTCTTCATCCCCTGCTGCTCGCCGGCGCAAGCATTCCGGTCGGTCGCGGCTCCAGCGGTGGGTGAGGCACGCAGTGGCTCGCCAGTCGGCCACCCCACAAGTCGCGACAATCGAGCCCGACGAAACTCTCTACGACCTGTTCGACTGGCTCCGTTGAGACTGCTTCCAAGTGCGACAGCAGTGACCCTGCGGTGGAAGTTTTGATGGTCAACGAACCACGCAGTCCACCTGGCTTCCCCCGCGATGATGGTGGTGATGGCGGAGGCGATCCATCGCGTGTCCACGAAGAGGACCGCCCCGAGCCCCTCTCTTCGCAGCAGAGGGAAGAACTTCGTCGCTGTAACATGGATGCCCTTCACACTCCTATCATTGGAGAAACCCTCGAGGCCCGAGCCTGTGCACCTGGCCAACTTGGCTGAGCGCACTCGACTGGAGAACCTCCAGCATTCACTCGACGAGCGTGCTCGGCAGCGGGTTCCTGAATCCAGTCGACGACAACTTTTTCCCGCTCCAACTCAGGTATATCGAACTCCGATCCGGAATCTTACAGCTGCGACCCGAATAGCAGAGTCGATTCGGCCTTCCTATTCGGAGGCAGGTAGAGGTTTGATGCAGATCTGGGCTTTGCTCCGGGCGGCGGGGGAGCAGAACACAACAGTGTCGCAGTCTCCGAATAGGATTCATAGTTGATCAGTAATGGCAGACACAGTTCAGTCGGCTCACAGCCCAAGATTGCCTCCAAGGCGTGAGGGACGTGGGGATCGACAAGATCAGTACAGGAACCGTGAGCAGTATAATCACCGACTCGACCGTGATGATCGTCATCGAGTACCCGCGCCTCCTCCAAGGAGTGGGTCATACGCGCCTCGGCAACACGATGACAGACGCCCTCACAATGGTGGGCGAAGGATTCCATTCGACCCCCGAGAGCCGGGCTTTGACGCGAGATCTATTCTCGTTCAAGGTCTGGTGGACAGGAACAGGGCACATAGAGATGGCCACAACAGAGATTATTCGACCGGCAGCAGAGTGCATGTGTCAGGTCCCGAATGTTTCACAGAGCCATCAGAGCAGCAGTGATTCCTCCCAACTTCAGGTTGGCGACTGGAGTCAGCAAGTTCACTGGTGAGTCCAAGCCTGACACTTGGCTAGAGGACTACCTAGTGGCTGTGCAGATTGGTGGTGGCAATGATGAAGTGGCCATGAAACACCTTCCTATGATGTTGGAAGGCTCGGCCAGAGCGTGGTTGAATCAATTAGCACCCGACATTATTTATAGTTGGGAAGAGCTTGCCCGTGTGTTTGTTAGAACATTTGAAGGTACATGCAAATGGCCAGCAAGGCTAACAGAGCTGCAATCCTGTGTGCAGAAGCCGAATGAAACCTTGAGGGGTTATATCCAGAGGTGGATCACATTGCACCACACGGTGGAAAATGTGTCAGATCACCAAGCAGTTTGTGCCTTCAAGGAAGGTGTCAAGTATCGAGAGTTGAATCTGAAGTTCGGTCGTACCGGAGATATGTCTCTGAGTTGAATGATGGAAATTGCCACCAAGTATGCTAATGGTGAAGAGGAGGATCGCTCCGGAGTGGCAAGCACAAAACAGTCGCCCACGAAACCGGAGGAGAGAACTCCAGTCGGAAGCACAAGCACAAAGCCGAGCCAGCTGCTCCTGGAGAAGCCTTAGCCGTGACTCAAGGAAAGTTCAAGGGGAAGCCCAAAGGACCATGGAACCCCAAGAAAGTAAAAGATCAAGATGGAAATGATGTGTTGGATTTTCCATGCCACATTCACACCAAAAAAGATGAAGAGGGTAATCTCATTTACCCGAAACATACCACTCGATAGTGTCGGCTCCTAATTCAGCAGTTCCGAGAGAAACAACACAAAGAAAAGGAAAAAGAGTCGGACAAAGTTGAGGATAAAGAGGAAGATGATGATGGCTACTACCACGTCTATTCCACTCTGATGATTTTTGCTGATGTTGAGAGCAAAAGTCGACTGAAACTCATCAACGGAGAAGTAAACATGGTCGCTCCAGCGACATCTAGTTATTTGAAGTGGTCTCAGACTGCCATTACAGTCGACCAGTCTAATCACCCAGCGCATATAGCCACCTCTGGGAGGCAAGCGTTGGTGGTCGACCCAGTTGTCGAAGTCACTCGGTTGACTAAGGTTCTGATGGATGGTGGCAGTGGCCTGAATATACTGTATGCGGAGACCTTCAAGGGAATGGGCATTCTGATGTCCAGACTCAGTGAAAGCAATATGAGTTTCCATGGGGTGATTCCTGGCAAGAAGGCTGAATCACTCGGCTAGATCACCCTTGATGTGGTTTTCGGTGATTCCAAGAATTACCGCAAAGAAAAGTTGACGTTTGAAGTCGTGGATTTCCGGAGTGCTTATCATGTTATTCTGGGCAGGCCAGCTTATGCACATTTTATGGCTCGACGATGTTACGTGTACCTCAAATTGAAGATGCCTGGTCCTAGAGGAGTGATCACTATCACCGGCAATCGGAAGAAGGCAGAAGAGTGCTTCCAGAAGGGCTCAAAGATCGCCGATACACAAATGGCAGTGCTAGAATTGCAGGAGTATCAAAAGAATGCAGATCCAAGTGGTTTGGTGCGAGCTAAGAAGCCTACCACAGATTCTGCATTTCAGTCATCTAGTGAAACAAAGCCAATTCAGATTCACCCGACCGATCTCAATGCTGCTCCGACTCACATTTCGACAACACTCGACTCCAAATAGGAAGAAGTGCTCATCTAGTTCCTCTGTGAGAACTGGGACATCTTTGCACGGAAACCTTCTGACATGCCGGGTGTTCCCAGGGGGATGGCTGAGCACCATTTGCGAGTCGACCCAAAAGTGAAACCAGTCAAAGAACATCTTCGACGGTTCACCGTACAGAAGAGAAAAGCAATTGGTGAAGAAGTGTCTTGGCTCCTAGCAGCTGAGTTTATCTGAGAGATTTACCATTCCGAGTGGCTAGCCAATGTTGTCATGGTCCCCAAGAAGGACGACTCACTTCGCATGTGCATTGACTTCAAGCATATCAATCGGGCCTGCCCGAAAGATCACTTTCCTTTCCCCCGCATCGACCAAATAGTCGACTCGATTACGGGGTGTGAGCGCTTGTCCTTTTTGGACGCCTATTCCGGGTATAATCAGATCTGACTGTATGGACCCGATGAGATAAAAACGACTTTCATCACTCCATTTGGGTGCTTCTGTTATGTCACCATGCCATTCGGTCTGAAGAACGCTCGAGCCACATTCATGAGGATGATTCAGAAGTGTTTACTCACTCAAATCAGTCGGAATGTGGAAGCATACATGGATGACACTGTGGTCAAGTCACGTAAAGGTTCCGACCTGCTGGCTGACCTTGCTAAAACTTTTGCCAACCTCAGAAGGTATGATATCAAGCTTAATCCATCAAAGTGCACATTCGGAGTTCCGGGCGGTAAATTACTCGGTTTCCTCGTTTCCGAACGGGGGATTGACGCTAACCCAGAGAAAGTTGGTGCCATACTCCGAATGAAACACCCTGTGCGTGTGCACGATGTCCAGAAGCTTACTGGTTGTTTGGCCGCCTTAAGTCAATTCATTTCTCGCCTTGGTGAAAAGGCATTGCCTCTTTATCGACCGATGAAGAAGTCTAATAAGTTCGAGTGGACTCCTGAAGCTGATGCAACATTTGCACAGCTCAAAGTCCTGCTTTCCACCCAGCCGGTGCTTGCTGCCCCAATCAGCAAAGAGCCTTTACTGCTTTACATTGCAGCCACTGGACAAGTTGTCAGTACAGTAATTACTGTCGAGCGGGAAGAAGAAGGAAAAGCCTATAAAGTTCAGCGCCCAGTATATTCTGTTTTTGAACTTCTGACTCCATCAAAGCAAAGATATCCACATTATCAGAAGCTGGTTTATGGGATTTATATGACCACGAAGAAGGTTGCTCACTAATTCTCTGACCATTCCATTACAGTCGTCAGCGACGCTCCATTATCAGAGATTCTGAACAACAGAGATGCAACTGGTCGAGTGGCAAAGTGGGCGATTGAACTCCTTCCCTTGGATATCAAATTTGAGGCAAAGAAAGCTATCAAGTCCCAAGCAATAGCAGATTTCCTAGCCGAGTGGATCAAACAACAACTGCCGACTCAAGTGCACTCGGAGCACTAGACCATGTTCTTTGATGGCTCCAAGATGCTGAATGGTTCCGGTGCTGGGGTGGTACTGGTATCCCCCTGAGGAGACAAGCTCAGATATGTTCTCCAGATTCACTTTGATTCCTCCAATAACGAAGCGGAATTTGAAGCACTCTTATATGGGTTACGTATGGCCATTTCACTCGGCGTCCGTCGCCTCATGATCTACGACGACTCAAATTTGGTAGTCAATCAGGTGATGAAGGAATGGGACGTCAGAAGCCCAGCTATGACTGGTTACTGCAATGCGGTGAGGAAGTTGGAAAAGAAATTTGAGGGTTAGAGCTCCATCATATACCCCGACTAAAAAATCAAGCAGCCGATGATTTGGCAAAGATAGGTTCCAAGAGGGAAACCATTCCCAGCAATGTGTTTTTGGAACACATTCATACACCTTCAGTTCAAGAAGATCATTTCACTGAAGAGCCCCCGCAGCCTAAGAGTGTCACAGATCCGACTGAAGTCGAAGTCCCAGCCGTATTCGACTTGATCATGGAGGTTTTGGTCATCACTCCCGACTGGACAGTGCCATACATTGCGTATATCCTTAGGAAGGAACTCCCAGAGGATGAAGAGGAGGCTCGACAGATCGTCCGTCGATCCAAAGCCTTTGCTGTGATAAGGGGACAACTGTTCAGAGAAAGTGTAACTGGAGTCAGCCATAAATGCATAACACCAGAAGAAGGTCGAGTGATCCTCAACAACATCCACTCGGGGACTTGTGGCCACCATGCGTCCTCTCGGGCCATTGTGGCCAAAGCATGCCGAGCTGGATTTATTGGCCACGAGCAAATGAGATGGCGAAAGATATAGTCGACAAATGTGAAGGCTGCTAGTTCTACTCCAATATGTCCCACAAGCCTGCGTCAGCCCTGAAGACCATTCCACTCGTCTTGCCTTTTCCTGTTTGGGGGTTGGATATGGTTGGACCCTTGAGGACCGGTAGGAGCGGATTCACTCATGTGCTTGTAGCAGTCGACAAGTTTACCAAATGGATTGAAGCCAAGCCCATCAAGAATCTTGAAGCCAGCACCGCCGTCAGCTTCATCAGAGAGTTGATGTTCAGATATGGGGTTCCGCACAACATCATCACCGACAACGGATCGAACTTCGATTCTGATGAGTTCAGAGCTTTCTATGCTTCCCAAGGTACTCGAGTCGACTACGCTTCAGTTGCCCACCCCCAGTCGAATGGACAAGCAGAAAGAGCAAATGGCTTGATTCTCAAAGGACTGAAACCCCGATTGATGCGTGATCTCAAGCATGCAGCAGGTGCCTGGGTTGATGAACTTCCATCAGTTCTTTGGGGATTGAGGACAACTCCCAATCGGTCGACTGGCCGAACTCCATTCTTCTTGGTCTATGGAGCTACCGAGTGACTTGCTTCACAATGCACCCCGAGTCGAGCTTTTCTCTGAAGATGAAGCAGAACAGGCCCGACAGGACGCAGTCGATCTCCTAGAGGAGGAACGAGAGATGGCCTTAATCTGGTCGACCATTTGTCAGCAAGACTTGCGTCGATTCCACGCCGGAAACGTGAGGGGTCGATCCTTTCAAGAGGGAGAGTTGGTTCTTCGAGTGGATCAGCAGAAACCACACAAGCTTGCCCCTGCTTGGGAAGGTCCCTTCATCGTCACCAGAGTTATCCACAATGGATGATACCATCTTTACAATGTCGAGCATCAGAAAGACTAGCAACGGGCTTGGAATGCGGAGCTGCTCTGCCCCTTTTATACTTAAGTACTCATTCTGATGAGATGTAATAAGAAATACCTTTGTAGTTTGTTTATCAAAGACAAGAGCTTTACAGTCATCTTAAATGATTGTTGTTGCTTATGTTTGCATTTCAAATCCCCTAGTGGGTCACTTAGCCGTGAATCCGTTTCGCCTAAGTTTGAAAAATCCTATCGAGTGATGAGCAAGCCTCTCACTCGGGGGCTTAGCCGCGAATCCGTTTCGCCTAATTTTGAAAAATCCTACCGAGTGATGAGCAAGCCTCTCACTCGGGGGCTTAGCCGTGAATGCGTTTCGCCTAAGTATGAAAAATCCTACCGAGTGATGAACAAGCCTGTCACTCGGGGGCTTAGCCGCGAATCCGTTTCGCCTAAGTTTGAAAAATCCTACCGAGTGGTGAGCAAGCCTCTCACTCGGGGGGCTTAGCTGCAGTCCAGTACTCGCCTAAGTTTGAAAAATTCTACCAAGTGATGAGCAAGCCTCTCACTCGGGGGCTTAGCCACGAATCCGTTTCGCCTAAGTTTGCAAAATCCTACCGAGTGATGAGTAAGCCTCTCACTTGGGGGCTTAGTCGTGAATCCGTTTCGCCTAAGTTTGAAAAATCCTACCGAGTGATGAACAAGCCTCTCACTCGGGGGCTTAGCCGCGAATCCGTTTCGCCTAAGTTTGAAAAATCCTACCGAGTGGTGAGCAACCCTCTCACTCGGGGGCTTACCTGCAGTCCAGTACTCGCCTAAGTTTGAAAAATCCTACCGAGTGGTGAGCAACCCTCTCACTCGGGGGATTAGCTGCAGTCCAGTACTCGCCTAAGTTTGAAAAATCCTACCGAGTGGTGAGCAAGCCTCTCACTCGGGGGCTTAGCTGCAGTCCAGTACTCGCCTAAGTTTGAAAAATCCTACCGAGTGGTGAGCAACCCTCCCAATCGGGGGCTTAGCTACAGTCCAGTACTCGCCTAAGTTTGAAAATCCCACCGAGTGGTGAGCAACCCTCTCACTCGGGGGCTTAGCTGCAGTCTAGTACTCGCCTAAGTTTGAAAAATCCTACCAAGTGGTGAGCAAGCCTCTCACTCGGGGGCTTAGCTGCAGTCTAGTACTCGCCTAAGTTTGAAAAATCCTACCAAGTGGTGAGCAACCCTCCTACTCGGGGGCTTAGCTGCAGTCCAGTACTCGCCTAAGTTTGAAAAATCCTACCGAGTGGTGAGCAACCCTCCCACTCGAGGGCTTAGCTGCAGTCCAGTACTCGCCTAAGTTTGAAAATCCCATCAAGTGGTGAGCAACCCTCTCACTCGGGGGCTTAGCTGTAGTCTAGTACTCGCCTAAGTTTGAAAAATCCTACCGAGTGGTGAGCAAGCCTCTCACTCGGGGGCTTAGCTGTAGTCCAGTACTCGCCTAAGTTTGAAAAATCCTACCGAGTGGTGAGCAACCCTCCCACTCGGGGGCTTAGCTGCAGTCCAGTACTCGCCTAAGTTTGAAAAATCTACCGAGTGGTGAGCAACCCTCCCACTCGGGGGCTTAGCTGCAGTCCAGTACTCGCCTAAGTTTGAAAAATCCTACCGAGTGGTGAGCAACCCTCCCACTCGGGGGCTTAGCTGTAGTCCAAGACTCGCCTAAGTTTGAAAAATCCCACCGAGTGGTGAGCAACCCTCCCACTTGGGGGCTTAGCTGCACTCCAGTACTCGCCTAAGTTTGAAAAATCCTACCGAGTGGTGAGCAACCCTCCCACTAGGGGCTTAGCTGCAGTCCAATACTCACCTAAGTTTGAAAAATCGTACCGAGTGGTGAGCAACCCTCTCACTCGGGGGCTTAGCTGCAGTCCAGTACTCGCCTAAGTCCGAAACCCATCTCTATCCACAAGAACGACGAGGTGCAGGTCAACTGCATCCTTCTCCTTCGGAGCTGCGGCACAAGTACAACGTGCGCTCCATCCCTATTCGCAAGGACGACGAGGTGCGGTTCGACTGCAACCTTCTCCTTCGGAGCTATGCAACAAGTACAACATGCACTCCATCCCTATCCGCAAGGACGACAAGGTGCAGGTCGACTGCAACCTTCTCCTTCGGAGCTGCACCACAAATACAACATGCGCTCCATCCCTATCCGCAAGGACGACAAGGTGCAGTCGAATGCAACCTTTTCCTTCGAAGTTGCGCCACAAATACAACGTGTGCTCCATCCCTATCCACAAGGACGACAAGGTGCAGTCGACTACAACCTTTTCCTTCGAAGCTGCGCCACAAATACAATGTGCGCTCCATCCGTATCCTCAAGGACGAAGAGGCGCAGGTCGATTGGAGTCTCCACTTCAAAGCTTCATCTCAAACACAAAGGTCATTCCAAGTGAAGAACAAATTCCACTCGAAGGCAATCGCAATTATATCCAGAGATAAATCAAGTTTAGATAAATCCTAAAGTTCAAGACCACGGATCAAAGTGCTCGGGCATTCAGCCCGAAGGAGTTTAACGATTACAAAAATCACTCGGCATCCCGAGGCAAATTTAAGGTGGAGCATAAAAGTTTGTTCACTCCGCAGGAGGAGGGCTGGCAGGCTCGACGACTTCGTCCAGATCAATTCCGTTGGCAATCCGAGTGGCGGCAGCAATGAAGGTCTCCATGAAGGATTGGAAATCATGCTTCTTGGTGTTGGCAACCTTGATCGCTGCCAGCTTCTCTTCTCGCGCTTCCTTGCCATGGACACGAACCAAAGACAGAGCCACATCAGCGCCGCACCAGGCAGAAGACTTCTTCCATTCTTGCACTCGACCGGGGACTTCATTAAGTCGAGTTATCAGATACTCGTGGTCATTCTAGAGCGTTGCCCCTGGCCAGAGTGCTATGTCGATCCGCGACATTGCGACCTTCAGTCGAGCAAGATAATCTACAACACCAGCGATGCGAGATTCTAGTCGGAGCACATTCATGGCAGCTTCATCCTTCACTGGAGAGTTGATGGGTTCCAAGCTTGGTTCAATTCGCCCAGTCTCTTCCTCGAAGTCCCTGCAAAACTCTGCATGCACAATTCAAGGGTGAGTCAATGGTTATATGTTGAGTCGACGAGAACAAACCAGTCAGATCAAAGAAAATACCTTCAAGCACGACGAAAAACTTATTAGCAAGGCTCCCCAGATAACTCTCTAGACCGTTCCTCCTGCGGGCAATACCTTCCATCTTCTCGCTCAGATTGTCCTTGTCCTTCTTCAGATCTTGATCCTTTTTCGCCAGAGCTTGGTTCAGTTTCTCTGAAAGAAATAATGCTTGATTCAGAAAAAGCAGAATGAAATCCAGTTTAGGGATAAATCAGTCGACAAGTCTTTCTTACCAGCGGCGTCATCCTTGGCCTTCTGCAGATCTGTCTTGGCCAGCTCTAGATCGAGGTTGAGTTTAATCTGCTGCTTCTCTAGGTCAGCAAAATGAGCTTCAAGATCACAAGATTTCTGCAATCGAAGAACAAGTCAGTCCACAGGTGAAAAGATTGGTTATTTCGGAGAGATAAAAGGTTAAAGCCAACAAATTCTAAGACTACTGCCGAATCAAATATCCAACAGTAGTCTCGGGGACTACACCCAGTGGGTGCACTTAGCGTGCCCCCACTAGTTCAGTTTACACTCGACAAAGCCTGTCTAGCACGAGTGCAAAAAAAAGAGAAGGTTGCTATCAGACAGAGTGGGTGCACTCAGCGTGCCCCCACTGGCTCAGATTCCAGTCATCATGGTCCGTCCAGGCCGAGTGAAGAAATTCTGATACTCAGACCACAGTCGAATGCCCGCAGTCAATTATGGTCTCGGGGACTACATCCAGTGGGGGTGCACTCAGCGTGCCCCCACCAGTCAAAAGGTTCAATCAACAACAACAAAGTCAGCTCAAAGTACGAGTTTGTTCAGTAACAAATCAAAACACCCAGTGGGTGTACAGATGCAAGGCATAGACAGATGCAAAGATCCTTTGAAAGAAGGTTTTCAGGTACCATATCCTAACAGAACGAGCCATAAGATTCAGTCGACGATCTGCTAACCTGGACACTGCTCTGGAGAGTGGAGCTAGCATCATAAGCAGCTGGGCTGGCTTCCCGCACCATCTTCATTTTCTCCATCATAATGCCCGCTTGGCGTATAGCCTCTTTTGCAGCACCCACCTGGTCCTCTAGGACGTGATGCGTAGCAAAAATGGATGGTGGGTCAGAAGGAGTCTGTGCGGCTGACGCGGAATGCTGAGCACTCGACAGCGGTATGGTGAAGGAGATGGAAGTCCGATTGGCATCGCCGGCGTCCTGAATTACTGGTTCCACCACCGGCGTCGACTGAGGCGTCTTGCTAGCGGACATTTTCCTGTTTCTTCTCCCCAAGGGCCTCTGTGGCTCGTCCTCATCATCGTCGGGGAGGTCAATGATGTTGAGAACTGTAAAAAGATCAGTCACCAAAACTTGATCACCCGATTGGGTATATAACAGTTCAATCGACAAAGTGAAGACAAAATCACGAAGATTGTACCCGGATTGGAGGTGACCGCATCTTCCATTTCCTCGTCCTCATTTTTATAAGCAGAGGTCCCAGAGGTAGCTGCATACCAGTTTCAAGATTCATTCGGTCAAACCAAGGGAAAAATAAACAGCACAGAACGTCGAGTAAGAGCGAAAGAAGAACACTCACGCAGAAGCAATAGGAACGTCAATTTTGATTCTCGGCAGCGCCTTCCAAGTCTTCTGCACTACAACCTTGGACTGCTTTAGGGCCTTTTCAGTTGGTGCCGGAGAGGACGTCCGAGGTCGCTTTGACGACTGCCCGGTCTGAATGGTCGCCTTGTCATGGGCGCTCGCCGGATCGTGAGTAAGCTTTGATCGCCTTTCCCCCCGGGGAGGAGAGTCGACCTCTTCTTCGTCACTCGGGTCGTTGCTCTCCTCGTCCCCCTCTCCGTCGGAATGCCACTCGTCGCTTTCACCTCCGCTTGCCTCCCCCTCCGGGTCCTGCTTCTGCTCTCCATTGGGCATTGAATACATTTCAGTAAGGGCCTAGAAGAAAACAAGCAAGACAAAGTCAGTCGGTGAAGCATAAACAGTTGCATGTTAAATCAAGATGACACTCGGTAATTCGGAATTGGACTTTGTCTGGTTCATAGGATTGGTCAAGTGGAGCGATTCTCCTGGCCCCTTTGGGGTTATCCTTGTTACCAGTGATACTCCTCAACCACTTCTCCACCGTATCCTCGTCGACTTCTTCTGGGTGCACCCGAGCGGAATCTTCAATGCCCAAATACATCCACATCGGATGGTCGCGGGCTTGAAGTAGCTGAGTGCATCGTCTGAGGAAGACTTCCAACAGATCCATTCCAGCTGCACCCTCACGGATGAGATGGACCACTCGCTCAACCAGCACTTTCACCTCCGCTTTCTCCCCTGGAGTCACTTTCAAGGCGGAGGGCTTCTCTACGCGAGCCATAGAAAAAGGAGGAAGTCCAGTCGACTGGCCTGGAGTCGGCTGATCTTTGCAGTAAAACCAGGTCGACTGCCACCCTCGGACTGACTCAAGAAGAATTATGGCTGGGTAAGAGCTCTTACCCCTCATCTGAATCCCAAGACCCCCCACACATCTGGATCACTTGGGTCCTCTCATCACTCTGGTTGGCCTTTTTTACCGACTGGGAGCGACACGTGAAAATGTGCTTGAAGATACCCCAGTGTGGTCGACAACCCAAGAAATTTTCGCACAGAGACACGAAAGAAGCAAGATACACGATGGTGTTGGGGGAAAAGTGATGAAGTTGTGCTCCAAAGAAATTCAAGAAAGCTCGGGAAAAAGGATGCGGAGGCAAAGAAAATCCGCGGTCGATATGAGTGGCGAGGAGGACGCACTCACCCTCCCGCTGTCGAGGTTCAGTCTCACCCTCCGGGAGCCACGCAGATTCATGAGGAATCAACCCCTCTTCCGCCAGATCGTCGAGGTCGTCCTGGCGAATCGTCGACCGGATCTAGTCGCCCTGGATCCAGCCGCGCGGCAAACCGGACCTCGACGAGGATCCGCCTCGGCTGGACTTCTTCCCCTTTGCCTTCACCGTCGCCTTCTTCGCGCGCTCTAGAGCCACCTTCTTGTCTTTCCCCATCGCCGCGGACGGAGCTCGAACGGAGCGGTGGCGCTGGGGCAGGAGCGAGCGCAGTGGGGAAAGCTAAGAAGGAAGAAGAAGAATGAGGGCGCATTGTTCAAAAACCCCGGTCCGGCGCCTTATATGGGGTTGCTTCCGAGTGACTGACCTGTAGGCCCGGTCGATCTTATCGAATCTCGCAACTTTCGCGCGTGCGATACATGGCAAAAAAGGCGGCGTGTAAATCGAGGCGGCCTTGCCTTATCCGGCCCGATTACTGCGGCCTCCTCGGCCTCGCGTGCTTCCCGAAATTCGAATCCCACGAGATCCGCGGACAGCAGAACAACTTGTCAGACGGAAGATCTCCTCCATATTAGCACTCAGAGCTCTTCCAGCGAAAGTTCACTCGACAAAACCAGGAATGGATTAAGGCGACTGAAAAAGAAGTTGGTGTCATCACCTTGGTTGATCCAAAACAAGACACACCCAAAGCGCAAAAAATGAGTCGAAAGTATTTTCAAATCCTTCTCCATTCAAACCCTGATCCATTCGGGGGCTAATGATGAGGATATGTACCTAGGGTAGGGTCACAGGCCTGACCTAAATACCCTCCCCAAGGACATCACCCCAAAGTCAGAAGCATTCAAAGAAGAGTCATCATCAACTCAATGATGAAGTGTTCCACTCGGAAGACTCGAAGTCACTCGACCATGGAGACTGTCACTCGACCGCCAGAAGATATAAAGCCACTCCGTACTGCAACGGCTAGACATTACGTCGTAGCTTTAATGGTTAGCATGTCTCTTTATTACTAGCGTTACCAGTAACGCCCCCTCTTGATGTACCTTAAATCCCTTGTAACGTGGGCTGGCCGGGGTCCTGGCGCACTCTATATAAGCCACCCCCTCCACATGCACAAGGGTTCGCACCCCCTATAACACACACGCATATAATCCAGTCGACCGCCTCCGGGCACCGAGATGTAGGGCTGTTGCTTCCTCTGAGAAGGGCCTGAACTAGTAAAACTCGTGCGTACAACTTCTCCATAGCTAGGATCTTGCCTCTACATCCCTACCCCCTATTCTACTGTCAGACATAGAACCACGACAGGGCATACCCAAGCTTAGTTGCTTGCTTCTCTTTGGATAATAGTTTGGTATGCCATGGGAATCCCCAAGCTTAGGCTCTTCTTACTTCTTATTCCTCCATCCATCATAACATCACCCAATACCTGAAAACTTCAATCACACAAAACTCAACAAAACCTTCGTTAGATCCGTTAGTATAAGAAAATAAATCACTACTATAAGTACTGTTGCAACCCATTCATATTTTATTCTTGCATTATATCTACTGTATTCCAACTTGTATATGGCAAAAACTCTTCAAATAAAACCATAGAATCATCAAAACAAGCACACAACGCAAAGAAAACAGAATCTGTCAAAAACAGAACAGTCTGTAGCAATCTGAATATTTTGAATACTTCTGAAACTCCAAAAATCTTGAAAAATTAGGAAAACCTGAGAAACTTATGTATTAATCTTCTGCAAAAATAATTGGTATTTTATCACGCTCTGGTTACAAATGATAATTATTTTCGTGAGCGCAAAAGTTTCTGTTGTTCAGCAAGATCAAACAACTATCACCCAAGAAGATCCTAAAGGCTTTACTTGGCTCAAACACTAATTAAAACACAAAAAACACAATCATGACAGTAGCTTAATTGTGCAAACACTCAAGAACAGAAAGTAAAATACAAAAATAAATTTTATTCATTGGGTTGCCTCCCAACAAGCGCTATCGTTTTACGCCCCTAGATAGGCATAATATTTCAATGATGCTCACACGAAAGGTAGTAATTGAAACACGAAGAGAGCATCATGTAGCATGTGAAAACACATTTAATTCTAACATACTTCCTATGCATAGGCATTTTTCAAGCAAACGAATTAGCAAAAGAAGCAAAGACTAGCATATGCAAGGAAGAAGAATAAAACATAGACAATCTCAACATGAAGAGAGATAATTTAGTAGCATGAAAATTTCTACAACCATATTTCCCTCTCAAATAATAATTATATGTGGGATCATATTCAAATTCAACAATATAGCTATTACATAACATATTCTCTATATGATCCACATGCATGCAAAGTTGACACTCTTCCAAAATAGTGGGATTATCATCAAATAAAGTCATGACCTCTCCAAGCCCACTTTTATCAAAAAAATCATAAGATTGAACACTCTCTAAATATGGGGGATTATTTTTAGCTAAAGTTGACACTCTTCCAAACCCACTTTTAATATTATCACAAGAATGTTCATCATGAGGCTTAAATAAATTTTTGAGATCACAAGAAAAATCATCCCAATCATTATCATTGCAATAAGTAGTGGACACATCAAAATTAGCATCCCCAAGCTTGGGGTTTTGCGTATTATTAGCACAGTTGACATTAATATAATTTATAATAACATCATTGCAATCATGCTTTTCATTCAAGGAGCTATCATGAATCACTTTATAAATTCCTTCGTCTAACACTTCATCACAATTTTCAGATTCATAAATCTCAAGAAAAACTTCATAAATATAATCTAGTGAGCTCAATTCACTAGCAATTGGTTCATCATACTCGGATATTTTGAAAAGATTAGCAAGTGGATGAGGATCCATAACAACAGATTTTTAACAGCGAAGATGCAAGCAAATAGAAGGCACATGGCAACACAAGCAAACATGAGACCTAACGAGAAAAAGGAGAACCGAAAAGAAGGCGAGTAAAACGGCAAATTTTTGTGAAGTGGGGGGAGAGGAAAATGGGAGGCAAATGGAAAATAATGTAAATTGCAAGGAGATAAGATTTGTGATTAGGAACCTGGTAGATGTTGATGATGTCTTCCCGGCAACGGCGCAAGAAATTGGCACGTGGCTGGGAGAGTATCTTAACGTGATCCTCCCCGGCAACGGTGCCAAAAATTCCTTTTGATGTCTGCTAGACTACGTCGGTATTTCCCCAAAGAGGAAGGGATGATGCAGCACAACGACGGTAGGTATTTCCCTCAGTGATGAGATCAAGGTTATAGAACCAGTAGGAGAACCAAGCAACACAACATAAACAACATCTGCACACAAATAACAAATACTCGCAACCCGACGTGTTAAAGGGGTTGTCAATCCCTTTCGGGTAACGGCGCCAGAAATTGGCAAATGGACGCGAGAGAGTTGTAATAATTTGATAGATCAAACGCCAAATAAAATAAAGTGCAGCAAGGTATTTTTGTATTTTTGGTTTAATAGATCTGAAAATAAAAGCAAAGGAAAATAGATCGCAAAGGCAAATATATTAAATCAGAGACCTGTGGGCTGTAGGTTTCACTAGTGGCTTCTCTCGAGAAAAATAGCAAACGGTGTGTAAACAAATTACTGTTGAGCAATTGATAGAACTTCAAATAATCATGACGATATCGGGGCAATGATCATTATATAGGCATCACGTCCAAGATTAGTAGACCGACTCATGCCTGCATCTACTACAATTACTCCACACATCAACCGCTATCCAGCATGCATCTAGTGTATTAAGTACATGGAGAAACGGAGTAATGCAATAAGAACGATGACATGATGTAGACAAGATCTATTTATGTAGAAATAGACCCAATCTTGTTATCCTTAATGGAAATGATACATACGTGTCGGTTCCCCTTCTTTCACTGGGATCAAGCAGCATAAGATCGAACCCATCACGGAGCACCTCTTCACATTGCAAGATAAATAGATCAAGTTGGCCAAACAAAACCTGTTGGGGATATAACTACTGGGTATGAACCGCCCAGGAGGGGCCGGGTCATACCACTAGAGACTTATCAGTGAAGATGGCGGCTCATACAAGCCCATTGACGGCCCAAGACCCAGAGGCGACTTGAGGCCCAAGGGGATGAACCGCCACATGTATAACTTGTATTGTAAGACAAGATTAGTTAGTCACCGAGCCCGACACGTTGTGTATGAGCCGGCCGGGACTCTGTAAGCCGTCGGGGTGTCGACCTATGTATATAAAGGGATGACCCGGCAGCGGGTTAAAGAAATAAACAACAGATCGAGAACTAGGTCAAGCGTATTCGCTCCCTAGTAATCGAAACCCAAGCAATACAACCTCAAACTGGAGTAGGCCTTTACCTTCACCGCAAGGGGCCGAACCAGTATAAACTCTCTGTGTCCTTTGTCCCGATTAAACCCTTTAAGCTAACCTAGTTGTGATGGCTCCGCGACTAAGTCCTTCTGCTAGGACATCTGCCGTGTCAAGTCCACGACAGTTGGCGCCCACCCCGGGGCCAGTGCACGGTGGTTTCGAGTTATTGAAGGGGCAGCTTCGCAGGGATCAAGGGATACGCTATGGGCCGGATGACCAAGAGTCGTCGCGGCAAGTTCTACATCAACGGCGCTAGCTGGGGCCCCGACGCCGGCTCAACTGAGTACGGGTACCGGGTCCCCTTCGGCGGAATCCACGTCTTCATCAGCAAGATTGGTGAACCGGGACCTGAGCCGGACACCTGCACCGACATCATCGAGACGGCTTGTTGTGCACGACCCACCCAGGTTCAATCCGCTGTGAAGGATGCCTTTGTTGGTTTCATCCATTGGGCAGAAATTGAAGAAGGATTTGTGTCTGGTGGTGAGACGGCCATCTACTCTGATGGTGAATCATCCACAGACGAGACCAATTCAATGTATCAGGTGCAAGACGGCCAGCTTGGGGGCTGTCCCAATGGCGACATTATTCCGGATCCCTATGAGCCGCCGAACAGGGTTGCGATCTTCATGGACGGTACATAGCCGGCGCTCGGTTCAACAACCGATGTGGCTATGACCTCTAGCTCAATTGCTGCAGCGGTAGATGGTGCTAGAGGCATGGCACACCCGCCGGCTCAAGTTCTGACAGAGTTATTGGAGGCTTTGGCGACTTTGATGGGGGTGGAGGTGACCCCGGACACTCAAGAACAACATAAGGTTGATGCGGCGAAGTTACGAGATGAGATAGCTCAAGCCAAGGAGGAGCTGGCGGCTGAGAACGGTAGGATAGCCATAGAGCGAGCTGCTTTGGACGCCCAGGCACAACAGATTCAGGCAGAGTCCTTCCGGCTTACCTTGGATCAAAGCACTTCAAACGAAATCATGAGAAGCAGGCACCATAGTCGTTTACCCCCGGTTTATGACGCGAGGAACCTCTTCAACACGCCTGGAGCAGGGACCAGTGACCTTCCGATGGTGAACCGGGCATTTGAGGCACCTGTGACTGGAGCACTGGTTCAGCCACGTGCGATGGATCCGCCTTGTTTGAATAATACTCCACCTCAGCATGTTCCAACACCGCCGGGTCATTATTCTAACCCTTTGGATAATATGATTGCTGCAACGACGCGATTGGTGGCTCTACCAGCTGAAGGCGAGTCTCTGGCTGCGATAGAGACACGGAGGGTCAGAGAACTTCACCATACAGTGCTAGATCAGCAGGCGGCTTATTCGTACAGTCATAAAAGGATTCACGCAACCCCTCGGCCAAGCCAGAGTTATAGCCGACACATTGACTCGCTAGTAGTATCGAACAGTGAACAACACCATAACCAGCCTCGTGGACATGACCCGATGCGCGGTTGTATTGATTCTCAGACCTTGGTGGATCAGGGAAGAGAGCGCCGGGATGCTTAGCTGGCGGCTCAACAACAATCGCCGGTTTATCCATCAGCATCAGTGGAAGCAGGGGTGACCTCCTGAACATTGGGTGTGCCGTGTTTAGTGTTAGCTCTGCGCAATGAGCGTTTGTCTAAGTATTTCAAGGGCCCTCGTAAGGTGCCTAATTATACAGCGGATCAGCCCCCTGAGGCTTGGATCGAGAGTTATGAGATGGCCATGGAGATGCTGGATGTTAGTGATGCTGCGTGTGCCAAGTATTTTACCATGATGTTGGATGGGCCGGCTCGTACTTGGTTGAAGGTTCTCCCCGCTAACTCCATTAGATCATGGGCAGAGTTGAATAGTGGACAGTACCACGTCTTCACCACAAGTTTGTGTAAACGAGACCAGAAGCTTCATAAAAGGGCGGTGAACGCGGTTGAGCTGACGATCCCCCATTTCTTGCGATGGTCTGAACATCCTATTGTTTGGATCCGAGAGGATCACCCGCCCCGGGTTGATAATCCGGGCCACTTGTCTCTAGTGGTTGCACCTCAGGTTGGAGGGTACAGGTTTACTAAGGTGCTCATGGATGGAGGCAGCAACATCAATATTCTTTACTATGAAACTTTTCGTCACATGAGTTTGACTGACAAAGATCTTAAGCCGTAAAACACTGTTTTTCATGGCATGATGCCTGGTAAGTTGGCATATCCAGTAGGCAAGATATCTTTGGAAGTGGCTTTTGGTGATGATCATGATTCCAGATCCAAGGCGTTGACCTTTGAAGTGGTTAACATCAAGAGCCCTTATCATGCTCTGTTTGGGCAGCCGGCTTATGCTAAGTTCATGGCAAGGCCTTGTTATGTTTATCTGCAGCTTAAGATGTCGAGTCATAAGGGTACCACCACAGTGCATGGGAGCCGGAAGATAGCCTTGGAGTGCGAAGAAGGCGACGCTCCTTATGCTGAGTCTGTTTGTGCAACGGAAGAGTTGAATTTTTACAAATATAATGTTGACCCGGCGGATATGACATCTTTGAAGAAGCCAACCACAGAGCATGACCCCCTGTTGAAATTTAAATCAGCTGATGACACTAAGCTGGTTGACTTTGTTCGTGGTGTTTCATCGAAGCAGTTCAGTATCAGTGCTAATCTGGATCAGAAATAGGAAATTAAAGCGCGCTCATTGAGTCCATCCGTGAGAACGGGACATCTTTGCATGGAAGCCTTCAGACATGCTACGTGTACCAAGGGAACTCGCTAAGCACACTCTCAATATTGATCCAAAGTTTAAGCCGGTTAAGCAATTCCTTCGTTGCTTTAATGAAGAGAGACGTAAGGCCATCGGTGAAGAAGTGGCTCGGCTCTTGCCAGCTGGGTTCATTGTTGAAGTATTTCATCCTGAATGGTTGGCTAACCCGGTGTTGGTGCTTAAGAAGAATGGCACTTGGCACATGTGCGTGTATTATACGGATCTTAATAAGGCTTGTCCAGCTGATCCTTTTTCTCTCCCTCATATTGATCAGATTATTGATGTTATGACGGGTTGTGAGCGTTTGAGCTTTTTGGATGCTTATTCTGGATATCATCAGATCAAGATGGCAGTTAAGGACCAGGAGAAGACGGCCTTTATCACTCCTTTTGGAGCCTTCTGTTATGTGTCTTGCCTTTTGGGCTCAAGAGTGCCCAGGCGACTTACCAACGGTGTGTGCAAAATTGCCTTCATGATCAGATTGGGCGCAACGTCCATGCTTATGTGGATGATATTGTGGTGAAATCAAGGAAAAAAGATACCTTGATAGATGATTTGAGAGAGACCTTTGACAATCTTCAAGTTTACAAGATGATGCTTAACCCGGCCAAATGTGTCTTTGGTATACCAACAGGAAAGCTCTTGGGTTTTCTAGTTTCTGGAAGAGGCATTGAGGCTAACCCAGAAAAGATCAAGGCTATTACTTCCTTGGCTAAACCGGCGTGTTCCAATGATGTTCAGCGTCTGGCAGGTCGTATTGCGGCCTTAAGACGGTTTCTAAGCCGGTTGGGAAAAAAGCTATCCCTCTATACCAGATGATGAAGAAGACAGATCACTTTGTTTGGAGTGATGCCGCTGATCAGGTGTGATAGCCTGGCTTATTAGGGATGATAGACTACTCATATCAATAAGGAATTCCTTCTTTTTCGGGAGCTCATTCGGACAGAACTCCAAAGTTAAGCGTGCTCAGCTTGGAGTAGTGTCAGGATGGGTGACCGACCGGTAAGTTGCTCCCGGGTGCGCACGAGTGAGGACAAAGTGCGCAGAAAAGACTAGTATTGATCTGTGGGGCCAGTCTAGATCCCGCCAGGAGTAACGACCACCGGCGGGTGTGTCCGGGGTGTTACAAGTTGGTATCAGAGCCGACCCTCGCGGTTACACGGATGGTTGCGGACAGGTGCGTGGTCATGTTGTTCATGACGTTTGTGACCCGTCGTGGCACCCGGCATGGCACATGTACCGGACTGGAAGCACAGACGTTTGTGCCAAGAGGGAACATTCCTGTGGCCCGACGAGGACGTCGGTTCCTCTGAGTGGGGGTGTATGTGATATCCTGGCTTATTAGGGATGATAGACTACTCATATCAATAAGGAATTCCTTCTTTTCCGGGAGCCCATTCAGACAGAACTCCAAAGTTAAGCGTGCTCAGCTTGGAGTAGTGTCAGGATGGGTGACCGACCGGGAAGTTGCTCCCGGGTGCGCACGAGTGAGGACAAAGTGCGCAGAAAAGACTAGTATTGATCTGTGGGGCCAGTCTAGATCCCGCCAGGAGTAACGACCACCGGCGGGTGTGTCCGGGGCGTTACATCAGGCGTTTGAGGCCTTGAAGAAACAGTTAGCCGAGCCGCCGATCCTTGTTGCTCCTATTGATAAGGAGCCCTTGTTGTTATAAATGCCTGCCAATAGCCGAGCTATCAGCGTGGTGATTGTTGTGGAAAGGAAGGAATCAGGCAAGGAATATCCAGTTCAGCGGACGGTTTATTACATCAGTGAAGTGCTCATTTGGTCTAAGCAGAGGTATCCACATTCGCAGAAGCTGGTATATGGGGTGTTCATGGCTAGTCGAAAGCTCAAGCAATATTTTCTGGGTCATCCCATCACTGTGGTTAGTTCTGCTCCTTTAGGGGATATTATTCAAAACAGAGAGGCCACAGGTCGGGTAGCCAAGTGGGCCATTGAGCTTGGACCCCACGGTTTTAAATACATGCCTCGCACAGCCACCAAGTCTCAAGCACTTGTGGATTTTATCAATGATTGGACAGAGCTGCAGATGCCTAAGGAGAAGCCGGATAGCACATATTGGACTATTCACTTCGATGGATCCAGGCAGTTGGAAGGCTCGGGGGTTGGAGTTATTTTGACTTCCGCACGAGGTGATAGATTTTGTTATGTTTTAAGGTTAATGTTCCCTTGTACTAATAATGCAGCTAAGTATGAAGCTTTACTCCATGGTCTTCAGATGGCTAAGGAGATGAATCTAAGCCGGGTGAGGTGTTTTGGTGACTCAGATTTGGTGGCTCGGCAAGTTTCAGGCACTTGGGATTCTAAGGACCCACTCATGGCGGCTTACCGCCGCGAGGTTGATGCTATTGATGGTCATTTCAAGGGTTATCAAGTGGAACATGTTGATCGCAGGAAAAATGAGGTGGCTGATGCTTTGATCCGGTTAGGGTCCCAACGTAAGGCGGTGCCACCTAACGTTTTCCTTGATATTCTGCATAACCCTTCAGTTAAGTTGCCTACGGAGGAAGATCTTGCTATTCCTGACCCGGAGGCACAATTGGTGGTGGCTCTTCATGCTATTCTTGATTGGACGGTTCCATATTTGGCCTGGTCGAGTTACCTGAAGATGAAACTTTGGCCAGGCAGATAACCCGGCGATCTAAGTCAATGACGAGTTGCACCGCTGCAGTGTCACAGGGGTCTTTCAACATTGTGTTTCTCCTGGGAAAGCTGTGAAATTCTACGAGAGATTCATGAAGGAGATTGTGGTCATCATGCCGGCTCTAAGTCTCTTGTAGCTAAAGCCGTCATGGATTTTATGGCTGACGACTCATGCTGATGCCGAGGATTTGGTCAGTAAATGTGATGGTTGTCAGAAATTCTCAAGACGAGCTCATGTACCGGCTCAAGAATTGAGGATGATTCCAATTACTTGGCCGTTTGCAGTCTGGGGGCTGGATATGGTTGGACCTTTCAAAAGATCCAAAGATAAAAAGACTCACCTTTTGGTGGCAGTTGACAAATTCACAAAGTGGGTTGAAGCAGAGCCGGTCAGTAAGTGTGACGCGGCAACATCGGTTCAATTCATCAAAAAGGTGATTTTCTGTTTTTTCTATCCTCACAACATTATAACTGATAATGGCACTAATCTGTCAAAGGGTTGTATGAAAGCATTCTATCAACTGGAGCATATTTGTCTTGATGTATCATCAGTGGCTCACCCTCAGTCCAATAATGGTTAAGCTGAAAGACCCAATCAAGAGATCTTGAGGGGCATCAAGCCCCGGCTTATGGTCCCTTTGCATAGGACGCCGGGTTGTTGGGTGGAGGAATTGCCCTCCATGTTATGGAGTATTAATACTACCCCCAATAGATCTACAGGTTACACGCCTTTCTTCATGGTTTACGGTGCAGAGGCGGTTCTCCCTAGTGACATCCGTCACGACTCGCCCCGTGTGGCGGTTTATGTTGAAGCTGATAATGAAAAAGCACGTCAGGATGCTCTTAACCTGTTGGATGAGGAGCATGACCATGCGGCGGCTCGTTCGGCGTTTTACCAGCAAGATATGTGTCGTTATCACAGCCGCCGGGTTAAAACCAGGACCTTTCAAGAAGGATATTTGGTTCTCCGGCTCATCCAGGATCAAACTGACATGCACAAATTATCCCCACCTTGTGAAGGCCCTTTGTGGTCAGCAAAAATCTGAACAATAGGTCATACTACCTTATTGATGTTCGAGACGACAAGGACTCACACACGTTAGAGGAGGAGACCAACCGGCCATGGAATATTGCTCATCTTCGGCCTTATTACACTTAAGCCACGACCCCTTGTGATGTACATATTTTTGTTTTATGATGAATATAATAAAGCTGGCATCCCTGATAATTCAGGGCCTCTATCATTTCATTTATGAGAATATGAGTCTTTATTGTCACTTCATACGATCACTTGGGGGCTTCCTGCTTATTGAGCATAGCTATGACTACCCTCTTGATCTGGCTTGTACGCCATGATTACATAATACTTGGGGGCTTCTGATGACCCACAAGTATAGGGGATCTATCATAGTCCTTTCGGTAAGTAAGAGTGTCGAACCCAACGAGGAGCAGAAGGAAATGATAAACGGTTTTCAGCAAGGTATTCTCTGCAAGTACTGAAATAAGTGATAATAGATAGTTTTGTGATAGGATAATTTGTAACGAGCAACAAGTAACAAAAGTAAATAAAGTGCAGCAAGGTGGCCCAATCCTTTTTATAGCAAAGGACAATCCTGAACAAACTCTTATATAGAGAAAAGCGCTCCCGAGGACACATGGGAATTATCGCCAAGCTAGTTTTCATCACGTGCATATGATTCGCGTTTGGTACTTTGATAATTTGATATGTGGGTGGACCGGTGCTTGGGTGCTGTTCTTACTTGAACAAGCATCCCACTTATCATTAACCTCTATTGCAAGCATCCGCAACTACAACAAAAGTATTAAGGAAAACCTAACCATAGCATGAAACATATGGATCCAAATCAGCCCCTTACGAAGCAACGCATAAACTAGGGTTTAAGCTTCTATCACTCTAGGAACCCATCATCTACTTATTACTTCCCAATGCCCTCCTCTAGGCCCAAATAATGGTGAAGTGTTATGTAGTCAACGTTCACATAACACCACTAGAGGATAGACAACATACATCTCATCAAAATATCGAACGAATACCAAATTCACATGACTACTAATAGCAGGACTTCTCCCATGTCCTCAGGAACAAACGTAACTACTCACAAAGCATATTCATGTTAATAATCAGAGGGGTATTAATATGCATAAAGGATCTGAACATATGATCTTCCACCAAATAAACAAACTAGCATCAACTACAAGGAGTAATCAACACAACTAGCAACCTACTAGTACCAATCCCGGACTTGGAGACAAGATTTGGATACAAGAGATGAACTAGGGTTTTGAGAGGAGATGGTGCTGATGAAGATGTTGATGGAGATTGCCCTCTCACGATGAGAGGAGCGTTGGTGATGATGATGGCGATGATTTCCCCCTCCCAGAGGGAAGTGTCCCCGGCAGAACTGCTCTGCCGGAGCCCTAGATTGGTTCCGCCAAGGTTCCGCCTCGTGGCGGCGGAGTCTCATCCTGAAAGGGTGCTTCTTATTTTTCTTCGGATGAAAGGCTTCATATATCAGAAGATGGCCACCTGAGAGCCAACAGGGGGCCCACGAGGCAGGGGGCGTGCCCTTGGGGGTAGGGCACGCCCCCACCCTCGTGGGCAGGTGGTGGCCCCCCTGACGTATTTCTTCCGCTCAATATTTTTTATATATTCTGAAAATGACTTTTGTGGAGTTTCAGGACTTTTGGAGTTGTGCAGAATAGGTCTCTAATATTTGCTCCTTTTCCAGCCCAGAATTCCAGCTGCCGGCATTCTCCCCCCTTATGTAAACCTTGTAAAATAAGAGAGAATAGGCATAAGTATTGTGACATAATGTGTAATAAGAGCTCATAATGCAATAAATATCGATACAAAAGCATGATGCAAAATGGACGTATCAACTCCCCCAAGCTTAGACCTCGCTTGTCCTCAAGCAGAAGCCGATAATGATAAATATGTCCACTTGTTTAGAGGTAGAGGTGTCGATAAAATAAAATACGGACATGAGGGCATCATGATTATTCTCATAACAGCAACATATATGGATATTGTCATATGATTTCTTATGCTCAAGTAATAATCTAATCACAATGCAAAAGTATGAATCAGAAACTTTATTGAGAACTAACAAACTATAATCTCAGTCATTGAAGCAATTGCAATTTATCATAACTTCAAAAAGAGTCTATGTCAGAGCTCTCTAGCAAGTCCACATACTCAACTATCATTTAGTCTTTCATAATTGCTAACACTCACGCAATACTTGTGGTTACGGAGTTTTAATCGGACACAGAGAAATATAGGGGCTTATAGTTTCGCCTCCCAACCTTTTACCTCAAGGGTAATGTCAACAATAATAGCTCGTGCTCCCCTATATCCAATTTATATATATATATATATATATATATATATATATATATATATATATATATATATATATATATATATATATATATATATCAGGATCTTTCCAACACACTATGCTTGCCAAAGGATAAAATGTAAAAAGGAAAGGTGAACATCACCATGAATCTTGCATAAGGTAGAAGATAATAGTAACAGATAGGCCCTTCGTAGAGGGAAGCAGAGGTTGCCATGCGCTTTCAGGGTTGGATCCACAAAATCTTAATGCGAAAGAACGTCACTTCATATTGCCACTTGTGATATGAACCTTTATTATGCAGTCTGTCGCTTTTATTTCTTCCACATCACAAGATCGTACAAAGCTTATTTCCTCCACACCAATCAATCATACGTATTTAAAGAGCAATTTTTTATTGCTTGCACCGATGGCAACTTACTTGAAGGATCTTACTCAATCCATAGGTAGATATGGTGGACTCTCATGGCAAAACTGGTTTAAGGGTTTTGGAAGCACAAGTAGTATCTCTACTTGGTGCTAAGAATTTGGCTAGCATGAGGGGGAGAGGCAGGCTCAACATGTTGGATGATCCATGACAATATACTTTATCTCAGATATAAGAAAACATAACCCATTACGTTGTCTTCCTTGTCCAACATCAACTCTTTAGCATGTCATATTTTAATGAGTGCTCCCAATCATAAAAGATGTCTATGATAGTATATTTATATGTGAAACCTCTCTTTCTTTATTACTTCGTATTAATTGCAACGATGACCAAAGCTATGCTTGTCAAGTCTCAACAATTTTAATCATCATACTCTTTCTATGTGAAGTCGTTACTCTCAATAAGATCAATATGATCTCTTTGTTTCTTTTTATTCTTTTCTTTTATTCACTCAAGATCATAGCAAAATAATCAAGCCCTTAACTCGGCACTAATCTTTATTATATATAGCTCACGGACTCGATTACATAGAGGGATCATAAAGCAAAACTCAAAACTAGATCATGCCATAAACTTATTCTACTAGATCAAGAAACTACTAATAAGACCGAACTAGGAAAAACGGTAAAGATAGGAGTGTGATGATGATACGATACCGGGGCACCACCCCCAAGTTTGGCAGTTGCCAAGGGGAGTGCCCATACCCATGTAATTATATCTCCTTTGTTGGTGACGAAGGTGGTGGAGTTGTTGATGATGTGAGCTTGTCGTCCATCTTCCAAGGCATAGGCTCACCATCATAGAAGGATGATCGAGTCTCTGGGATCCTCAAATCTGTAGCCAAACTCATCCTTTTGAATCTATATTCATACTCACAGTTTTGGTTTTGCAGGTCATAGATTTGGGCTTGAAGGTGCTCGATCTTCTCGTGAAGCTTGAAGATGGTCTCCCCAATGTTCTTGGCATCCAACTTGTGGTTGTTGGTGAACTCCGCGATCATCATGTGGTTGGAGTTGAGTTCACGTTCCACCATTCCTTGGCACTTGAAAACTTGTTGCTCCATTGCTTCGAGCCTCGTCTCCATGCTTCCGGTCCCCTTCGGTCCCTCAACATCGCGGATGTGCAGCAACCCATCACGCATCTCAATGGTTTGAGGGTGTCGCAGCACCTCCGTGAGGTAAGGGTTGATGACCTTCTCGAAGAACTTGTACTTGGGTGCACTTGAAGATGTCATGATAATCTAGATCTGTCAGAAAAACAGCTCGAAACAAGAACAGAGGACAATTGCGTGATACAGGAGTCAAAACCTTCGGGAGATTATATAATGAATTTTTACCGACCAAAATACGTACCGTACAAGAAAATGGAGTCCGAATAGCACACGAGGTTCCCACGAGGTAGGGTGCGCACCCTGGGGGGTAGGGCGCACCCTCCACCCTCGTGGAGGCCTCGTGTCTTTCCCGGACTGCTTTTTTTTCTATTTTTCTAAATATTCCAAAATGGAGAAATATTGCCATAAAAATTGTTTTGGAGTCGGTTTACTCATCGTACCACATACCTATTCCTTTTCGGAGTATGAAACGTTCCGGAAAGTGTCTCTTATGTATTCCTCCGGGGTTACGGTTTCAATAACATTGGTTTCAACAATTATGGGATTACCTGAGATATAATGTTTGATTCTTTTACCGTTCACCACCTTCGGATTTGTGCCTTCGAAGTTGCTGATTTTTATGGCACCGGAACGATAGAACTCCTCGATAACGTAGGGGCCTTCCCATTTAGAGAGAAGTTTTCTTGCAAAAAATCTTAAACGAGAGTTGTATAGCAATACATAATCACCTACATTAAATTCACTCTTTTGTATTCTTTTGTCATGCCATCTTTTAACTTTTTCTTTAAACAACTTGGCATTTTCATAAGCTTGGGTTCTCCATTCATGAAGTGAGCTAATATCAAATAACCTCTTCTCATCGGCAAGTTTGAAATCATAATTGAGCTCTTTAATAGCCCAATAAGCCTTATGTTCTAGTTCAAGAGGTAAGTGACATGCTTTTCCATAAACCATTTTATACAGAGACATACCCATAGGATTTTTATATGCAGTTCTATAGGCCCATAATGCATCATCAAGTTTCTTGGACCAATTCTTTCTAGATCTATTGACAGTCTTTTGCAAAATTAATTTGAGCTCTCTATTGCTCAATTCTACTTGACCACTAGACTATGGGTGATAAGGGGATGCTATTCTATGATTAACATCATACTTAGCAAGCATTTTACGAAAGCACCATGAATAAAATGTGAACCACCATCAGTCATTAAATATCTAGGGACTCCAAACCACGGAAAAATGACTTCTTTAAGCATTTTAATAGAGGTGTTATGATCAACACTACTAGTAGAAATAGCTTCTACCCACATAGTAACGTAATCAACAGCAACTAAAATATGTGTATAACCATTAGAGGCAGGAAAAGGTCCCATATAATCGAAGCCCCGAACATCAAATGGTTCAATAACAAGTGAATAGTTCATAGGCATTTCTTGACGTCTACTAATATTACCAATTCTTTGACATTCATCACAAGATAAGACAAACTTACGGGCATCCTTGAAGAGAGTAGGCCAATAAAAACCAGATTGCAATACCTTATGTGCAGTTCTATCTCCAGCGTGGTGTCCTCCATAAGCTTCGGAGTGACACTTGCGTAGGATCTATTCCTGTTCATGCTCAGGTACACAACGTCTAATAACACCATCTACTCCTTCTTTATAAAGATGTGGGTCATCCCAAAAGTAATGTCTCAAATCATAGAAAAACTTTTTCTTTTGCTGGTATGTGAAACTAGGTGGTATAAATTTAGCAACAATATAATTAGCATAATCAGCATACCATGGAGTTGTACGAGAAGTATTTATGACATTTAATTGATCATCAGTAAAGCTATCATCAATAGGTAGTGGGTCGTCATCAAGAACATTTTCTAACCTAGACAAGTTGTCTGCAGCGGGGTTCTTAGCTCCCTTTCTATCAACAATATGCAAATCAAATTCTTGTAGCAAGAGAACCCATCTAATAAGTCTAGGTTTAGCACCTTTCTTTTCCATAAGATATTTAATAGCAGCATGATCAATGTGAATAGTTACTTTAGAATCAACAATGTAAGGCCTGAACTTATCACAAGCAAATACAAGTGCTAAGAATTCTTTTTTAGTAGTAGCATAATTTCTCTGAGCATTGTCTAGAGTTTTAATAGCATATTGAATACATTTAATTTCTTATCAACTCTTTGCCATAGAATAGCACCTACAGCATAATCACTAGCATCACACATAATTTGAAATGGTAAATTCCAATCAGGTGGCTGAACAATACGTGCAGAGATCAATGCTTTCTGAAGTATTTCAAATGCTTCTACACAGTCATCATCAAAAACAAATGGTATATCTTTTTGTAATAAGTTAGTCAGAGGCCGAGAAATTTTTGAGAAGTCCTTAATGAACCTCCTATAAAAACCGGCGTGACCAAGGAAACTTCTTATACCTTTGATGTCCTTGGGACATGGCATCTTTTCAATAGCATCAACCTTGGCTTTATCAACCTCAATACCTCTTTCGGAAACTTTATGCCCCAAGACAATGCCTTCATTAACCATAAAGTGGCACTTTTCCCAATTCAAGACAAGATTAGTTTCTTCACATCTCTGCAAAACTCGATCAAGGTTGCTCAAGCAATCATCAAAAGCGTATCCATAGACGGAAAAATCGTCCATGAACACCTCACAAATCTTTTCACAAAAGTCAGAGAATATAGCCCTCATGCATCTTTGAAAGGTAGCAGGTGCGTCACATAAACCAAAAGGCATACGTCTATAAGCAAATGTACCAAAAGGGCAAGTAAAAGTAGTTTTTGATTGATCATTGGCTGACACAGGTATTTGAGAGAGACCAGAATTAACCATCTAGAAAGCAAAAATGTGTATTTTTGCATAATATTTCTAGCATTTGATCGATAAAAGGTAAGGGGTAATGATCCTTTTTAGTAGCCTTATTTAATTTTCGAAAATCAATTACCATCCTATAACCCGTAATAATTATTTGCGGAATCAATTCATCGTTATCATTAGGAACAACAGTAATACCTCCCTTTTTAGGGACACAATGGACATGACTTACCCACAGACTATCAGCAACGGGATAAATTATACCTGCCTCAAGGAGCGTTAGTATTTCCTTTCTTACCACTTCTTTCATCTTAGGATTCAACCGTCGTTGATGATCATGAACTGGTTTGGCATCTTCCTCCAAATTTATTTTATGTTGACATAGAGTGGGACTAATTCCCTTAAGATCATCAAGAGTATATCCAATAGTAGCACGATGCTTCTTCAGAGTTTTCAATAATCTCTCTTCTTCATGCTCTGAAAGGTTAGCACTAATAATAACATGATATATCTTTTTCTCATCAAGATAAGCATATTTAAGAGTATCAGGCAACGGTTTAAGTTCAAACACGGTATCACCCTTGGGTGGAGGAGGATCCCCTAGGATTTCAACGGGCAAATTGTGTTTCAGGATGGGTTCCTGTTTAAAGAATACTTAATCTATTTCCCTTCTTTCATTCGTAAACATATCATTTTCATGGTCTAGCAAATATTGTTCTAAAGGATCACTAGGAGGTACGGCAATAGAAGCAAGACCAGTAATTTCATCCTTACTAGGCAATTCTTCTTCACGGTGTTGTCTACTAAATTTAGAGAAATTAAACTCATGAGACATATCACCCAAGCCAATAGTAACAACATTCTTTTCGCAGTCTATCCTAGCATTAACTGTGTTCAAGAAGGGTCTACCAAATATAATGGGGCAAAAGCTATCTTGTGGGGAACCAAGAACAAGAAAATCAGCAGGATATTTAGTGTTCCCACACAAGACTTCAACATCTCTAACAATTCCAATGGGTGATATTGTATCTCTATTAGCAAGTTTGATGGTAACATCGATACCTTCTATCTCAGCAGGTGCAATTTCATGCATAATTTCTTTGTATAAGTCATGAGGTATAGCACTAGCACTAGCACCCATATCACATAAACCATGATAACAATGATCTCCTATTTTAACAGAAATAACAGGCATGCCTACCACAGGTCTATGTTTATCTTTAGCACAAGGTTCGACAATTCTAGCAGTTTCACCGCAGAAATAAATAACATGCCCATCAATATTATCAGCCAAGAGATCTTTAACAATAGCAATATTAGGTTCAACTTTAACTTGCTCAGGGGGTGTATAAATTCTAATATTGCTCTTACAAACCGTAGTTGAAGCTTTAGCATGATCCTTTATCCTAACAGGGAAAGGTGGTTTCTCAACATAAGAAATAGGAACAATAGGATCATTATAAGTGACAGTCTTTTCTTCAACTTTAGTAGGTGCAGCTACTTTTACTTCTATGGGAGGATGATATTTAAACCACTTCTCCCTGGGGAGATCAACATAAGTAGCAAAAGATTCACAGAAAGAAGCTACTATCTCAGAGTCAAGTCCATATTTAGTGCTAAATTTACGGAAAACATCGGTATCCATAAAAGATTTAACACAATCAAACTTAGGTGTCATACCTGACTCCTTACCTTCGTCGAGATCCCAATCTTCAGAGTTGCGTTTAATTCTATCCAATAAATTTCATTTGAATTCAATAGTCTTCATCATAAAAGAGCAAGCATAAGAAGTATCGAGCATGGTGCGATTGTTATCAGAAAGCCGAGCATAAAAACTTTGAATAATTATTTCTCTTGAGAGCTCATGATTGGGGCATGAATATAACATTGATTTAAGCCTCCCCCAAGCTTGAGCGATGCTTTATCCTTCGCGAAGCCAAAAATTATATATATAATTGCGATCACGATGAACAAGATGCATAGGATAAAATTTCTGATGAAATTCCAATTTCAATCGTTTGTAGTTCCACGACCCCGTATTATCACATAGCCTATACCATGTCGATGCATCTCCCTTCAAATATAAACGGAAGACCTTCTTCTTAACAACATCATCGGGTATACTTGCAAGCTTAAATAATCCGCAAACTTCATCCACATAGATTAGATGCTCATCAGGATGCTTTGTTCCATCTCCTGCAAAAGGATTAGCTAGTAGTTTTTCTAACATACCCGAAGGAACTTCAAAGGGAACATTTTCATTTTCAATAGGTTCAGTAGGTTGAGGAGCAACTCTTTGCTCTACTGGTCGAGGTGAAGATACCCCGAACAAGCCCCTCAGAGGATTACTTTCCATA
Source organism: Aegilops umbellulata (assembly GCA_032464435.1). Lineage (NCBI taxonomy): Eukaryota > Viridiplantae > Streptophyta > Magnoliopsida > Poales > Poaceae > Aegilops > Aegilops umbellulata. The sequence goes on along the minus strand of CP136055.1, from coordinate 430,851,454 downwards.
GTAACAAGTGACAGTAAATTTCAGCACACTATATAAATTTTTCCTTACCAAATTCCACCTACCAAAGGCGCTTCACTCCCCGGCAATGGCGCCATAAAAGAGTCTTGATGACCCACAAGTATAGGGGATCTATCGTAGTCCTTTCGATAAGTAAGAGTGTCGAACCCAACGAGGAGCAGAAGGAAATGATAAACGGTTTTCAGCAAGGTATTCTCTGCAAGTACTGAAATAAGTGATAACAGATAGTTTTGTGATAGGATAATTTGTAACGAGCAACAAGTAACTAAAGTAAATAAAGTGCAGCAAGGTGGCCCAATCCTTTTCGTAGCAAAGGACAAGCCTAAACAAACTCTTATATAGAGAAAAGCGCTCCCGAGGACACATTGGAATTATCGTCAAGCTAGTTTTCATCACATGCATATGATTCACGTTCGATACTTTGATAATTTGATATGCGGGTGGACCGGTGCTTGGGTACTATTCTTACTTGAACAAGAATCCCACTTATGATTAACCTCTTGGCGGAGTAATGGGCCACGGGTAGGCTAACCCGAAGCCCAGAACCTTTCAAGACATCGGGGCAGGCTACGCCCCTCAGGAACCCCAGGACGGAAAGCCGCCTCTGGGAGTCGGCGCTGCCGACTACCCACTCACGGCCGAGTCCTAGGGACGGCTACAAGATGAGCCGACTCTTAACTGGCGGCTTCTAGAGAAGCCGACTATGGGGAGTCGGCCCGCGACTCCAACCACCCTCTGCCTTCGTAAGAAGGGACGGGATGGGGAATGGCCGCAGTAAGGCTCGCCCCCACCCCGATGACCAAGGGCAGGCATGGCCACAGTGCGCCGTACCAATAGAGATCTCCGTCTGGCGCGGCACTGTTGCCATGCTAGCCCTGACATCAGCTCCAGCGGCGGAATCCTGTGCCCACGTCGGCCTGCCTGCACGGCCCAGAGACGGCGGGCCCCGCCGGTCAGCGGGGAGACAGAAGACGGCGAGAGCGCCACAAGAAGGAACCCATGGGAGTCGGCTTCCAAGAGTCGGCCGGCTCCTCCCACGGGCCTCGCACGCCATTAACCAGACAAGACGGGGAGTGGCAACAGTGATCGCTCGTCAGGCGACGACACTGTTGCCATGACCCCATGACCAAGCCAGCATCATTAGAAGCACGGCTACAGTAATCCGCAGCCGGCAAGACCCGCCGGCGGCGGACACGGCCTGTCGGCGGGACCCACCAGTCGGCGGGTCCCAGCAGTCGGCGGAGAAGACGACGGCCTGAGAGACAGACGACTGGGACCTGCGCCCAGCCGGATTACCATTGTACCCCCGGGGGGTAGGCCTATATAGACCCCCCAGGGCACCCATGCAAAGGGTTCGATTCCATTAGCACTAGACCAGAGAAGATAGGAAGGAGAGAGCTAGCCTTGCCTTCTCCTACCTCCAGAAAACAGCTCAAGGAGCAACCTTGTACCCACTTTGCCATAGTGACCATGCGGAGACCCCGCAGAGCAGCAGTAGGGGTGTTATCTCCTCGGAGAGCCCTGAAGCTGGGTAAGATCCGCCGGCGTGCATGTCTACGCGTCATCCCGCTTCCAGGCACCGGCGACGTTCTACTCGCCCCCACCATGATAAGCCATCCTTTGGCATATGTCGCACCCAACCCCCGACATTTGGCGCCCACCATGGGGCGAGGTGCACCGTCGTCCGGAGACCTGCGCTGGACGGGAACCCTCTTCCTCCCTGGCGAGCGCAGCCAGCCCGGCACGCGAGATGGAGTTTGCACCGATGCGCTGCACGGCGCTGAGATCGCCGGCGCGGCAGCAGCCTCGCCAAACTTGTCGGCGAGGTTCGCCTCTCCGACGAGCCTGCATCCGATGCTGGCACGGGCGGCCTCGAGAGCCTCCTCGCGGGCCTCCTCGATCAACTCCACGTCGCCGGCGAGCCCGCCATGGACTTGGAAGTCCATAGGCTCCACCGACCCGATGCTGGTCGACTCTGACACCGCGTTGCTCAACGCGTTCCCCACCAACGTGGTGGTCTACGATGAACCGCTCCCTCGCGCGGAGAGCGGCAGGAGCACCATCACAGAGGTGCTCATCATCAACCATGGCGAGCATTCCGGCGGAGGAGCTCATGACCCGCTCAACGCGGCGCTACAAGACCTAACCGCGCCCATTCCAAAAGACGCCGACGCCGAGACGCTGGAGGCACGCCGCCTCCAGCTCGTCGAAGGCGCGAAGAAGCTGGCTAGCATGAGACGCTTGTCAGAGGCCTACCAGCGAGAGATGGATCGCGCTGTGGGCGGCTCGCCGGCCCCAACGGGGCCTAGCCACCTGGGCGCGGTCCGGCAGCGCGGCGTGGCCATCGCCAACCTGTTCGGAGCCGATCGCCCCGTGTACGCCACGCCCGCGGAGAACATTCGAGCCGCCCAGGCGGCGGCGGACGAGCTGGACAACTTCGAGGGTGAAGAGCGCCACCTGATGACGGAGCGGGTCCAATGACTCCTCGACGCGGCTGCCGCGCAGAACGAAGCCGGCTGCCGCACAGAGGCGCCGCAACAGCAAAACGACGACCTGCATCTCGGCCGGGATCAAGGCGCGACGTCTCGGACACCGACTGGCGGTGTCCGCGGAAGAAAGGACAAGGATCCGGCTGTCAGCCACAGTCGGACTCGCATCACCACCGAGTGCGACCAAGACGGCCGCCCAAGAGCAGTGGAACGTCGGGACGACTGTCCGCCTCCTCCTCCTCGCAAGGAAAGGCGAGTCTCCCCACCACCTATTGACGATCCGACTCTCGGCGACCGCCTTGGCCGCCGAGAGGGAGTCAGAGAAAACGATGCCCGCCACCGGATCGACCGACTTCACCGATCCCTGGCGCTGGAAGAAGAAGACGAGTTGGGCCCGCCCTGTTTCGGACCCCGCATCCGAGATGAGCCCTTTCCCAGAGGGTTCACGCTCCCCCGAGATACGCCCAAATACACCGGCTCCGTGAAGCCGGAAGACTGGCTGGTTGACTACTCAACGGCCGTCAACATAGCGAACGGCAACAAGCGTGTTGCCGTGAAATATATTCCGCTCATGCTCGAGGGCACGGCCCGGACATGGTTGAACAGCCTGAAGCCCCGCAGCATCAACAGTTGGGTCGACTTCACCGAAGCTTTCATCCGCAACTTCACAAGCACGTACAAGCGACCTCCCAAGCCTCGCCAGCTCTCCTTGTGCGTACAGGGTCCCAACGAATCAACTCGCGACTACCTCACGCGTTGGGCCGAGCTTCGGAACTCCTACGAGGGCATGCACGAGGTGCAGGCTATTGAGTACTTCACCGCCGGGTGCAGAGAAGGCACCCTCCTCAAGCACAAGCTCCTCTGCGACGAGCTAGAAACCCTTGACGAGCTGCTGATCATAGCAGACAAGTATTCCACAGCCGACTCCTCCATGAAGGCGGAGATTCAAGTTAGTGCGACTGGCAAAGTGGCCCCTCAGGCTCCCAGAACTCCGGCTGGAGATGCCAGTCGGCGACAACAGCAGAACGACCACAAGCCGGAGAGGCAGCCTCCACCCAAGCGACAGAAAGGCGGCAAGTCCAACTGGTTGCCGGCCTTCTCTTACGAGCAGACTCTAGATGGTCCTTGCAAGTTCCACAGCGGCGCGAAGCCGTCAAACCACACCACCCGGAAGTGCCACTGGCTCACTAGGATCGCCAAGGGAGACGGCCTCCTCCCCCCCCCCCCCCCCGCCTGCTGGGCAGCCGCCTCCGCCTCCACCCCAGCAGCCGGCCGTCAGGCCAGTCGGCGCGGTACAAGATGAGTACCCAGAACAGCATGGAGCCTATGTGGTGTTCACCAGTGTGGCTGACGATCGACGCAGCAAGCGGCTGCAGCAGCGGGAGGTGAATGCAGTAGCGTCAGACGCTCCAGAGTTCATGCACTGGTCTGAGAACCCTATCAGTTGGAGCAGACCTAATCACCCGGAAGTGATGCCGAATCCGGGCTCCTACGCCCTGGTCTTGGATGCCACATTTGCCACGGATAAAAGAGCCGCACGTTTCTCGCGAGTGCTGATAGACGGAGGCAGCAGCATCAACATCCTGTACAAGGATACCATGGAGAAGTTAGGAATCAAGCAAAGACAGCTTCAGAACAGTCGGACTGTGTTCCACGACATTGTCCCTGGCCTTTCCTGCTCACCAATCGGCAAGATTCTGATAGATGTCCTCTTCGGAGACAAGGATCATTTCCTCCGAGAGCCAGTCTGGTTTGAAGTGGTGGACCTTGAGAGCCCGTACCAGCGTTGCTTGGCCGACCTGCTTTGGCCAAATTCATGGCGATCCCCCACTACGCCTACCTCAAGATGAAGATGCCGAGTTCCAAGGGGATCCTGACCATAGCCAGCGACTACAGAAAGTCGTCCGCATGTGCAGCTAAAAGCAGTCGGCTAGCCGAGTCCCTGGTGATCGCGGCCGAGAAGCGGCTCCTTGATCGGGTTGTGGCGATGGCACACAAGCGGCTGGAGATGTCGCCTAACCCCAAGGAGTCGGAAGCTGAAGGTTCGTTCAAGCCGGCCAAAGAGACAAAGAAGATACCCTTGGACCCGGAGCACCCAGAGAGGTACGCTGTCATAGGTGCAAACCTTGACAGGAAATAGGAAGGCGAGCTCATCGATTTCCTCCATGAGAATCGGGACATCTTCGCATGGTCCCCCAGAGACATTCCAGGTGTACCGACGGAATTCGCCGAGCACAAGTTACATGTCCGATCCGATGCGAAGCCCGTCAGGCAGCCCTTGCGTCGCCTATCAGAAGAGAAGAGAAGAGTTGTTGGAGAAGAGATAGCCCGACTCCTCGCAGCTGGCTTTATTATGGAAGTGTTTTTCCCAGAATGGCTAGCAAACCCGGTCCTGGTACTGAAGAAGAACAAGCAGTGGCGGATGTGTATCGACTACACAAGCCTCAACAAAGCATGCCCGAAGGACCCATTTGCTCTGCCAAGGATTGATCAGGTGATAGACTCCACAGCCGGATGCAAGCTGTTGAGCTTCTTAGATGCATATTCAGGATATCACCAGATCAAGCTGAACCCGGCAGATAGACTGAAGACCGCCTTCATCACGCCATTTGGAGCCTTCTGCTACCTGACCATGACGTTCGGCTTAAGGAATGTCGGCGCCACCTTTCAGCGTTGCATGCAGAAATGCCTCCTCAAGCAACTCGGCAGAAACGCCACGTCTACGTGGATGATGTGGTGGTGAAGACGGAAAAGCGCGGGACACTGCTGGAAGACCTCAAGGAGACCTTCGAGAACCTGCGCTGATTCTAGATCAAGCTCAACCCTGAGAAGTGCGTCTTCGGAGTACCAGCCGGCCAACTCCTTGGCTTCCTGGTCTTTGAACACGGCATAGAGTGCAACCCTGTGAAGATCAAAGCCATCGAGAGGATGGAGGTACCCAGCCGACTGCTGGATGTGCAAAAGTTCACTAGCTGCTTGGCGTCCATCAGCCGATTCATCAGTCGGCTGGGCGAGAAAGCTCTCCCCCTGTACCACCTCATGAAGAAGACCACTTTTTTGAGTGGAATCACAAGGCGGACGAAGCTTTTCTCCAGCTGAAAAAGATGTTGGCTACTCCCCCTGTGCTGGCGGCTCCGACTCCCAAAGAGCCCATGCTCCTGTACATTGCCGCCACCAGCCGGGTGGTCAGCACAGTCATCGTAGTTGAACGCAAGGAGGAAGGCAAGGCACTACCTGTCCAGAGACCGGTATATTACCTAAGTGAAGTACTGTCGGCCTCCAAGCAGAACTACCCCCACTACCAGAAGATGTGCTACCGTGTACACTTTGCCGCCAAGAAACTGAAGCCCTACTTTCAAGAGCATCCAGTCACTGTGGTTTGCACAACCCCGCTAGGCGAGATCATCGGAAGCCGAGATGCCTCCGGCCGAGTGGCCAAATGGGCCATAGAGCTGGCCCCCTACACAATCTACTACCAGCCCCGCACCGCCATCAAGTCGCATGCGCTGGCCGACTTCCTTGTCGACTGGGCTGAGACCCAGTACCAACCGCCAGCGCCCGACTCCACCCATTGGCGGATGCATTTTGATGGCTCCAAGATGCGCACCGGCTTAGGAGCCGGCGTTGTCCTCACTTCTCCCAAAGGCGACAAGCTCAAGTACGCACTACAGATCCATTTCGCCGCCTCCAACAACGTCGCCGAGTACGAGGTGCTCATTCACGGGCTCCGGCTTGCCAAAGAACTTGGCATTCGTCGGATCCTGTGCTATGGCGACTCCGACTTGGTGGTCCAGCAGTCATCTAGCGACTGGGACGCCAAGGATGCAAACATGGCAAGCTACCGCTTCCTCGTACAACAACTCAGTGGATATTTCGAGGGATGCGAGTTCCTTCATGTGCCAAGAAACGACAACTACCAAGCAGACACCCTGGCGAAAATCGGCTCCACCCGCCAAGCAATACCATCCGGTGTCGCCCTTCAGCGCCTCCTCAAGCCGTCTGTTAAGCCTTCACCGGAGTCAGACTCCATCTTTGTGCCGTCTCCCCCCTAAGAAGTCAGATCCGACTCAAGAGCCCCAGCAGACAGCACAAGAACTCTTGCAGACGGCTCCAAGAATGCCGCAGTCGCAACTGGCCCGGGGACTTCAGAACCCGGCCCGGGGACTGCGGTGACCAGAGCAAAGACTCCAGAGCTCGGCCCGGGGACAGCATCAGTCGGTCCGGGGACTTCACCAACCCAGCAAGCGGCCACGGACTCCAGCCCGCCGCCTCCCAGCCCAGTCGCCCTCGTCCAAGTCGCAGTTCTGGAAGTCGAAGAAATAGCAGCGCCCTCATGGGCACAACCCATCCTCAAGTTTCTAGTGAGCAAAGAGCTGCCAACCGACGAAACCTTGGCTCGGCAAGTACAACGCCGAGCGGCATCCTACACCATAGTCAACAGAGAGCTCGTTAGGCGCAGCGTCACTGGTGTCTACCAGCGTTGCGTCGAGCCAGAGAAAGGCCAAGCAATTCTCAGAGACATCCATCAAGGCGAGTGCGGCCACCATGCAGCCTCAAGAGCACTCGTCGCCAAAGCCTTTCGACACGGTTTCTTTTGGCTGACTGCCCTAGAAGAGGCCAAGGAGTTGGTCCAAAAATGCAAGGGGTGCCAAAAGTTCCGATCGAAGCCGCATCAGCCGGCTTCCGCACTCAAGACTATCCCCATCACCTGGCCCTTTGCAGTTTGGGGCCTGGACATGGTGGGACCATTTAAGACGGTGCGAGGAGGCCTAACTCACCTACTTGTCGTGGTGGACAAGTTCACCAAGTGGATAGAAGCAAAACCCATCAAGAAGTTGAATGGCCCGACTGCCGTGACTTTCATCTCTGACATCACGATTCGGTACAGCATACCGCACAGCATCATCACCTACAACGGCACAAACTTCGCCAAAGGCGCCTTGGCCCGTTTCTGCGCGACACAGGGCATCCGACTGGACTTAGCGTCCGTTGCCCATCCGCAGTCAAACGTCCACGTGGAGCGGGCCAACGGCCTCATCCTGTCTGGCATCAAGCCTCAACTGGTCGAACCACTGGAGCGTTTGGCCGGCTATTGGCTTGACGAGTTGCCAGCCGTCCTCTGGAGTCTGCGCACAACTCCAAACAAGTCGACCAGCTTCACGGCCTTCTTCCTCGTCTATGGTGCTGAAGCCGTCATCCCAACGGACATAGAGTTCGACTCCCCGCGAGTCACCATGTACACCAAGGAGGAAGCAGAAGAAGCACGTCAAGACGGCGTCGATCTGCTGGAAGAGGGCCGACTGTTGGCACTCAGCCGGTCCAGCATCTACCAGCAGAGTCTGCGCTGATACTACAACAGGAAGGTCAGGCCGAGATCTTTCCAAGAGGACGACCTTGTACTCCGACTGATCCAGCGGACAGCCGGCCAGCACAAGTTGTCGGCGCCTTGGGAAGGCCGCTTCATCATCAGTAAAGTACCGGGCAACGACTCCTACTATCTGATCGACGCTCAGAAGCCCCATGCACGCAAGAGGGACGACTCCGGTAAAGAGACGGAACGGCCATGGAATGCAAATCTTCTCCGAAGATTTTACAGTTGATGCAGTATGTATCACGCTACCCTTTGTATTAAAGTACTAAGACTTCGGGCCCCCCGAGGCGAGCTCGGGGACTGCCCTTTTTGTTATTTGTATGATAAGAATCATGCCTTCGAGTATGCCACTCTTTTTTATGCCGCTTGGCACCGGGTCCGACTAGTCGTCCCAGAGACTAGCCGCCTTGTGCTATGAAATGCTTCTTGCAGTCAGACAAGTAGTGTGTGGCGGCTAAGCCATCTTCTGTCAGAAGTCGCAGCTCGCAGAGCGACTGTAAGGTGGGCAGGAGCAAGGAAGAATGGGCGCCCACATGAAAAATGGCTAAGGACTCAAAGCATAAACATAGCTTAAAGCCGGCTTTCCAGCCGCTCTTTGCAAAAGCCGACTCCCGAGTAGTTGGCTCGCCGCCTTCTATTCAACTTGCTAAGAAGCTCTAGAACGGCCAAGTACTTGCCTTCCCAAAGTAGCCAAACACTTGATCCGGCGGCAGTCCCAGAGCGGTTGCCCGACTGACAAAAACGGCAACTAAGTGAAGGCAGCGAAAGAAAAAGCCAAGAGAGCAATGAGCAAGAAATGATAGAACTCGGATAGATATTTACATAACATAGGCCCTTGGCCGAATCTTCGAACAGAAGTTCAAAATACACCCCGCGGGTGGAATTGTACGAATTAACAAGTTCTTCAAAGACTACGAAAACAGATAAAATAAAGACAAGGCAGCAGCCTAGGAAGTAGCAGACGGGTTCAGAGGCTCGGAGGAGATGGCGGTGTCAGACGTTGGGGCGGCCGGCTGGGCAATCTCGGCTTGATCACCTCCAGCGGCAGCCGACTCGGTTGGGTGCGGCTCGTTGCTGGAGGCGCGGTCGAGCTGAGGCTGATCATCCGCCCCGTCTCCTGGCACCTCCGTCCTCCACCTCGCCTTCCTCCTCGGCGCTGGAGCCGATCACCTCCGCCGAGTCCTCGCCGTAGTCCGGGTTCATCCCAAACCACTCCGGCGGTGCCTCCTCGCAGTCTTCAGCCCGCTAAGGAATGAAGACGCTGGTATCGGCATACCCGGCGATCTCCGCGGCGCGCTTGACGAGGGCGTCTTCCGCGGCTGCCAACTCTGGCTAGGACTCTGCCCGGAGCATGGCCAGCCAGTCCAGGTCCAGCCCCGGATACCACGCCTTGACGAATTCCAAGGCCTGGCGCGCTCTAGCCTGGGCCGAGGAACCCTTCCAAGCTTCAAGACGGCCGGCTGCGACCTCCAGCCAGTCAGCAGTCCGACTGGGAGTCCGCAGAATCGGCATGTCCGGCCACAAGGCAGCAATCGCCTGGGCGCCGACACGTTGAAGCCGGCGCAGCATCCGATGGGCCAGCCGCAGACGAGCCTCGATGCTCAGAAGCTGCTCGTCAAGGGTCCGGGGGCATTGGCGGCAATCTCCTCGCCATTTGCCCTCCGCGCCTCGCGATCAGCCTCGATGGCTTGAGTGGCAGCTTGCGTGTGGCCAGGGAAGAAGTCTGCCAAAGACGGAAAAGAAGCAAGTCAAAAATCAGGAGTCGGCCCGACCGCTGTCGGCGGCTCAAAGAAAGAGAGTAAAGAAACTCACCATCGACGATATCATCAATCTCATGAAAGCCGGAAGTCAGCATTGCCTCCTTGTCGGTCCAGGAGGAGCGCTCGCCTTCTAACTCGGCCATGAGTGGAGTTTCTTTCTTCTCTGCCTCCTCCTGCGCCTTCTTAAGCAGCTCCCTCTGCTCCGCCAGCTGCGTAGCCAGCAGGTCGCGCTCTGCGACGAGCTTGCCACACTCCTCCCCCTTGGCGCGCAAGGCGGTGTTGGCTTCGCCCAGCTGCTGGTGAAGAACGGCGTTGACCTCTGAAGAAAAAAGAAGGCGCTAAGTTGTCATCAAAGAAAGTCGCCGGGGAGATCCGGCCCGACTGCTCTCGGGGACTATAGCCCGCGGGTGCGCCAGCGCGCCCCCGCGAAGAAGAAGGAAAACTCACTCCGGCTCTCCGACAAGTCGGCAATCCGCTTGCCCAGCTCGTCAACATTGCGGTTGAAGGTGGTGACCCGGAGGTTGTGATAATCTTGTGATAAATATTTCAAACAAGAGTAAGTACTCAGAACTCGCCAATAGAGTTCCGAGCCGCCTGCTCAGCAGCCGGCCCGGAACTCGGGGACTACACCCAGTGGGTGCGCTGGCGCGCCCCCACAGAGAAAAGCAAGTAAAACAAAGTCAGAAGAAAACATACCCAGATGGCTACTCGCGACGCCAGATGCGCCATGGTGCAGTTCTGGAGGGCGTCGCCCTCAGCCCGCAGCTTCGCCTGGACGTCCAGAAGCGCGTGGTTCAGTGGGCCTGTGCCGCCTCCTCGCGCCCACCCAACGGGCGCGGCGCTTGTTGCCTCGACGCCTGGGATGGCCGAGCTGGCGGCGCCAGTCTCCAAGGGGCGTGGCGCTGAAATCGCCTTCTCAAGGCTGCGGCGCGTTGGCGAGGCGACTTGAAGGAGCAGCTTCGCCACGGCCTCGTCTTTAGTCGGCGACACCAGCGGGTCCGCCGGCTGTTCGCCTCGCACGCTCCCAGACGGCAGAGGTGGCGGCGGCGGCGGCACGGCCGTGTCCGACATGGAGGCCTCGCCGCCTTCCCTCTCCATGATGGGGTACTCACTGCCGGCTTCCCCAGTCTGCTCCGTGAATTCCGGAGGCGGTCGCGCTGAGTTCAGCGGGATGACGAATAATGCCGACTGGCGACGCGCGGCTTCCTGAGCTTGCCGTTTTTCCGCGACGGCGGCTTCGGCATCGTCCAGCTTCTTCTGGGCGGAGGCGGCCGCCTTCTCAGCCTCCGCCTTCTCCCGGCGGTCAGCCTCTTCCTTGTTGCGTTTCTCCTGTGCGTTCCGGTCCGTCGCCTCCCGCAGATCGGCAGCGGGGTCAATCCGCTGAGTGGTGGCGGACGTCTCTACCGACCCCATGATGGAGGCGTCAGTGACCCTCTCAAGGGTGAGGGGAGCCCTGGAACAGGGTAAGCATGAAAAAAGACTTAGACAAAATCAACCAACAGAAAACAAGACGAAGGGCGGCGGCACTTACGCGGAGACTAGCGGCGGTTTCTTCACTTCCTTACGGAAGTGGTTGGCCCTCGCGACCGCCTCTTCCCGCTTGGTCGCGGCGGTCGCCCCCTTGAACTTCTTTGACTGGCCGCCAAGAGAACTCGGCCCGGCCCGGCGCTTCCTCGCGCCGGCTAGGCCATCCAACGCGGCAGACGAACTCGCGCCGGGGTAGCCAGCCTGTGGTTGGTGGCGCGGGGCGACTTCCCCCTCAACATCATCCTTAGGCCAGTCGGCAAAGGTGGCTGAAGGCCTGAGGCCGCCTTCTCCTCCTTCGCCTCCTCCTTCGGCGTCGGCCTCCATCGCCGCTGCCCCCAAGTCGGGGTCGTCGACGTTGCTCTCCGCTCGGTTGGGGACGAACTGGCGGGCCGGCCCCGCAGTGCCGGCCGAAGGCTGAATGAGAGGGTTCTGTTTCAAGTACTGAAGAAGATTAGAAGTCGGATTCGGCTGAAGAAAGAAAGCAGAATAAGAAGAGAAACAACTTACAACAGGCGGGGGGTTGGCGCGCGAGTACGGCTCCTTGCCGAACTGCCAATCCTCCGAGAGACCGCAGTTCGCGATGTAGTTCACCGTGTCTGCCACCTCCGCGTGGGGCATGTCCTTGGAGCACATCCGACTTGGGTCCCGGTGGCCACTCATCTGACATATCATATGAGGTCGGCCTTGGAGTGGGAGGACTCGGCGCGCCACGAAGGCGGCCAGCAGGTCGGCCCAGGTCAGACCCTCCGATTGCTTTAACACTTGGAGTCGCGCGACGGCGGTGGCGCCGGCAGGAGTCAGCATCTTGGCCTGGTGGGACCAGCTGGGGAGCCTTCCGGCCGACGCGCCGGCTTTGAAAGGCGGCAGGTTGACCCGGTCGCCTTCCGGGGTGACGTTCTTCATGTAGAAATAAGATCGCTGCCACATCTTCACCGATTTGATCAGCGAGATGGTGGGAAACGGGTTGTCGGCCACCGACCTCTGCATCGCGATGAAGGCACCGCACTGGGCTGGCACGCCGGCGACGTGTGTGCCGAGCTTGGAACTGAAGAATTCCCCCCACAGCTCGATGGTGGGGAGAACGCCGAGGAAGCCTTCGCACAGGGTGGCGAAGGCGGCCAGCAGCACCACCGTGTTTGGTGTGAGGTGGTGCGGCTGGAGTCCGTGGAACTCCAAGAAGGAGCAGAAGAAACCGCTCGCCGGCAGCCCTAGGCCGCGCATGAGGTGCGAGCGGAATATGACCCGCTCGCCCTCCTCCGGCGCCGGCGATACCTCCGTCGCCGGCGCGATGCGGGCCCTCACTAGGTCCTTGCCGGGGAGGCGACGCGTCTTGCGAAGGAACTCAATGTGGTCGTCATCGACCTCGGAGCCGTCCCACACGCCGGAGCGCACGGCGGAGGGCGCGGAAGCAGAAGAAGAGCTCATCGTCGCGGGCGTGATGAGATTCGGTGCGGCGGCGGCGAAGAAAAGAAGAAGCAAGAGGAAGCAGAAGGGAATAAGGGAGAATGAGCGCGCGTGCTTCGCCGCCCCGCCCCCTCCGCCTACTTATAGGCTCGTAGGATGAGAAGCCGATGGGGCGTCGTGGGATGCCCAGGACCCCACGACCCCCATGATTTACCACACGAAGTTACTGCGCGCAGTTACTGCGCAGGAATCCCAACCGTCCGCACAGCCGCAACGGATCCGTTCAAAGGCCGAGGCGCGGTAGTGGCGGGCCCCGCCTGCGGGCCTGTCCTGTCGCACGCGTGGGCGGGCAGATTGGACCGGCCACGTGGCGCCACTAGGTGGGTCCGCAACGGGCGGCAACCTGGAGTCTTATCAGGCACGCCGTCTGGATCCCGCTTCGACTTTCAAATTCTTTAAGAGACAAGACGGCCTTTGACGAGTCCGGCTCCCGATAGTCGGCTTGAAGGAAGACGGCGAGCGAAGCCTAGATCCAACCACCGGAAGGAAGAAACTGTTGAGGCTCCTCGACATGTCTCCCTCGGCGCCTCACCAGCTTCGGGGACTACTGTCGGAGTAATGGGCCACGGGTAGGCTAACCCGAAGCCCAGAACCTTTCAAGACATCGGAGCAGGCTACGCCCCTCAGGAACCCCAGAACGGAAAGCCGCCTCTGGGAGTCAGCGCTGCCGACTAACCACTCACGGCCGAGTCCTAGGGACGGCTACAAGATGAGCCGACTCTTAACTAGCAGCTTCCAGAGAAGCCGGCTATGGGGAGTCGGCCCGCGACTCCAACCACCCTCTGCCTTTGTAAGAAGGGACGGGACGGGGAACGGCCGCAGTAAGGCTCGCCCCCACCCCGATTACCAAGGGCAGGCATGGCCATAGTGCGCCGTACCAATGGAGATCTCCGTCCGGCGCGGCACTGTTGCCATGCTCGCCCTGACATCAGCTCCAGCAGCGGAATCCTGTGCCCACATCGGCCTGCCTGCACGGCCCAGAGACGGCGGGCCCCGCTGGTCAGTGGGGAGATAGAAGACGGCGAGAGATCCACAAGACGGACCCCATGGGAGTCGGCTTCCAAGAGTCGACCGGCTCCTCCCACGGGCCCCGCACGCCATTAACCAGACAAGACGGGGAGTGGCAACAGTGATCGCCCGTCAGGCGACGACACTGTTGCCATGACCCCATGACCAAGCCAGCGTCATTAGAAGCACGGCTATAGTAATCCGCAGCCGGCAAGACCCGCCCGTGGCGGACACGGCCTGTCGGCGGGACCCACCAGTCGGCGGGCCCCAGCAGTCGGCGGAGAAGACGGCGGCCAGAGAGACAGACGGCTGGGACCCGCGCCCAGCCGGATTACCATTGTACCCCCGGGGGTAGGCCTATATAAACCCCCCGGGGCACCCATGCAAAGGGTTCGATTCCATTAGCACTAGACCAGAGAAGATAGGAAGGAGAGAGCTAGCCTTGCCTTCTCCTACCTCCAGGAAACAGCTCAAGGAGCAACCTTGTACCCACTTTGCCATAGTGATCATGCGGAGACCCCGCAGAGCAGTAGTAGGGGTTTTATCTCCTCGGAGAGCCCTGAAGCTCGGTAAGATCCGTCGCCGTGCATGTCTATGCCTCATCCCGCTTCCAGGCACCGGCGACGTTCTACTCGCCCCCACCATGATAATCCATCCTTTGGCATATGTCGCACCCAACCCCCGACACCTCTATTGCAAGCATCCGCAACTACAACAAAAGTATTAAGGTAAACCTAACCATAGCATGAAACATATGGATCCAAATCAGCCCCTTACGAAGCAACGCATAAACTAGGGTTTAAGCTTCTGTCACTCTAGCAACCCATCATCTACTTATTACTTCCCAATGCCCTCCTCTAGGCCCAAATAATGGTGAAGTTTTATGTAGTCGATGTTCACATAACACCACTAGAGGATAGACAACATACATCTCATCAAAATATCAAACGAATACCAAATTCACAAGACTACTAATAGCAAGACTTCTCCCACGTCCTCAGGAACAAATGTAACTACTCACAAAGCATATTCATGTTAATAATCAGAGGGGTATTAATATGCATAAAGGATCTGAACATATGATCTTCCACCAAATAAACCAACTAGCATCAACTACAAGGAGTAATCAACACAACTAGCAACCTACTAGTACCAATCCCGGACTTGGAGACAAGAATTGGATACAAGAGATGAACTAGGGTTTTGAGAGGAGATGGTGCTGATGAAGATGTTGATGGAGATTGCCCTCTCCCGATGAGAGGAGCGTTGGTGATGACGATGGCGATGATTTCCCCCTCCCAGAGGGAAGTGTCCCCAAAAGAACAGCTCTGACGGAGCCCTAGATTTTCCGCCAAGGTTCCGCCTCGTGGCGGCGAAGTCTCGTCCCGAAAGGTTGCTTCTGATTTTTCTTCGGACGAAAGGCTTCATATAGCAGAAGATGGCCATCGGAGAGCCAACAGGGGGCCCACGAGGCAGGGGGCGCGCCCTGGGGGTAGGGCGCGCCCCCACCCTCATGGGAAGGTGGTGGCCCCCCTGACGTATTTCTTCCGCTCAGTATTTTTTATATATTCTGAAAATGACTTCCGTGGAGTTTCAGGACTTTTGGAGTTGTGCAGAATAGGTCTCTAATATTTGCTCCTTTTCCAGCCTAGAATTCCAGCTGCCGGCATTCTCCCCCCTTATGTAAACCTTGTAAAATAAGAGAGAATATGCATAAGTATTCTGACATAATGTGTAATAACAACCCATAATGCAATAAATATCGATATAAAAGCATGATGCAAAATGGACGTATCAGCTTCCTGCTCATTAAGCATAGCTATGACTACCCTACTGCTCCGGATTATATGCCTGTAATGAAATATTACTTGGGGGCTTCTTGTTAATTAACAGAGCTTTGTTGACCCTTGTAATAGGCTTGGACGCCATGTGTTTTCACCAAAATTTTCGGGTTGTCCTACCTTTGTTTTGCCTGCCACTCCGACCAGGTAATCCTAGAATGACTCATTGTACTCTTGACAATCAATCTTTTAAAAGACCCTAAATTTGTCAAAGTTAAAATGGCGATTGGTCATGTGAGGTCCGGCTTACAAGGTTTGAATTAACGTTTCACTACTACAGGATGGTCCAAACGCGACACTACGATCAGAGACCCTTCGATGAAACTGTGTGCGAAGCCATAATCGCAAACAGTGGTGTAAAAAACCCGTCAAAAAGGTGCAAAACGTTTGCGATGACAGATGCATCAAACATGGGTCAGAATTTAGTTGCGTGTGCGATGCAGGGCATACGGTTCAGCTCAATTAACTGTTTGGGATGAGGAGGCACAAAAGAAACGGGCAGCCAGATGATGTTGTGTGCGATATACAGCATACAGTTCACTAGGATGAACTGTGTGTGATTAGGCAACACAATGGTAACGGTTCAACTGAACAAGATGTGTGTGATATGTGGCAAACGGGTCCGTAATCTCAAAAATGTGTGCCAAGACCAATAATAACACAGACGATTGCTGCTAATAAGCCGTGTTAATTGCTTTGTCTACAGTAGAATAACATGTATATATATAACTGAAATAAACATCCAATTACATAAGTGACTCATGTTGTTCTATGTTGACATGAGAAAACAAATCGAAAGCAATAAGAGGCAATGGATATCGTTTCGTCCCCAAAGGTGGGACGTTCCCTACCGAAAACCATCATGCTTGTTGTGAGAAGCTCCGGTTTGTGAGAAGCATATACCCAAACCTGCCCCAAATGGGACAAAGTTTGTGACACGACATGTTGATGCCGCTCCATGATAGCATGCCAAGTTTCATGAATTTCAAACGAGTTTTGGATTTACTAGAATTTAAAAACCAGGCATCTCAATGTTTTGCCGGCAATCAACGGTGCCCTGGTGTTTGAAATTCATTCCCATTTCTTGCATGGGACCTAATCATGCACCCAAGGACACACATTTGATTTTTCGACCAATTTATATGCACTAGAGCATGTGCATGTAGTTCAAATTTGAATTATGCACATAAATGCAATGAAAACTTAGTTAATGCATAAAACTGTCCAAACGAACCCCGAAAAATCACAAAAGTTCACACAACACTCCTGTTGTTCTATGTTGACACGAGAAAAAACTTTGAAAACAATAAGAGGCAATGGATATCATTTCGTCCCCAAAGGTGGGACGTTCCCTATCAAAAACCATCAAGCTTGTTGTGAGAAGCTCCAGTTTGTGAGACGCATATACCCAAACCTGCCCCAAATGGGACAAAATTTGTACCAAGGAATGTTGATGTCGCTCCATGCTAGCATGCCAAGTTTCATGAATTTCAGACGAGTTTTGGATTTACTAGAATTTAAAAACCAGTCATCTTAATGTTTTGCCGGCAATCAACAGTGCCCTGGTGTTTGAAATTCATTCTCATGTCTTCCATGGGACCTAAGCATGCACCCAAGGACACAGATTTGTTTTTTCGACCAATTTATATGCACTAGAGCATGTGCATGTAGTTCAAATTTGAATTATGCACATAAATGCATTAAAAACTAAGTTAATGCATAAAAATGTCCAAACGAACCCCAAAAATCACAAAAATTCACACATCACTCCTGTTGTTGTATGTTGACACGAGAAAACATATTTGGAAGCAATAAGAGGCAATGGATATCGTTTCATCCCCAAAGGTGGGACGTTCCCTACCGAAAACCATCATGCTTGTTGTGAGAAGCTCCGGTTTGTGAGAAGCATATACCCAAACCCGCCCCATATGAGACAAAATTCGTACCACGGCATGTCGATGCCGCTCCATGATAGCATGCCAAGTTTCATGAATTTCAGACAAGTTTTGGATTTACTAGAATTTAAAAACCAAACATCTCAATGTTTTGCCGGCAATCAACAGTGCCCTGGTGTTTGAAATTCATTCCCATTTCTTGCATGGCACCTAAGCATGCACCCAAGGACACATATTTGATTTTTCGACCAATTTATATGCAATGGAGCATGTGCATGTAGTTCAAATTTGAATTATGCACATAAATGCATTGAAAACTCAGTTAATGCATAAAAATGTCCAAATGAACCCCAAAAAATCACAAAAATTCACAAAACAGTCATGTTGTTCTATGTTGACACGAGAAAAAAATTTGGAAGCAATAAGAGGCAATGGATATCGTTTCGTCCCCAAAGGTGGGATGTTTCCTACAGAAAACCATCATGCTTGTTGTGAGAAGCTCTGGTTTGTGAGGACCAAAACCTGCCCCATATGGGACACATTTTTTACCACCGCATGTTGATGCCGCTCCATGATAGCATGCCAAGTTTCATGAATTTTAGACGAGTTTTGGGTTTACTAGAATTTAAAAACCAGGCATCTCAATGTTTTGCCGGCAATCAACGGTGCCCTTGTGTTTGAAATTCATTCCCATTTCTTGCATGGGACCTAAGCATGCACCCAAGGACACATATTTGATTTTTCAACCAATTTATATGCACTGGAGCATGTGCATGTAGTTCAAATTTGAATTAAGCACAAAAATGCATTGAAAACTCAGTTAATGCATAAAAATGTCCAAACGAACCCCGAAAAATCACAAAAATTCACACAACACTCCTGTTGTTCTATGTTGACACGAGAAAAAAATTTGAAAGCAATAAGAGGCAATGGATATCGTTTCGTCCACAAAGGTGGGGCGTTCCCTACCGAAAACCATCATGCTTGTTGTGAGAAGCTCCGGTTTGTGAGAAGCATATACCCAAACCTGCCCCAAATGGGACAAAAAATTTACCACGGCATGTTGATGCCGCCCCATGATAGCATGCCAAGTTTCATGAATTTCACATGAGTTTCTGATTTACTAGAATTTAAAAACCAGGCATCTCAATTTTTTGCCGGCAATCAACGGTGCTCTGGTGTTTGAAATTCATTCCCATTTCTTTCATGGGACCTAAGCATGCACCCAAGGACACATATTTGATTTTTCAACCAATTTATATGCACTGGAGCATGTGCATGTAGTTCAAATTTGAATTGTTCACCTGAAATGGCTAGAAAACTAATTTAATGTATAAAATGTTCAAACGAACCCTGAATAATTACAATTCTTTTACGACAGACATATAGTTGCATGTTCACTCCAGATAAAACGTCTAGCAATTCAAACACCATCCATTGCCGCTGTGACCCCATTATGTAATTCAAATCAAGAAGAAAAATCAAGTAGATCGCACACAGTTTATTATCAGCAACTGTGTGAGATGTAGTACAAAATATCTTGGAGCACCGTCGGTGTATAGTACGCCTATGGCTTACGGGAGAAGGTGCGTCGGCCATAGTCCACAGCCAGCATCTCAAACACACTAGCTCGCTCCCCAAATAACATTTCATTGTTCAATCGTCGCTGGTGAAACATGGGCACGTGGACCCGCGTCTTGAGGGCAACTTAGGTAGCCCACTCCGGCGAGAGCTCGATCGCAGCCGCCATGCACGTGCTAACAAGGTGCATGAGCGCGGTCGTAATGTGCGACCGGGTGGCAAAGGCAGCCCAAACGGCCGTTGTTGCTTCTCAGGTGGCGGCAGCAACATCTGCCTCGGGGATAGCAACTGGCAAGAGCGGCACAGCAGCTGTTCGTTCTGCAGCAGCGGCCTTAGCCCTGATGGAGGCCTCCCACGACCATGTCGAGGCCACCCATGCCCAGCTCCTGGCAGTCACCGCACAAATCGAATGAAGCTTCTCCGACAATGGTCGGCAACCCACGACCAAAGAGCTGGCAATCGCCGAGAGCGTTCGGGTAGCCGTCCGTTCCTCCGCCGCATACCTTGCAACGATGGAGCCCGTCCAAGCCCAAATCGTGTCCACCCATGCCCAGCTCGTGGTGGCCTTTTCCAAAGAGATGGCGGACACGAATGGCAAGATTCTTGCCGAGTATGGTGCGATGGATGCCATGGAGCCCCTTCCCCAGGAGACTGTCGGGCGCGAGCTGGACATGGAGGCGGTGGCGGAGATCGATGAGCACCAGCCGTAGTAGTACTCTTTGTTTTGTTTAATTAAGAGCGCCGGTCTTTAATTTGTTAGAGTAATGTTTACGTCAGCTAGCTCTGTTTAATTGCTGAACTTGCTCGATTAAGAAGTGTGGGTGTGTTGTAGTCTCCTTTGTGTACCCAAATTATGCAATGACGTGGATGACCACTATAACCATGGAAATTCAAACCAAAACTTTTGACATTCAAACTCATCACACATGGGTTAAGCTATCTGAATCATTTGTCATGTCCACATATCGTACACAGTTCTGATTAAGGGACCGTGTCTGATGACACTTTGCGCGCCAGTATTTTCGCTGAAGCGGTTCCAAATTTTCGGCTTCCGCAGAAATATCTACCTCCCCGCCCCCTCCCACTTACCAAAAGCCACATTTCCCCTCTTTTCGCCTTCATTTCCAAGTTGAAACCTTCACTCCTTGCTTGCAGTGTCGCCTCCTCGTCGGCGACCCTCCTTCACGCTGCTCGGCCTCCTCTATCCAGGCAGGTAATCCACACCCAACCCCCATCCTCGTCCTCCTTCCACATCCCACATGCCCCGATCGTCGGCGCGTGCGCGACACCTTCCACCCAAATCATCGACCCCTCCACCAAATAAGCGCCGACCTAAGACATGGTGCACGCAGTATAGCCAGGACCTCAAGGAGCATTTGGCAGCGGAGAAGAAAATCATGGCCACACGTGTGGATGAGGTCGCGATGGATGCCATTCGTGTCGACCCCCAGATCTTGAAGGCACACCTTGCCATTTGCTAGCTATGCCGATTAAGCTTGCTCGGTTTACCCGTTGCGTGTGCTGCTCCTGCCTTTCCTTCACAAATTCTAGTGAATTGTGCTATCTAATTTTACCATGCAATCTGTTGCTCTAGTTTATATGTTCTATATGTCGTGCAGTGTGGTGCTCACTTATTAACTGTTTTGTTAATTAGTTGTCGTCTTCAGTTAACTGTTTGGTTCAATTCTGCAAATGTGATGTTCAATTTCTTCAGGCTGCAATTTTGTATTGTCTTCCATGTGAGAAATAAATCGAATTTATCTTTACAAAATTGTGGGTGCATTCTGTTAGTGTATACCATGTGAGAAATAAATTGAATTTGGCTGTAGTAAATACATGAGAAACAAATACAATTGCTACAATTGGATGTAGTTAACTGTTTGGTTAACTCTCTGATATTCTATTAGGAGTATGTTATATTGTGCAATGTGGTGCTCAGTTAATGTTTGGTTCATTTGTTGTGGTGTTTAGTTAACTGCTTGGTTCAATTCTGCAGTGTGATGACCAATTGTCGTGGGTACAATTTTGTATTGTCATGCATGTGAGGAATAAATCGAATTTGGTTGCACTTAATACATGAGAAACATATACAAGTGATATATTTCCTAGTTCTTAATCATGCTTGGTTTGGGTAAATGGGTTTTTTGTGTGGCTTGAATTAATCTAATGAATCTGCAATGTGCTTATTTTTCATCAACATATTTTACTGATAGCATGCGAACCCTTACTTAACCTGATGACTAAGTACCTTATATGTGTTGCAGGGAAACAATGGGAAGAACTGAGTTTTACAATCGAGGTTAGCACGTGCATGGTCCGTTGTCTAATAGCACATTATTGTGCAATTGTAGGAACCATTCTAATGTTTTGATTTTTAACAATTTGGTCTTGCACATGTAGGTCCTGTTGTCAGAGGTTTTGACCCACTGTTCGACCCTTTTTGCATATGGGGAAATGAGTTGTCCATGAATATCAATCAAATGAAGAAACTCGGAAAGATTGTTAGGATAAAGAAATTAGTGACAAAAAACAACAAGATCTTTGTCTGCACAAGGAAGGAGACATCAGTTCACTACAAGATGGTACTAACTATTATACCTTGCCTTTTTTTATTCCTTTGCCCCATTTCCAATATAGAGAAGATATTTATGCACATCCTTGTTTTCAAGCCTTTCCAAAGAAGTTCACTGATGATTACCTCTCAAACCACCTCTATGGTCAGGAGGCGAGGAAGGTTTTCATACAACACCCACGGTTCAATATTGAAGTGTTCCTGAAGAGGACGAAGGACGGACGGTCAATCATCCACGGGCACTGGCCCAAAGTTGCAAAGACCTTCAACATGAATGAAGGCTCAATATTCGCCTTCCGCTTCAGCAAATTTCCAGGTGAGATGCATCTGTCTATATACCATCTATGATGCTATTTTCGAAAGGTTCTACATGTTGCATGTGGAACTTGTTGCTGGTGTAGTTGTGTAATGGGGTAGCTGAGTGCTGAACCTATATCATGTTGTACTCTGATGTATTTCAATTATGAAATTATGCTTCCTTAATATGGAAATGAAATATATTGTGTGCTTAATATGAAATGTCAATTAGATTAATAAATGGATTGTGGATAATCGGATAATTGGCCTGCTAATGGCGAATTTGCCTGCTAATTGGTTTTTTTTATTGCAAACGGTTGTTGAAAAAATACCGTGGGCGATGACCTCAGGCAACGCACACATTTTCTAGAAATAAACCGTGTTGTATCAATGGATAATCACACACGACTTTCTCTTGAAAACTGTTTGCGTTAGGTCGCCTTGCGCAAACGTTTACCACATAAAAACTGTGTGTGATGGACAGCCTTTGCCACACAGTTTCTTCTACTGACCATTTGTGATTCATTCAATAACGCAAACGATTTAACAAGAAAAATTGTGTGTGATGTACCTGTGAACGGAAACATTTTCCTTGGAGCGACTGTGTGGGATGTACATACGAACGGAAACGTTTAGCGGGGACTGATTGTCTGGGATGTACTTGCAACCAGAAACAATTTTGCCATATAATTGTATTTTTAGCTCTACCATACGTATTTCCGTATTTGAGCGCTCGCCGATAGCACACGACATGATTTTGCCGAACGTGTGTGCCAGGAGGGCATATCCCCGATGGTTTCTGGGTCGTGTGGGAAGGACCCCCTATTGCCCGCACTCACTTGGCGACGGTTCCAAATGCTATCGCGGAAATGGGTTAAAAACTGTTTGTTTAGGACCGACGCGCACCAGTGTTTAACTCGGCGGCTGCATAGCCCTTGAATAAAGCTTGACATGGGGGGTTGGAAGCCTATGAATATATTGTTTTGTTTTTTTATATTTGGTTTAAACATTCTTTGAGATTTATTTTTTGTGCCATGTTGATACATGGTTGAAAACTGATTAGGGACATGATGCCTTATGATTAGGGCCAAGGTGCCTTACGATTCATATATGAATCTATCCGGAGTTTTGTTAACCTAGTCTGGCTTTGGACTTTAAGTAGCCGGTATATGATGATTTTGTGCTTAGAGTTCTGGCTCTAAAGCTTTGGGATATTAGCCCTTGTTGCATATGGCGTGATGAGCCGGCGGTATGAATAAATTGAACAGGGTGTCGAGCTCTGTCTTTGGGTTGTTACCCTTACTGGCATGATAAGCCGGCAATGTGCATAAATATCACAGGTATGATATTTATTTTGTTATGATTATATGAGGTTTTGATAAACTGGCCCTGGTTATGGACTATTTAGTCATCATTGGTTTTTATGGGTATTGTGACCCGCCCTGGGGTAAACCACCAGGGCACTTGTTATCTATTTATATACACGAAAAAATGATAAGTCTGACCTGCATAATTGATAATGTTATAAAGCATAAGTGGCGGGTCTTTAAATGATGGATCGGCAGTGTTATGCAAATAAACACGCACGATTGCGTGACAGATCAGAATCGTTTATCTAGCCTATTACAAGGTATCTGACGACCCAAAAGGACAAGTGTTTTTTGAGACATAGCATCAAAACGCTGTGACTGGTAAGCCGGCTCATAAAGTTTAGACTTTTAGTCTTGGTGGGTCGAAGCCTCCGGGTCATTCTGTGCTTCTTAATATTATTATTGATTATCCATTGGTTGGAGTCGGGCGAGGCCCAGTTGATACCAATCAAAGCTATAAACACAGCCTCATCATCAAAAAATTTGATGGATCAATATCAGGAGCGAAGGTATGCTTACGCGTCGGTAGGATGAGATCCACCTCTTGATGAATCGGCACCTTTATCTTCTTGTTCTCTGAATCATAAGCCGCCTGATATTGAGATAAGTTTGTCAGTTCGGCCCATTTGCTAGCCAACTGACACATTTCTCTTGCTATTTGCGTGAAATCATCAGCGCTGAAGGGAGACCCGTCCTCTTCTACACTAGGACAACCATTGTCTAAGTCTTCTGGGTCAAGATCTGCTTGCCACGCCTTTGCCTGGCTTAAGGAAGTTAGGGCACCGGCTCTGGAAGTGATGTCTACTACACAACCTTCTTCTTGTAGACGTTGTTGGGCCTCCAAGTGTAGAGGTTTGTAGGACAGTAGAAAATTTCCCTCAAGTGGATGACCTAAGGTTTATCAATCCGTGGTAGGCGTAGGATGAAGATGGTCTCTCTCAAACAACCCTGCAACCAAATAACAAAGATTCTCTTGTGTCCCCAACACACCCAATACAATGGTAAATTGTATAGGTGCACTAGTTCGGCGAAGAGATGGTGATACAAGTGCAATATGGATGATAGATATGAGTATTTGTAATCTGAAAATATAAAAACAGCAAGGTAACTAATGATAAAAGTGAGCACAAACGGTATTGCAATGCTAGGAAACAAGGCCTAGGGTTCATAATTTCACTAGTGCAAGTTCTCTCAACAATAATAACATAATTGGATCATATAACAATCCCTCAACATGCAAAAAAGAGTCACTCCAAAGTCACTAATAGCGGAGAACAAATGAAGAGATTATGGTAGGGTACGAAACCACCTCAAAGTTATTCTTTTTGATCGATCTATTCAAGAGTCCGTAGTAAAATAACACGAAGCTATTCTTTTCGTTCGATCTATCATAGAGTTCGTACTAGAATAACACCTTAAGACACAAATCAACCAAAACCCTAATGTCACCTAGATACTCCAATGTCACCTCAAGTATCCATGGGTATGACTATACGATATGCATCACACAATCTCAGATTCATCTATTCAACCAACACAAAGAACTTCAAAGAGTGCCCCAAAGTTTCTACCGGAGAGTCAAGACGAAAACGCGTGCCAACCCCTATGCATAAGTTCACGAGGTCACGGAACCCGCAAGTTAATCACCGAAACATACATCAAGTAGATCACGTGATATCCCATTCTCACCACAGATAAGCACATGCAAGACATACATCAAGTGTTCTCAAATCCTTAAAGACTCAATCCGATAAGATAACTTCAAAAGGAAAACTCTATCCACTACAAGAGAGTAGAGGGGGAGAAACATCATAAGATCCAACTATAATAGCAAAGGTCGCGATTCATCAAGATCGTACCTCCTCAAGAACACGAGAGAGAGAGAGAGAGAGATCAAACACATAGCTACTAGTACATACCCTCAGCCCCGAGGGTGAACTACGCCCTGCTCGTCATGGAGATCGCCGGGATGATGAACATGACCACCGGTGAGGGATCCCCCCTCCGGCAGGGTGCCGGAATAGGGCCCCGATTGGTTTTTGGTGGCTACAGAGGCTTGCGGAGGCGGAACTCCCGATCTATTATGTTCCCCGAAGTTTTGAGGGTATATGGATATATATAGGCGAAAGAAGTCGGTCAGGGGAGCCACAAGGGGCCCATGAGGGTGGGGGCGCGCCCAGGGGGTAGGGCGCGCCTCCCTACCTCGTGGCCACCTCGAAGATTCCCTGACGTCTACTCCAAGTCTCCTGGATTGCTTCCGTTCCAAAACTTTCCCGAAGGTTTCATTCCATTTGGACTCCGTTTGATATTCCTTTTCTTCGAAACACTGAAATAGGCAAGAAAACAACAATTTGGGCTGGGCCTCCGGTTAACAGAGCCGCCTTCTCGGTCTCCCAGCCATTTTATTAGCGTTGAAGCTTCGTTTTAAGTCCTCAATGTTTTCCAAGGCAGTCTTTAGTTCTGACTTGGCCTTGGACGTCACAGATTTCTGAGTTTTTATATTGGCCCTCAGATCATTGATTTGCGAATCCTTCTCAGTTAGTTCAGCCTGTGACATGAACAAACATGGAAGGTATTATGATCATGACTATTTTTGAAGTCCCAAGCACAATACAATTATTTTCCTTGGCACTTGGGGGCAAATGCCTATTGCTCTTTGACGTCGCTTGAAGCTACGTCGGTATTTCCCCAAAGAGGAAGGGATGATGCAGCACAGCGGCGGTAGGTATTTCTCTCAGATGTGAAACCAAGGTTATCAAACCAGTAGGAGAACCAAGAAGCACAACGTAAACAGCCCTGCACGAAGATAAAAAACCTCGCAACCCGATGTGTTAAAGGGGTTGTCAATCCCTTCCGGGGTACGGCGCCTCAAGATAGGCAAACAGACGTGAGATAAATTTGTAGTAAATTGATAGATCGAACGCCAAATAAAATAAATAGGGAACAGTTGCAGCAAGGTATTTTTGTATTTTTAGTTTAATAGATCTGAAAATAAATGCAAGGGAAAAGTAGATCGCAAAGGCAAATATATGAGAAAGAGACCCGAGGGCCGTAGGTTTCACTAGTGGCTTCTCTCAAGAAAAATAGCAAACGGTGGGTGAACACATTGCTGTTGGGAAATTGATAGAACTTCAAATACTTATGACGATATCAAGGCAATAATCATCATATAGGCATCACGTGAAACATTAGTAGACTGACTCCTGCGTGCATCTACTACTATTACTCCACACATCAACCGCTATCCAGCATGCATCTACTGTATTAAGTTCATGGAAAAACGGAGTAATACAAGAAGAATGATGACATGATGTAGACAATCTATCTATGTAGAGATAGACCCCATCATTTTATCCTTAGTAGCAACGATACATACATGTCGGTTCCCTTTCTGTCACTGGGATCAAGCACTGTAAGATCGAACCCACTACAAAGCACCTCTTCCCATTGCAAGATAAATAGATCAAGTTGGCCAAACAAAACCCAAATATTGGACAAGAAATACGAGGCTATAAGAGATCATGCATAAAAGAGATCAAAGAAACTCAAATACTTTTATGGATATAAAAAGATGGATCTGATCATACACTCAAAGTTCATCGATCCCAACAAACACATCACAAAAGAGTTACATCATATGGATCTCCAAGAGACCGTTGTATTGAGAATTCAGAGAGAGAGAGAGAGAGGGATGAAGCCATCTAGCTACTAACTACGGACCCGAAGGTCTACAAAGAACTACTCACGCATCATCGGAGAGGCACCAATGGAGGTGGTGAACCCCATCCGAGATGGTGTCTAGATTGGATCTGGTGGTTCTGGACTCTGTGGCGGCTGGATGAATATTTCGTCGACGTCTCTAGGGTTCTGGAAATACTGGGGTATTTATAGAGCAAAGAGGCGGTCCGGGGGCACCCGAGGTGGGCACAGCCCACCAGGGCATGCCTGGGCCTCCTAGCGCACCCTGGTGGGTTTTGCCTCCCTCGGGGCACCCCAGGTGCAGCCAGGGCCTGCTGTGTTCCTTCTAGCCCATAAAAAATCTCTGTAAAGTTTCGTGGCATTTGGACTCCGTCTGATATTGATTTTCTGCGATGTAAAAACATGAAAAAAAACAGCAACTCGCACTTGGCACTATGTCAATAGGTTAGTACAAACAATTGATATAAAATGACTATAAAATGATTATAAAACATCCAAGATTGATAATATAACAGCATGGAACAAGCAAAAATTATAGATACGTTGGAGATGTATCAACATCCCCAAGCTTAACTCCTACTCGTCCTCGAGTAGGGAAGTGATAAAAACAGAATTTTTGATGTGGAATGCGGCCAATCATGTCATATCATATTTTCTTTTCTGTATAGCATGGACATTTGGACTTTTATATTGTTCAAAGCAATAGTCTAGTTTTGACACAATAATTTAAATACTCAAGCATATCAACAGGCAACCATGTCTTTCAAAATATCAACGCTAAAATAAGTTATCCCTATCCCATCATGCTCATCCATTGATCCATTCATGAAACACACTAGAATATTAGTTACACCCAATACTTAAGTACGATCTTATTGCCTTCTAGTTGGTGCCTTTGTAGGAGAAGATGGAGACTCAAATTCAGAAATAAAAATTGCATAGAGTAAAAGAAAGGCCCTTCGTAGAGGGAAGTAGGGATTTGTAGAGGTGTCCGAGCTCAAAGCGAAAAACTTAGAGATAAAAACATTTTGGGAGGTGTATCCATCCCACCAAGGAAAACGACTTAGATTTCCCAACACTTTCCATGGTAGATATATCATAGGCGGTTCCTAGACAAAAAATAAAGTTTATTCCTTTTTCAACCATATTTCACTTTCCATGGCTAGCCGTATCCACGGTTGCCCTCCATACCAACACTTTCCAAGGAATTTATTATTTTACAACATAAAGTACATTCATTTTTCATTTCGGGACTGGGCATCCCTAATACCTTGGCCTTACTCTCGTGCAATGACAAGTGAATAAACACTCATCTTGAGAATAACACATCTAGCATGGAAAATATTAGCCACCCCTCACCGCTCCGCGAGCGAAACAAACACACAAAAGAGAAATTTATTTTGAAAATTACAGATGGCACATACAAATTTGCTTAGAACTGCAAAAGAATACCGCATATAGGTAGATATAGTGGACTCATGTGGCAAAACTAGCTTAAGGGTTTTTGGATGCACAAGTAGAGATCATACTTAGTGCAAAATGAAGGCTAGCAAAAGATTGAGAAGCGACCAACCAAGAAACGAATAATCTCATAAGCAAGCATTAAGCATAAATAACACTGAATAATGCACCACAAGTAGCATATAATTTCATTGCATGACTATTGACTTTCATACTTGCATAGGGAATCACAAACCTTAACACCAATATTCTTACTAAAGCATAATTACTCATCAACATAACTCACATATCACATCATCATATCTCAAAACTATTACTAATAATCAAGTTTATTTTGTCCAATGATCTTCATGAAAGTTTTTATTATATCCTTCCTGGATATCTATCACTTTGGGACTAATTTTCATGTGTTGCTTTTCATAAGCTCAAACAAATATAAGTGAAGATCATGAGCATAATTTTTCTTTCTTTCTCTCAAATTAATTTAAGTGAAGCAAGAGAGAATTTATTGAAAATTTTACTAACTCTCAAATAAATCTAAGTGAATCAAGAGAGCATTTCTTAAAAAACACCAAGCACACCATGCTCAAAAAGATATGAGTGAAGCACTAGAGCAAGTCCATAGCTCATAAAAATTTAAGTGAAGCATGGAGAGCAATTCTAACAAGTCATGACATAATTTTTGCTCTCTCAAATAGGTGTGTCCAGAAAGGGATCAAGACTTAAAACACAAAATAAAACAAGAAAAGACTCGTATCATACAAGATGCTCCAAGCAAAACACATATTATGTGTCGAATAAAAATACAGCTTCGAGTAAAATACCGATGGTCGTTAGAAGAAAGAGGGGATGCCACTCGGGGGCATCCCCAAGCTTAGTTGGTTGCTCATCTTTGGATAATAGCTTGGGATGCTGAGGCATCCCCAAGCTTAGGGTTTTCTATCCTTTATTCCTTCATCCATCGTAAAGTAACCCAAAACTTGGAAAGTTCAATCACACAAAACTCAACAAAACCTTCATGAGATCCGTTAGTGTAAGAAAGCAAATCAGTACTATAAGTACTGTAACAAACCAATTCATATTTTGTTTTTTCTTTATATTTACTTTATTCCAAATTTTCTATGGCAAAAGCTCATCAAAGAAAACCATAGAGCCATCAAAATACGCACGCAACGCAAAGGAAACAGAATCTGTCAAAACAGAACAATCTGTAGCAATCTGACTATTTTGAAAACTTCTGGAACTCCAAAAAATCTGAAAAATTAGGAAGACCTGAGAAGTTTGTATATTAATCCTATGCAAAAATAATTGGTATTTTATCATGCTCTGGTAAAAAATGAGAATTGTTTTCGTGAGCGCAAAGTTTCTGTTTTTCAGCAAGATCAAACAACTATCACCCAAGAAGATCCTAAAGGCTTTACTTGGCACAAACACTAATTAAAACACAAAAAACACAATCATAACAGTATAATAATTGTGTAAAAACTCAAGAACAGAAAGCAAAAAGCAAAAATAAATTTTATTCATTGGGTTGCCTCCCAACAAGCGGTATAGTTTTACGCCCTTAGCTAGGCATAAAGCAATGATCTAAGTTTTGTCATCTTTGGTTCGAGATCCATAAGATGCCCTCATGATTGATTCATATGGTGACCTCATTCTTGTCTGGGAAAGTGTTCCATACCCTTCCTCAAAGGAAATTGGAACTTAATATTGCCTTCTTTCATATCAATCACGGCACCGATAGTGCGTAAAAACGGTCTACCAAGAATAATTCTACAAGACGGATTGCAATCAGTATCAAGAACAATAAAATCTATGCGCACATAGTTCCTATTTATAAGAATAATAACATCATTAATTCTTCCCATAGGATTTTTAATAGTAGAATCCGCCAAGTGCAAATTTAAAGAACAATCTTCAAGATCGGTAAAACCAAGCACATCACATAAAGATTTCGGAATCGTAGAAACACTAGCACCCAAGTCACACAAAGCAAAGCACTCATAATTTTTTATCTTGACTTTGGTAGTAGGTTCCCACTCATCATGCAATTTTCTAGGAATTGAAACTTCTAATTCCAATTTTTCTTCAAGAGCTTTCATCATAGCATCAACAATATGTTTAGTAAAAGCTTTATTTTGTTCATAAGCATGGAGTGAATTTATCATGGATTGCAACAAAGAAATACAATCAATCAAAGAGAAACTATCATAATTAAAGTCTTTGTAATCCAAAAGAGTGGGCACATCACTAGCTAAAGTTTAACCTCTTCAAACCCACTTTCATCAATTTTCTCAACAAGATTTTCACCCTCCAAAATATCGGGACGCCTTCTACCTAAAGTTGACTCTTCTCCAGTCCCTTTTTCATAAATCTTACTTCTCTAAACAAGGAATCAACAAAAAAAACACCAATCATTTTAAGATCTTCATCACTTTTGCGAAAGAAATCACTAGAAAACACTTTTTCTAAAAATTCTCTTTTAGCTCTAAGCATAGTGGTTCTTTTCTTACTTTCATCCATAGAAACATAAAGATCTTTAATTGATTCATCTACTTTAGGCACAAAAAATTTCATCTTGAGATTTTCCACATCATGAGCAATTCTATCAACACTTCTAGACAAATCATCAATCTTACTCAACTTTTCTTTTATGGAAGTGTTGAATTTTTTTTGCGTGTTGATAAATTATTTAATATTATTCTCAAGTTCAGAGGTGTTCCTATTATTATTATTATTATTATTATTATTATTATTATTATTATTATTATTATTATTATTATTATTATTATTATTATTATTATTATTATTATTATTATTATAAGGAATTACCATAATTATTAGAGGAATTACTAGGAAAAGGCCTAGGATTAAAATTACCTCTATAAGCATTGTTATTGAAATTATCTCGAGAGATAAAATTCACATCTATGGCATCACTATTTTTCTCAATAAAAGTAGACAAAGTAATATCATTAAAATCAATAGGGGCACTTTTACTAGCAACCAATTTCATAAGAGCATCAACTTTTCCACTCAAAGAAGAAATTTCTTCAACCGAATTAACTTTTTTACTAGTAGGAGCTCTTTCGGTATGCCATTGTGAATAATTTGCCATAATATTATCTATCAATTTGGTGGCTTCACCCAAAGTAATTTCCATAAAAGTACCACCCGCGGTGGAATCTAAAAGATTGTGAGAAACAAAACTCAACCCCGCAAAAAGATTTTGTATGATCATCCAAAGATTTAACCCATGAGTTGGGCAATTCCTTAGCATCATTCTCATCCTTTCCCAAGATTGTGCAACATGCTCATGTTCAGGTTGCTTGAAATTCATGATCTGGGTTCTAAGGGAAATAATTTTTGTAGGCGGAAAATACTTAGTGATAAAAGCATCTTTGCACTTATTCCAAGAATCGATACTATTGCGAGGCAAAGAAGAGAACCAAATTTTTGCAGAATCACGCAAAGAAAACGGAGATAATTTTATATTCACCACATCGTTGTCCACATCTTCTTTTTTGCATATCACATAATTCCATGAAGGTATTAAGATGGGACGCGACATCCTCATTAGGAGTACCGAAAAATTGATCTTTCATACCAAGATTCAGCAAAGCAGTATTAATATCACAAGACTCCGCACTAGTGGCGGTAGGAGCAATCGGAGTGCCAATAAAATCATTGTTCTTGGTATTTGAGAAATCACATAACTTGGTGTTCTCTTGAGTCATGATGACTACACAACAAGATTGCATTCAAAAACAGATCCATAAGAAAACGGCGAAACAAAAAGGAAGGCGGATAAAACAACATTGTGAAGTGGGGGAGAGGAAAACGAGAGGCAAATGGCAAATAATGTAAATTGCAAGGAGATGAGATTTGTGATTAGGAACCTGGTATATGTTGAAGATCCTCCCCGGCAACGGCAACAGAAATTCCTTTTGATGTCACTTGAAGCAACATCACCCGGCAACGGCGGTAGGTATTTCCCTCGGATATGAAACCAAGGTTATCGAACCAGTAGGAGAACCAAGCAACACAACGTAAAAGCCCCTGCACACATATAACAAATCCTCCCAACCTGACATGTTAAAGGGATTGTCAATCCCTTCCGGGGTACGGCGCCTCAAGATATGCAAGCGGGCGTGGATCGGACACCAAATAAAATAAATAGGGAAGAATTGCAGCAATGTATTTTTGTATTTTTAGTTTAATATATCTGAAAATAAATGCAAGGAAAAAGTAGATCGCAAAGGCAAATATATCAGAAAGAGACCCGGGGGCCATAGGTTTCACTAGTGGCTTTTCTCGAGAAAAATAGCAAACGGTGGGTGAACAAATTACTGTTGGGAAATTGATAGAACTTTAAATACTCATGGTGATATCCAGGCAATGATCATTATATGGCATCACGTCCAAGATTAGTAGACTGACTCCTGCCTGCATCTACTACTATTACTCCACACATCGACCGCTATCCAGCATGCATCTAGTGTATTAAGTTCATGGAAAAACGGAGTAATGCAATAAGAAGGATGACATGATGTAGACAAGATCTATTTATGTAGAGATAGACCCCATCGTTTTATCCTTAGTAGCAATGATACATACGTGTCGGTTCCCTTTCTGTCACTGGGATCAAGCACCGTAAGATCGAACCCACTACAAACACCTTTTCCCATTGTAAGATAAATAGATCAAGTTGGACAAACAAAACCCAAATATCGGAGAAGAAATACGAGGCTATAAGAGATCATGCATAAAAGAGATCAAAGAAACTCAAATACTTTCATGGATATAAAAAGATAGGTCTGATCATAAACTCAAAGTTCATCGATCCCAACAAACACTCCGCAAAAGAGTTACATCATATGGATCTTCAAGAGACCATTGTATTGAGAATTCAGAGAGAGAGAGAGAGAGATGAATCCATCTAGCTACTAACTACAGCCCGAAGGTCTACACAGAACTACTCACGCATCATCGGAGATGCACCAATGGAGGTGGTGAACCCCATCCGAGATGGTGTCTAGATTGGATCCGGTGGTTCTGGACTCTGTGGCAGCTGGATGGATATTTTGTCGACATCTCTAGGGTTCTGGAAATATTGGGGTATTTATAGAGCAAAGAGGTGGTCCGGGGGCACCCGAGGTGGGCACAACCCACGAGGGCGCGTCTGGGCCTCCTGGCGCGCCCTGGTGGGTTGTGCCTCCCTCGGGGTACCCGCAGGCGCAGCCAGTGCCCGTTGTGTTCCTTCTGGCCCATAAAAATTCTCCATAATGTTTCATGGCATTTGGAGTCCGTCTGATATTGATTGTCTGCGATGTAAAAAACATGAAAAAACAGCAATAGGCACTTGGCACTATGTCAATAGTTTAGTACCAAAAAATGATATAAAATGATTATAAAACATCCAAGATTGATAATATAACAGCATGGAACAAGCAAAAATTATAGATACGTTGGAGACGTATCACTCTTTTCAAGACAAGTTTATCTGATGACCCGGGCAAAATGATATGATCCTGTTTATAAAGGATATATATTGGGATATTGGTTTTAGCTATGATGATCTATCCCGGTTTATTCATACTGATTAAGCCGGCCCTTGGGGGCTACAGATGCAAAGTCGAATACTGCTAACTGAAGTCCCGGCTTAACTTGATAGTTTAAGCCGGCCCTTGGGGGCTACTAGTGATGATGTTTACCTATTTGTGGCTATCTAAAAGTCTACAGTATATTTGATTCTATCATATTCTATAGACTTGGCGGCTGATAGTATATATTTATGAAGAGGATTGTGTTGGATTACCTCGAAGCGTTCCTTCATCAAGTTGACCAAGCCGACTTCAAAATCACGGCTGGTGTGAAGGTGATTCAAATAGCCAAAATGAATCTCTTGAGCACTAAATTGAGAATAGCCTTCCAAATCAACCTTCCATTTTCCTTTGTCAACAGCAGAGAATTCCTCTTTAGCGATGTGTTTGGACTGGGCAATGGGGTTGCCTGGGGCATGATAAGTCATCCCAGTAATCAGTACATCATTAGACTCAAGAGCCGGCTGAGCAGGACTGGTGGTTTATCAGTTTCTGGATTCATGT